>CM053793.1:582260807-582860807 GCA_028749045.1 Cupressus sempervirens
AAAAAATGAAAATTTTGAGTGAATTATTCGCAGGGAAGGCAAGACAAGTTTAGCTAAGGAGAGAGCACCAACAAAAGAAAGCATAGAATAAGGTATTTTATAAAATCAAGGATATATTTGTTGATTTATTGAAATTGATAAAATTTAGATGAGAATGCTCTTATTGTTGAGAAATTGAGTAAAATTGTAGAGAAAATAAATGATCTAGATGTTGATGCTAATGAAAAAATGATGCAATGATCTAAGAAGAGATTTTGTAACTAAGTAATGGAAAAGGTTATAGCTGAAATAGTTGTAAGACATGTTAAGTTATCCAAACTTATGACCAATATTGAGTAATTTTTAAATAACGTAAAATTAATGTTAAAAATATGTTGTGATAGCTCCACCTATACAAAGGACATCAGGCAGAGGATGGATAAGCTAGAAGCTAACTTACAATATAGAGGAAATATATTGACATAAAATTCCATTACAAGTGCAACACATTTATTTAAGGTAGGCAAGGCTCACAGAATTGAGTGTTGAATATAGAAGAATAATAGAAAAGTTGATCTCAATCTAGGCTATGCTGACACCTCACTTTGTCATTATTCTATTGTATTTGAAGATTGCAAAAGAATTAGTCCATGTAGATCCAAAATTATCATTTGTTGATAAACTGGTGGATCTTGCTATGAAATTGGAGCTACAAATTCAATCTATTGAATCCATTGAAACAAATTGGGACAATACTTTGAGTGATATTTTCCTTCTTCACAAACCATTTTTGGATAGGTTTTGTGTGGCATCTACTCCCCAATAGCCATAAGTGAAAAAAAATAAGGGTGGATGAGAAGATTAAACAAAGAAATGAATAATGTGGAGAAAACCAAGGAGAAATAAAAAAATAATGAAATAGTTTTGAAATTTTGAAGTTTTGTATGTATATAGTGAGTGTAGATTTAGAACATGTACAATGTCAATTGAGCGAGGGTATGGATTGTATTCTCAGGATGAGTAATTATATTTTAATTTTGTATTGAATAGTTTTGGAAGTTCATGACAAAGTTTTTTTCCCTACTAATGTCAAACAAGGATATTGTAGATCCCTAAGCCATGTTGTCTATTAGTGTTAAACACTTATTCATGAATAAGTTAGGGTTATTTGGTCATCAATGTTATTGAGTCATCCTATATAGGTCAAGCTAAGGAATGAAGACTTGTACATATTACAGGTAAAGTATACAGAAGTTGTTACTACCAAGTGAACTATTCGTTGTTGGGTAGTCCAATGCAAGCCAAGAGATCCAATGATTGTCAAGCTTATCAAAAAGTTAGTTAGAGTTTCATGGATTCTAAGTGATATAGAGACTAAATTATTCAATTCATGCCAAGTAGAGTTAAGGGTGAGGGACAACATGAAGAAATAGTATGTGTTGAGTACGAGAGTGATGTAAGTGCGAGTAATACAATTTCACAATTTTGTTTGGAATGGTACTAAATCTTATATTAACCATATTTTTCAATCTAGAAGTATATTTTTAAGATCAAGGAGGTAATCAAGGAGGTTGTTAAGGATTTAAAGGGAGATCATTAATCCCTAGGCATGGCAATCCACCAATCAAGAAAATCGAAAGACCAAAATAAAAAATTACTAATTTTAGATTATTGATTTGGATTTAGAAGGATCACCCAATCATCTATTTAAGGAGGTTCTATAACCTAATTTAGGATGGATGAGATTTATGCATGTGAATTTTTGAAGAGCAAATTTTTGATGGTGAATCACAGTATAGAGAATAAGCAGTGTACCAAAGAGTTTTGAGTAGAGACATAGGATATATATCATAGTTAGATGATAATATAATTCATAGGGGACATATGTTATCAGGCATTAAAGTGCTAACCAAAGGATCAAGTATTGATCAATTTAATAGGTGTTTTAGGGTTTAAGTCTCCCAATAGATTAGTGTTGAGTTGTCATTTTGCATGATGCTTAATGACAAGAACCCTTTCTAACTCCTCTCTTGAAAAGTTAATCTAGGATCAACACCAAGGTTCTAGGCAATCTTGTGACCTCCTAGATTCTACTTAGTTGAAGATAAATGTGTTTTTTCATAGGGAGGCCTTTGTTGTATCCAACCAATTTTAGATAAGATATCAATCTACTTGCTATCTCAAAAGAATAGCTAGACAAAAGGAAATATATTTTGTTATTTTTCTATTTTTATTAATGAATGCAGTTTTAACTATGTAACTATATGAATTCCTAAATTAACAAGTGTTTTGAAAAAATCAAATAGAGAAGATAGGGTAACAAAAAATTTATGTTAATGACTTGAAAAATAAATCCCTAATAGACATAGGCCATGGAAACAATACATCTATGAGTTAATCCTTTGAAAAGATCAATAGGTAACCAATGAAAATAGGAGCAACACTTCCTTAATTCCACTAATGCAATCATTAATGGGAATTTTGTAATCGTAAGATGTTTCACTTTTCATCATATTGTAAGGCCACATAAAGTGCACTCATGAGAGAAAAAAAGATATGCAACAACAATAAAGTGATCTCTTCTCCAACTCGGTATGTTAGTAGAATTTGTAAACACGTGGGAAACACCAAAATTAAAAGATCACTCAATCAAAATAACACAATAAAAATATTGGCTCCATTACTCTCCATGAACATGTACATTGACAAAATATAACACACTCAGGAAAGAATAACTTCACAATGAATGAGAGCACTGATAGCATATATTATTGCATCCAAATAATGGCCTATAATACATGTTTCATTCTTAAATTTATACGAAATCTTCTCCTCAAATTTTTTTGAGAATGAGAGATTCCTTCATTCAAATATATGCTTCTAAACTAATAATGAAATTCTATTTATGTACAAACTAACTCTCTAACTGGTCCTAAGTAGAACTCCACCCTTATTCATATCATTTAATGGATGCATGAAGCTTTACATGTCTTAAAACAAAGAAAGCATGAGAAAATAAGAAGAAGAAATACATCAGATGATGTAGGAGTCTTTGAAGATTTGATAAAATAGAATTTCAACCTATTCTCAAGGTTTGTAGGAGTTGAACTGCCATTAGAATGCATTTCCAGTGTACGTAAAGCTCTAAATTTGGAACTGGTAGTTAAATGTTGGCATAACTCTAACTTCTTTTAAAACTTCCAGTGCACCTTTGGAAAAGCACACCTTGGAAGAAGCACACCTTGGAAGAAGCAAACCTTGTGCACCTTGGAAAACAAGTCCAAAAATTCAAAATTTCACCAAGTGTCAAAACTGAAATTCTAGCTTTTGGGCTCTGTTCCCTTAATACCAAACCTATATCTAATTATTTTCTCTTGAATTTCTCTATAATCTCCATCACTTGGGTTGCATCTAGAAAATCTAAAGCATTATATTTATCCTTTACCTTTTGTCAATAGTTATCCACCTCAATGCAAGTCTTTGTGAAATCTCCCAATTTCCCATCTAATTCTAGCAATGCCTCGTCGGTCTTAAATGCCTATATGATATCCTCATCAGTGGAAGTTTCTTCAAAAGTCTTCCAAAATTTCTCAACAACTTCTTACACTATCATGATTTTATCCCTTGAATCATCTTCAAAAATGTCCAAGAAAGCATCATTGTAATGTCTATCTACCTCAAAAATCTGCTCATTGGCTTGATCCATGAGCTTATAAATATTTACATGTAATGTTTCCATCACTTTATTTCCATTCATAATATTCTATATTCAATCATCTAACTTATCTACCTCATCTAAAAAATATACATACATCAACATCCAATACCTCTGATCCTTTATTGACTATAACACTTACAAGTCTTTACCCCAGGTATGTACTTTGTCCATTAACCTAAAATCCTAGTTTAATATAGCAACCAACTTATCTATGTTATTTTTTATGTGGTGTATCAGTTTATGATTTCTTTGTATGATTAACAGACCTTTCTCTTCAAAACTTTCTTGTCATTGCTGACAAGCCTTCAAAATTTGATCTAACTGTATAGTCTCCTTATCCTTCTTATTAAGTGTCACTTCTAACATCTCCTCAAGATTTTTAGGATCCAATGGATGAACAACCTCATTTAGATAACCTCTTAGGATTTTATTTTTATTTTATAGTTTTAACACTTCAGACTCATCCTATTCTAAGTGCCCAAACACTTCTTTGATACTTGTAGTGACCATCAATTTGGCAATATCCACCTCCTTGATTTGATAATCTTTCGGAGTCAAATCCTTAATATCTGCATGTAAAGGATGGATAAAAACATGGGAAAACAAGTCCTAATTTTTATCACTCATAATAGGCCAATATTTGTGCATCATCCATGGGTGGCTTAGGGTTCTTGAGATCTTCAACTAATTCTCTTATTCCCTCTTTGTCAGTATAGTATAGTTGAATTTTGTCTCTAAACATCACCTATTTTCTCAACCATCTTGGAGTATCTTCCGTTGGAGATTTATCCTTAGAAAAAGAAGGCTCTTGTATAGCTAGGCCTTTTCCCTTATCACTCCTTTCCATAGTCTTCTCCTTTTGTGAGAGATCCACATCAGGCATCTCTATGTCTATTGACTCCACAATCCTCACCTCTATATCTTGGGAAGTCTATTAAGGTTCCTTATATATTTGTGCCTCTTTTGATACTTCATTAGTGGGTATTTTTTGTGGCTCTTCTTCTTATTCAGCTTGCACCTATTCTTCATAGCCTAGAGAGAGAGGAGTAGTTGAACCTTTATCCAATCAAGATAAATCTTGACCTAATAATGGTGGAGCAATTTTAGGTCCTTCAGGCTAAAGTAGAAATTGACTCCAATCCTATTATGGAGGTTGATTATTTGTGATATCCCTTATCTTTTTGTCTACTAGCTCAGTGCCTACAACTATGAAATCAAAATCTGGCATCTGAAAGACATGAGTCCCTGGATCATCTTTCTCATTAATCCACATTTGTAATTCATCCTTCGAAGTTGTAGCCTAAATAGGCTATGTAGGAATGGATGGTGGCATTATAGTGGAGCTTCTTCTCTACTCTACCTCTATATCCCTTTCAAGATGAGTCCCTTGACTCAAGGGAAGTTTATCCTCTTCATCTTCATCATCCTCTTCTTCTTCTTCTTCTAGAAAAGTTCTGGGATTGATGGAAAAGGAATAACCTTTCTTATCGCCTTTTGTCTCCTTGTCCTTTTAATCAAAATTTTCATCTTTCTTTTCTTAGGAGCTGATGGGGAGGCTTCTTCCTCTTGTATAGGTGGATACACTTCCTATGCTTCTACTTTAGCTTCTTTCCTTTGTTATAATGGTGGCACTAGTAGATTATCTTAAGTTTGGATGACTTCTACATTCTCTACCCCTTGGTTTTGTAGTGCTTGAGTTGTCTCTTATTTAGGCTCATCTTTCTAAGGGTAAGTTATTTTCCTCTTAATTTTACACTTCTATGCCCTAAAGTACCTAACCTCATTGTCAAATTGATGCACCATTTCTGAGCTTACTAGAGACTAAGTTTTGAATTTTGGCACTATCACCTTCCCTCCTCTACTTTTCACTGAAAGGGCTATAGCTTGGAAAACTATAGTTTATGGAATTAGATCTATCTTGAATGGTCTCTTGATCCAATCCTTAGTTAACTAGATGGCATACCTCACACTATGATTGATATCTATGTTTACTTCTCTATCAATGTTTGCATTCATAATAGGCCAATCATTTATCTTATCTCTATTATATAAGGGATCTAAGGCCTATTTGGTATCTTGCTACAGTATCTTTAATAGAATCTTCATTTTCAAGGCTTTGCTACCAAATAGAAAGTCATCATATAATAATCCCTTATTTGGTTTTCATAGTCATCCACTACATTCATCCAATGATCCTCTATGACATCTTCATGTTGATATTGCTTCTGTACCAAGTACTGAATATGGCCAATATTATCAAAATAGGGGCAAGGAGAGTTATAATCCTCAAAGAGATGTTGATCCCATTTATACTAAAAAGTCACAATATCTTTCTTTTGTTTAACAACAAATGGACCTATGGTGATGGTCCATACCCAGGTCTTATTAGGTTTCTTTCTTACTCACTCATATGTAGATGAGAGTTGTCATGAAATTTTTGGCAATATAAATCTATCATAGGGATACCTAGGGAGCTTCTTTGGATTCACAGTCATACTCACTGCCCTCAAATAGGTGAATGTCTTAAATTGGATGTAGTAAGTGCCAACTTCTATAATCTTTGCCAGTACCTCTTCTAACATCCTTTTCATATAATCTCCCTCAATGAACCAAATGATTGTGAAAATGAAGGCATCATTCACTACTCTATACTCCTTGTTGTGATCTAAAAGCTTTTTTTTCACCAACTAGGGGTATACCACATAAGGCCGCGCATTTGCATCTTGCAAGTTACCCTTTTTGAACAATCCTAGATAATTTGTTGCTCGTACAAGTAATAGGATCATGAAATAGGATGTCATATTGAACCTTTGGTTGTTCTTGATTGCCACCAGTTACTCATCTAAATTCTGACCGAGAAATGAGGCCGAATCAATTAGAATCTTCTCTATTTTTATGGTCTCAATAAAGTGTATCATCCATATATTTAGGTGTCTTTCTATTGGTAACTTTATGACTCTACTCAAGAGAACTATAAAATGTCTGATATCATTCTTCATATAGCCCCTTGTTATATCTACTTTGCTTTCCTTTTTCCCAAGAGGAGTCTTATTGATGAGATATGAGGATTGGATAATTTTTTATGCTTTCTCTCCATGCTCTCTATACCATCTTTCTTCTTAATGACATGTTAACCTAATGTACTGATCTACTCTCAGAAGATGGAATACTTTCTCTATATTCTTAGGCCTTAGATCTAGGATGATCTCTCCAATTATGCTTTTTACAACTCTCTCCTTAGAATTATAGTTTTTTTCCAATGCCATAATCAACTTTGAAGACTGTACTGAAATAGGGTGTGATTCTACATTTTCTAGTCTTGATTTGATAAGTACAAATACCATAGGGGTCCTTTCATTTGGCTTGTTCCAAAGGACCATGAATGTGTTCCAATCAATATGACCTAGCTCAGTATCCTAGATCTTTGAATATGCATCCTACAAGTATGACTTTGATGGAATGCCTTGAAATTTGAAGATGGTTTTAGAGCCATCTTTAAAGTGAGGGAGGATGAGGAGGAAGCCATTTAATCTACACAAAACCAATATTCATTAGTCCAGAGGTAGAAAAAACTAATTCAACTAAAGCTTAATTACTAAAAAATTATGACCGAGAAACCCTAAAACCTCTAAAAGATTGTTAAAAACACTTTAAAACCCTTAAAACACCTCTAGAAGACAAGAATTTGGTGCACCTTGTGCACCTAAAGGGTGTGTTAGGTGCACCTTTCCTCTTTTCTATACCTTTAGCACTAAGGGTGTTCACCTAGCACACCTTGTGGTGTTTGCTAGGTGTGCACCCTTATAGTGCAAAGACTTCCTAAGTGTGAAAGAAAGGGGTGCACACATAGTGCACCTTGTGGGGTGCGCTATCTATGCACCCTTATAACACTTAGGGGAAGCTTTTTTCCTTTTTAAAGGTGCACATGTGCACACATTCTATAGGTGCAGGCATGTACACCTTTCACTTAGGTGAAAGCTTGTGTTTTAGGTTTTGTTTGTTAAGTATTTTCTTATTAGGTGTGTGCCAAAAAAATGTGTACACCTTGTGCACCTTGCAAGGTGTGCACATTTACCTTGGTTTTTTTTAACATTGTTGTGTTTTTGTAGCACGAAATGAATTTTTAGCAGACCTCACAAAGTGTAGAGGTACGCTCGTTAGGATATGGAGAAAGGAAGTGAACTGAGGAAAGGGGGTCGGGTCTTGGGCTTTATAGGCTCAGGATAGAGCATACCTTTGAAGGTGCACACATGCGCATGTATGTAGGTGCACACTTTCAAAGGAAAGTTCTTCGCACTAGTGTATTCTATGCACTAGTGCACCCTTCCATAAAAAAATTGATTTTTCCTCCTCAAAATCTCTAGTTCACAGCAAAATGGATTTTCTAGCAGAGAGTCAAACTAAGACAAACAATAGGCAAAATCCAAAAAGACTTAGACCCTAGACTAGGGATCTAAAAAGCTAAAATATATACTAGGGGGTCCACATTTTTAAGTGAAATGGGGCTTGCATTGTGAAACCACAACAAATATCTCTGACAAAAAAGGGAAGAAATGACAAAGGCATTTCTTCATCAGCAAACATTTCTTTAATATGTGTCAAACACCAACTGAATCCTAAATACTTCAAGCATATTTTGAGTCACTTTGAAGTCAAAACCTTCAGAATCTTGAATCTCCAATTTTAGTTTTTGTTAGATATATCCATTTTCTTTTACATATCAGAATACAATCTATCAAAATCTTCCAACAAGTTGGAAACAATCTTCCACCCTTCTAGTCCATTCATTGGGAATCATCACAAAAGTTGATTATCAATCCCTTGTCTAACCAAATGAGAGAATCAGTTGCGAGGGCTCTTAATGGGTTTTCACTTTTCTTTTGAAGTCCTTGGTAATCTTCTGAATATTTTCTTTAGATATCTTGCATGTCACCATTTGATTCTTCAATGAAACAATTATTTTGAAACTGGATAGTTTATTTGGAGTGCATATTCTTATAGTTTGATTACCTTTCACAAAGTTTTTAGAATCTTTCATTCTTAAAACCATTTTTCTTTATTTATTTATTTTTTGTACCTTGACCATGCTTAGACTGTATGGCCAAGATATTAGTGTCATTTCTCATATTCAATCTTTATTGAATATCCTTTCCATTCCTCTTTTAAGAACTTTTTGAAAACTCTCATGCCAAACAACGATCTTAGCAATTCCTCCAAGAAGAACCTTTTATTTGAACTAGTCAGGTTTGGACTATCCCCTTGCTATCATTGATCTTGGTTTGAAAATACCTAAGATAATCAATATTTAAATTTTTTAAGTGTTGAAAACCTATTGATTTGCAATTCTTAATTCAAGACTAAAAGTCCCCTATTACTTATACAAATAACATCCATTCCTTAGCTAGTATAAGAAACAAAATTATTTAAATATTTTCATAAAGAAATGCCTCTTCTCAAAAGTTGAAACCAAAATGTTTTAAATGAGATATGTCAAGATAAAATCTTGAGTGCACCTAACCCTTGGACTGATGCAATTTTGAAAGTAAACATACAAATGAAAGAAAACACACAACTGAATGTAAACAAACTTGTAGAAATAAACACACTTCCATAAAGGATTTTTTAAAAATATTTTTCCTCTTCTTCTTCATTTTTAAAATATTTTTTTAGCTTTTATCTTTTAGGCCTCAAGGTAATGTTTCAAGAATTTCCCATTGACTAGCAATGTAACCGATTCCCCTTGTAAGGAACTCAGCCTAAAAGTATTTTCTCCTAGAATTTCCACAATCTGTTAAGGACCAATCCACAAGTGTTGAAACTTACTGTGGCTATTCAAATTTTCTTTTACTGTATCCCACAGTAGACCAAGATTATATATTCTAAAATATTTTATCATGGCCCTCTTGTTAAACCATCTCTTAATGATAGCCTAATGTTTTACCATATGCTCCAAAGTAGTTGTCCATTTCTCATCCATCTCCAAAAGATTCATCTATCATATCTAAACCCTATTAGCATCTTCAATGTACCCACTCATTAATTTCAAAACAAGAATCCTAAGGTTATGTGGGAATACTGGCTCTTGTTGATAGACAAGAAAATAGGAAGATGTTCCCAAAGAATTCTTCATCTTGACTTGGTCTTTCCATAGCATGTATTTGAGTTCAGTATGCGAACCTTTAGGATTTTCATTCAAAAAACATCTTATTCCTATTATCAAGTTCTTATTTGTAGATTTGGCCACACCTTGTCCTTGTCAATAATAACTTGAAGATAATAACCTAGTTTTCCAGTGCCCATTAAGTAAAGAATAGGGATGGGAAAGTTGATCTATTATCACACACTAGAAAGAATGGCATCCCAAATCTAGTAACAATGTGTTCTTCCAAGAAGTTTGTAACCACCCTATCTGTACAATTTCTAAAAGTCCTAGCTTCTATCCAACATGTATATTATTAGTAGCTATAAGGACAAAGGTATGTCCAATTGATGATGGTGGGTTCAAAAATCCAACCCTCACTTTACAAAGGGGCATACCTCAAAAACTGGTTGTGATGGCATTACAAGATGTCTTTCTTTGTTAGCAATAGTTTGACAAATATGGAAAGTATGCACATGTTCAAAAGTGTCTTTGAAAATTGTAGTCCAAAAATAGCCTGATCTTAAAATCATATGGGTCGTAGCCTCTGCTAAACCATGTCCTATAACATACTTATCATGCAATTATTCTAAAACTTCCTTTACTTCTTTGCATCATAGGTATTTTAGATAAATCCCTTCATAGTTCCTTTTGTATAATTTTCTATCATGTAGCATGTAGGACTCACACTTAATTTTGATTCCCCTATGTTGTGAGCTATTCATCTAATTGGGATACTAATTTTGTAAAAGATAGCAAACAATATCCTAGCACCAAAACATCTTATTACCTAGGGATTGGAAACCCTAAATATTTCCCTCCCATTCAACAATGTGAGAAAATATAAAAGGTAGGCTTTCAAAAATAATTTATAAATTATTTTGCATTATATAGTATTTAATTCTTTAAAGAAATGAATATTAAAATATTCAAATGAAAAATAATCAAATACCAAATGAATTTAATTAAATCTCTCAAATAATTAATTCAATAAGGATTAATTATTGTTGTAATGGGAAAAGAGATAAGAGAGGTAAGAAAAAAGAATTTAAAAGAGGTTATTCTTTAAAAGAATTAATTATTATTCTAACATGAGCCATTTGTGGAAAACCTATACGTGGATAACTTTTGGGAGATGGACTAGGTTGGAAAAGAAATAATTAATTATTGTTGTAATGTGCCTAAGAGATAAAATATTTGTGATAGGGAGTTAGGGTAGTTGAGAAATTACTTGGGTGGGATTTCTTTAAAAGTAGGAATTCCTTTTGTAAAAGGAACGACTCTCAGTGGGTGAAAAACTAGAAATACTTGTGGATTTGATATTTGCATTCTGAAAAGAAAACTTTGATGCAAAAATTTTGGTTGTCATAAGGGAATATAAGATTCTATAATTTTATGTTTTAAATTTTTTCTGGAGTAGATAATATTGTTTGTTCTATAAATGATTTTTGTCCTTGAGGAGATTGATCATTTGTGAAAAAAATTACAATGTCTTATTGCAATTTGGATTCTTGCTATTGAAGTTGAGAGAATTTGAATTGATAAGTCATAAAAGTGGATTTTAAATCATTTACATCTATAGGGATTAATCATGTGGATGATCTTGGTTTTAAAATTTAAGTGGTTTTTCAATCTGCACAATCTTTTAATTTTTATGAATTGATTGTTTATGCTTTTTCAGTATTTTTTTTAAAATACTTGTTTGGAAGATTTTCCCTCAAAAGAGGAATTAATGAACATCTTTTCGAACTAGTTTCTACACCTTATAGTATTGTGAAATAATATTAGGTAGAGAAATTCCTTAAACATTCAGGGAATTTTAAATTTGTTAGTTTATCAAGAGTTCTCTCTTCAAGCTTTAAATCTAAAAGGGAAAAACAGTTTACTAATAGTTCTTGGTGACTCTACTAGAGATCAATTGAAAGTTTTGAGTATGAGAAATCAACTTAGGAGATAAACACAATCCTAAGATGGTGAATCGAGGGATCTGTTGTGAGGCAAATGAGAAGACAAGATTCATCAAATTGCTGAAAGAATACATTGATATATTTCTTTGGTCATATGAAGATTTGAAGACCTTTAGGGGAGGGAGATTCAAGCACCATATTAGCCTAACACCAGGTACTTCTCATTTTAGATAGAATATTACCCTAACACAAAATTTTTAGATGAAATATTCAAGGAAATTGATAAGATGCTCAAAGCTCGTAGAATATTTCCAATACACCACTCCACATGGGTTGCAAACATAGTGCTAGTAAGGAAAAAGAGTGGAGAGATAAGGATCTATGTAGACTTTAGGAACCTGAATTAGGAGAGCCTAATGGATAACTTTTCTTTTTGCATAATGGACTAGATTCTCTAGACGGTAGTTGCCAGCTTGGAGGAGATGATGTCATTCCTTGACAAGTTTTTCAATTATAATTAGATATGAGTTGTTGAAGAAGAGATCAACATAAAATGGCATTCACAACTTTGTGGGGTACCTTCACTTATAAGATAATGGCATTTGGCTTGATAAATGTAGGTGTGACTTTCCAACTTGCAATGAGTTCAACTTTTGGGCATCTTCTAGATAAAAGCATCACAGTTTATCTTGATGATATGATTGTATTCTCTAGGATATGGAAATAGCATCTGAAATACTTGAGGAAAGTTCTAAAAAAGTATAGGAAACATGGGATCTCATTAAATTTGAAGAAGTCAATCTTCACTATGACAGAAGGAAAGCTACTAGGGCATATAATTTCCAAAGAAGTGATCAAGATAGACCCTGAAAGAGTGAAAGCAATTTAGTATTTATGTCTTCCTATTAATTGTAATGGTGTTAGATCTTTTTGGACAGATCAACTTTCTCAAAAAGCTTGTACCTGACTTTGCTGAAACCATAAAACCTGTGGCAAATCTTTTAAGTGAGAAACAAAATTTTAAGTGGGATGACTCCACAGTTAGAGCATTTGAAGAGGTAAAAGAAGCTATTTTAAAGGTGCCTACTCTTTTCCATCTTGAATTTAAGGAATTTATAATGTATTTCTCTACATCAAATCATATTATTCTTGATATCCTTCTTTAGAAGAATGAAAAGGGAGAAGAAGTACCTGTTTCTTTTATGAGTATTCATCTAAAGAAAAATAAGTTGCATTATACTCTGTTTGAGAAGCAAGCCTTTTTTGTTGTGAAAGTTGTGAAGAAATTTTGATACTACATTCTTCATTCACATTATGTAGTCTATGTACCATATGTAGCAATCAAGAGCATTTTTACACAACAAGATGTAGTGGTAAATAATTGGGCTACCTAGGTGTCAAAGGTGCAAGAGTTTGACCTAGATATCAATTCATCCAAGCTAGTTCATGATCAAGGTCTTTGTAAGCTTATGTTAGAAAATAAAGAAGAAGGAACAGGGTATGTGTAGGATCATGGTGTGCCAAAAAGTGGCAATCTGAAAAATATGTAGTTCTAAAATGCCTCAAAGAATTTCAAAATCTATTCCAACCTTTTTCCCACCCATCCTGATACTAAATTAAAACAATTAATACCTTTATAATTCCTACTATATCTTTTGATACCAACCTTATATGGTCATCTTTAAAATATCCCAAAAATGTGTTTTTTGCATGTTCTTATGTGTTTTTTACTTCAAGCATGTAGCTGACGAATTTTTTTAAACCAAAATTGATGTAATGAAAAGGGTTTCTTAAGAATGTTCTTAGCTTTTCATAAATGTAAGGTTTGTCAAATTACAAGTTCAGTAAGTAATTATTACTTATTTTCTAATGGAGTTAGCTACAAAGTGTTTATTGACATACTAGTTGAAAAATAGCTATAACTTTCAAACCGTATAAGATTTGTGAAATTCAAAAGATGCATCACATTCTATGCTTCAACTAGTATAAGAAAAAAAAAAAACTTAATTTTGATTTTTTTTTAACTAGTTAAGGTGGTTAGACACGAGAGTTTTTTAATTCTGAAAATAGTATAGTAGAAAATTCATAATTAATTATTTATTTGGAATAAAAATTCCCAAAAATATGCATCACATCTAGGCATGAGTGTACTTTTTATATCTAAAATTATATTTAAAAATATTATCATTTCATTATGATTAATGTGGTCAGACATACATGTACTTTTTATTTTTGCCCTAAAATTTTTGTAGTAATTGCATGAAAATCCAAAATTTTGACCAATCGAATATTTTTTTCTCCAATAAGGCCTTGTATTTTAGAAACTAGATTCAATTTCCTATAGATTATTTTCTTACAAATTTTTGATATAAATTCTAGAACCACTTTAAAATTATGTGTCAAGTTGACATAAACCTGATTTGCTGGTTTTTCACTACCACTTAAGGCCATAGTTTGTTACACCATGATCCTACACATACCCAACATAACCTAATTGCTTGTTAGTTGGTTTGAAAGATGAATGGTTTTTATAGATAGCATACTTGCTAACATATGGAGAATGTCTAGACCATCTAAAAGGAAAGGATCACAGAAGTCTTCTGCTTAGGGCAGCAAAGTTTGTGATTTTCGATGATGTCTTGTATAAAAGAGGCCTAGACGGTATGTTCTTGATATGTTTTGATATTGAAAAATAGGAGAAGCTACTCAAAACTTTTCGCAATGAAGCTTGTGGATAAATTTTTCATCCATTGTGATAGCCTTTAAAATTATAAGGAGTGGCTATTATTGGCAAGGTATGTTCAAATCTAATTATAAAAGGGTAGGCAATTGTGAAAAATGTAAATTGTTTATTGGGAAACCACAACTAGTTGGTCTTCTCTTGAAGCTAGTGGTTATAGAAGAACCTTTTCGATAGTTGGGATTGGACTTTATAGGCCCAATCAACCCAAACTCTAGTAACAGTCATGCTCATATTCTCATTGCCACAGAATACTTCACTAAATGGGTCGAAGTGATTCCTGTGAAAGACAAAACATCATAGGTAGTATGTAAATTCTTAATAGAAAATATTTTGACTCGCTTCAAGGTACCAAACAAGATAGTAATTTATAATGCATATAATTTCTTGTCTCAAGAAATTTATTTATTCTACTATGATCATGGTGTCGAGCTATCACATACCTCTAATTACTTTCCCCAAGGCAATGGGTAGGCATAATCCACAAACAAAAACCTAACTATTATTATGAAGAAATTGGTGGACCAAAAAGGGAGATACTGGCATAAATGACTGTATGAAGCACTTTGGGTAGATATAACTTTTCCCAAAAGGGCTATTGGCATGACTCCTTTTGAGTTGGTATATGGAGTTGAAGCACAATTATCTTTACCTCTAGAGCTATCTTCTTTAAACATGCAAAAAGTAATTGAAGATGAGGCATTTTCTACCTCTATTAAAAAATGGATATTGTACCTTCAAAATATTGAGGAGGAGAGAAGATAATTGGTATATCACATCACAAATCATCAGGTGAGAGTGAAAAAGATTTTTTATTAGAGAACAAGGCCTCAAAAATTTATGGAAGAAGATAAAGTGCTACTATGGGATAAGAGAAGAGAGCCTAAAGGAGCATACACCAAATTGAAAATTTGTGGAAGGAACCATTTTTCATATCAGAAGAGTTGGGCTCCAATGCATTCAAACTCAAGTATCTTAATGGTGATGATTTTCCCTTGACTTATAATAGACATGATCTCAAGCTTTTTAAGTTTTAAGTATGCTTGTTGCCTTCATTGTAAATACTTGTTCTCCCCTACTTAGTTTCTTTTTTGGTCATGATGTTGTGTCTTTCCTATTTTTTGTCACTCTATTTTAGGTCTATTCAAAGTTAGTCTATAGAACTAGAGATCTTAAGTTCATATGATCCCTTTCAGTCTCATTCCCTAGTCACAGCCAATTGTTACCCCATTTTTCATGCAATATTCAATGTTATCAACCTAAAGTTAATGAAGGATCGCTTTGATACCACTGATAAAGGTACGCTCTGATACCACTGACAAAGGGCCACACCACCCTTACCAACTCACAACCAAGAATGCAACAATATGAAGAGAATTTTATTATACTTGAAAATCCAATAGCAATTGCAATAACATTTCTCCAAGATCTCTCAAGATCCAATCCAAACCCAAGCTAGTCCAGATCCACACTCTAGTAGAAACCTCTGAGATCTCAACTTGTGCTCACAAGCCACCAAGCAACCTCCTTGTTTCTAAACCGCAGTCACTAGCTCTTCTCACAAACTTAATCCAAGATCCAAGTGTAAACTGCCTCACATTCGGCGCTCTGTCTACACTCACAACTCCACCATAATCTTGCTGTAAACTGCCTCACATTCAGCGCTCTGTCTACAGACTCAAGAAAACTCACTCTTCACTTCCTCCTTCTCTCTCACAACTTCCAAGCTTTCCAAGCTTCACCTTCCACAACTTTCACCTTTCCAAGCTACTCCTTGAGCTTCCACTTCTCAAGCTTCTCCTTGAGCTTTCACCTTCTTCTCGAGCTTCTACTCCCCTTGAGCTTCCACTTCTCAAGCTACTCCTTGAGCTCTCAACTTCTTCTCGAGCTTCTCCTTGAGCTTCTACTTCTCAAGCTACCCCTTGAGCTTGATTTAGAAATGCTCATATGCCTTGCTTAAATAGGCACTTACCACCCCATGCATGACTTATCTATAACCTTCTAGAATTCCTCCACAACCTTCTACAACTTCCATAACCTTCTAGAATTACAGCTAAGCACCACCATGTGGCCTAATTAGAAAATTACATTTCCTTTATGGATCACAACAAATATTAAATGCAAGATTTAAGAAACTTTCCACAAGCTTCTAAGATGCCACCTACACACCTCGATTAATGTAATGACAACTATTTTTTTTTTTTTTTTCTATTTATGCCACCTATACACCTCGAAAATAAAAATCCTCTTTTCCTTTCTTTCCTCCTTTTTATTTTTTATTATTTCTCCTCTAATTTTTGTCACTTTTCTCTCTCAAAAAAAAATTTTTTTTTTTTTTTTTTCAATTTTTTTTTTCTTTTTTTTCCCCAATAATTTTTTCATGCAAGATGCTCCTGCATCAGAAGTCCTTTCCCAAAACTTGAACTCTTAGCATACTTCAACTTCAATTTTAGGTTCACCCACTCTCCATCACCCAAAAATTTCTTTACCCATTGGCCTGACACAAGACCCATGAAGTTGAGGTTGAAATCAAAGTTGATTCAAAGAAACTTCAAGTTCAACCTCAACTTCATGATTCTCTAATGATTTCTTAATTTCTCATAGGTGATGTACTAGAAATCATGAATGAAATTCCTAAAGAAGAAAATGGGTCCCACCTAGTGGCAATCTTGAAGACATGAAAAGGAATAAGTGTAACAGCAAAGGAAATTTCTACCAAAGTATAGTTGGTTTTATGGTAAAAGGTGGAGTCAAGATTTTATGATATCATGAGATGTAGATCCACATGCAAATTTGATGGGTATTAACTACAAACAACCTTGAAAGTCTTGTCAGGTACAAGTGACATGCTTGTGATAAATTATTTCTCCTACACATATTTGTCCTAAGATTTCCAAGAAATAATTTCTTAAAATTACAATTATGGCTAGTATAATTGCTCATTTGGTCATTTTGAGCTCTTGGCATCAACTGGTAAGAAAAAGAGGTGGAGGGTTAAGCTCTATTAAGAACTATAAGTGCATTATACTAATTTATTCTATAATTTTTATTGTGCCTAGATTTGGTTTAAAGTGTTTTGGTTTATCTTTGTAAATCCTCCTTTTTCAAGTCAAACCATGACACTTTTCCATCCTAAGATGGCTAAACTAGAAAAGCCATACTTGTTAAGCTCCCTCCTAGAAATCTAAGATACTTTTCTAGTCAATAAAAACCTAGTTGATATATTAGAGTAGGCAAAAAATGCTTAGTCTATACCCATATACCAGAAGTTGGCTAGTAATGGGTTGCTTGAAGCCACCACCTTTCCATCAACAATAGGGTGTTCAGAACTAATTGTTGAATGTGCAAATCATTATGAACCCAACACCAAGTAAATCAAGAAAGTTTTTGGAGAAGTGTTGGTGAGGATAAATAGGGCTAGTATCAGTTTGACTCTAAGAATTCCTCATAAAGAACCTTATGAGCCCTAGATTTTTGAGGAAGCAAAATGTTTTTATCATGATAGAAAGAAAGACTATGATTTTATGGTAGCTCAAACCTGGCTTTTAAAACCAGTTGAAGGAGGCTCTATATTTCCCAAACCCCTGACTATTGAGCATTTCATTAGAGAAATTTTAGACATTGTGCTACTACTAAACATAGTTAAGGTTAATGATCATGCCTTTCACTGGGAAAACTACATGTAACTCTTTATCCAGAAGATTGTCAAGGGTGAAAAATTCATTGATTGGGTTGATTTGATTGTTGAAAATTTACATGAGGGTCTGATAGCTGTGAGTAGTTTCAGCTCATTCTTTTTTTCCTCCTTCTTAATCTACATTTTAGTAGCATCTAAGGAGTGGGAAGATCTTCCACACTTACCCTAGACCAATGAAATAACTATTTATCAATACTACAAGGATCTCTAGGCAATTGAATTTTGCAAAGAATTTAGGAGGGTGAATGATGTATTTCTCGAAAGGTTGGTGTTCAAACTCTAAGGCCATGAAAATCATAGGTTATCCAAAGAATCAATGCAAGCCATCAAGATTTATGGTTGTTTTTACATTTAGTTTCCAAAATTCACATATCTCAGAGTTGGAGGTTTTTTTGGTGAACCTCTCAAGTTACCACATTATTGTTTAGACAATATTGTCTTATCTAAGATATGTAGACAGTTTGTTTCTATGATAGAATCTCTTGAAAACACCAAAAATTTATCCTCTTTCATATTTCCCATAGAGATTGGTCATTACAAATGCCCAAATTTCAAGCAAGTTGTATTAGAAAAAACTATTGGAATATTCAAATGGGAAGACTACTTTTGAGAGGGGGGGTGGGGGGGCGAGAATCACAAGTAACACACTTTTACTTTTTCAAATCCTTTTAAAAAAAATAACTAAAATTAAATTGCATGCATGTAAACATATTAAATAAACATAACATATGCATCAACACATGACACCAGAATTTTCGTAACCCAGAAACCCTCCAAGAATAAGAACGTAAAACTAGGGTGGGGATGATACTCACAAAATCACTATAGCAATAATAGTTTGACCACTTCCGATGGTCCACCCTGTGAAAGGCCTACGCTATTAAAGGCTTTACACTATGTCAATAGTGACCAAGTTAAAACATTTACAAACACTTTACATGAAGTGTCACCCTGTTAAAGGATATAGTCACCTCTTCAAAGGATCTACAAAATAGTTGTTAAGCTAACCTATCAACATAGGATTTTCACTATCTAATACAATTGCTAGAGAGTATTAGAAACTTTTGACCTAATTGCATACAATCTTCGATTGCTGATTTCAAGCACTTGATCTGTTCATTTTGATGTAATCCTTGCTTGATCTGATATCTATTTTCATCCCTTGTACTATTCTGATCAACTAGATGTGTAATTACTACTCAATTCACTAAGTCTTTAATCCCCCTACTGCTTACCCTATGCAACCATTTTTTCTATCTTCTTAGAAACTTCCTTAACTTCTATTCAACAACTTAAAATCATGGGGTCTAAGCCTTCTTATAAAGACTTTATAGAATTAGGATTAGGTATGGATCTATGATTCATATTGAATCTTGAATTCCCACTCATTCCTTGAATTTTTCTCATTGGTTGCATGCGTTCTCCATTTTTCTAATTGGCTACATGCTAATTGCATAGGAAATGTAAAAGACTCATTCTTATCCTTGTTATCCTTCGAAATCCTTCTATGTCAACTCAAAAAATGGTTTACATCTGAGTTTACGAAGGCACAAGCTCATTTGTTGATTCTATGTTACTTGGCACATACTGGACTACTGGTGCTTAGCACATATTTGATCTTGTTTTTCTTGACACCTGTTACATTCTGTCTTGCTCAACACATGTATAGTTTTGGCTCACTCGACATGTATAGTTTTAACTTGTTCAGCATCAAATGTGACTCAGCACCTATATATCACTCAGCACTTGTATAATGCTCAACACCTAAAGTCACTTGGCACCTATTGGAATTCTGGCTCAGAACATACTATGGCTTGGCATAAATAGTGTACTTGGCTTCTATGTAGAAAGAGGTTAAGTGTGTTGACACTCAAATGTCAAAACCATTCTAAGACCAACAATCTCCCCCTTTGACATGAGTGTAAAAAACACTTAAGTAGAAATTATTCATCTATCCTTATGAGTACCCTATTCAATCTACTCTATATATGTACAAAATTCCAAAATTTGTTCAAAATACCTTAAAATTCTTATAACTCCCCCTGAGTTGATTATGCCATTTTCATTCTTGCAACAAAAATTCTTGTGTTGATGTACCTAATATTCTTTGTCTTTGCCCTATATCTATAATTTATACCTATGTGCTAAGCTATTCTATCAACTTTGACTATACTTGTAGGTTTTATTCATATCTCCCCCAAAACATTATTTCTCCCCCATACTATTTACACATTATGACTTATCTCCCCTTTTTGGCTCATTCTACAATCTTTTCCTTTTTATATTCACCAAAAGAATGAATGAAAGAATTTAATTATTAGAATACTTAATATTCTCCCCCTTAGTCATATCTTCCATATTATTATTTCTCCCCCTTTTTGACACTTATGTCAAACTGTTCTAAGGAGTAATACCATATTTAGCCAAAAATGTGTTGTTGACCTCCATTATCATTTTCAGAGTTGGATCCCAATTATCCAAAGCAATGTCTAGAAACTTATGCTAGATGGCAATCTCTGCAATAAGATGTACAAGTCCATCTAATGTAGAAAGATTTGGATCTTTCTTTAAGATAGTTTTAGCACAGGCTTTCTCTTTGTGGAGGACCTTCAAATGTGAGGTTATGGAGGATTGAATATGCATTAATTTGTCTTTTATATTGGACTCTTCACTTGTAAGTGTAGCTAATTATCTTTGAGTTTGAAGTGATTAGGAAAAATGCTTCTCACTTTCAGCTAGATCCCTTGGTAATTGCATGCTAGAAATCTTCAAATTTCTCTCCAAGCTCATTATCCTCTAGCCTGTCTCTTGTGTGAAATTGGAAAAATCACACAACTTTTTGTATAGTGAGAAAATGTTCTCAAGTACAGTTTTGACCTTGTCAATTTTCTTGGCCAATTCAACCTATTCAAGTGCTATACCATTGGATATTTTCTCATTTACCTTCCCTTGAAACTTCCTTTCGGACCACTCCATAAGTTTAACATTTGTGTCCTTGTCTTCACTAGTCACCTAGTCAACTATATCAGATAATTGTTCCATTATGGGTTTTGATTCATCTGGTGACTACAAGATGAAGGCATCCATAAAGATTTCCTTAATCTCATGTAGTTATTTCTTTTTTTTATACTCTTTTTTGATTATTTCTTGCCTCTTTCTCCTATTTAATGCATCTTGCATCTTAGTAATCTACTTCATTGTGATAGTCTTTGAGTCATAGGCAGGTATCATAATTTCTTCATCTAACTCAGGGTCTCTATAGTGAACTACCCTGATCACCTTTGTAGAACTCGAGCCTAGTGTGGAGATTTGTAAAGGTATGGCTTTAGTGCTTGGCTTCTGAAGGGTTTTTGTAGGAGTGTCAATTTTTGGTAGTTCTAACAATGTCTATATAGCAGCATGCTCCTTTTCCTTTGATGTATCCTCCTTCTCATCAGACTTCACTTCTTCTACACTTGCATTTTCTATGGTGTCACCTTCTACTAGAGGTGGTGGAATCATTAAAATTTGAGTGCTAGTAGCTATATAGGTGAAAGTTGGTTCTTTTGGTTTCACCTTATCTCTTTTTGTTTCTACTACTGCCTTCTATAGCTCATCTACACTCACCAATATAGGATTTGTGCATAAATGTTCTTGTAGACTAGATTGGTGAAGGATCTTGGAGAGATCCTCTGGAGTTAAGGGATTGATGTTTTGAGAAAAATTGTTAGCAACATCCTTGATAGGTATTGTGTCTACAAGTGTGATGGTTACATGAGGAGGACTAGGAGGTGGCATTTGTGTGTCTTGCACACTTTGTTCCTCTTCTTGCTACTTTTCAGCTATTTCCATATCTTCTCCCTTTTATGTCTCTTCCTTCTCACCTTTTTCTTTATTTTCTTCCTCTTTCTTCTCTTCTGCTCTTTTATTTTCCTTATCTCCTTTTTCTATTTCTTCCTCCTTCTCTTCTACTTGCTTCTCTTTCACTTTCTTTTCCTCTATCTTCTCCTTGGCACTAGCCTCTTCCTTAGTTTCTTCTTCATCCTTGTCATTAGTTATCTTGTAGATTGTCTTCCATAATTGTGTGGATTTATTCACTACATCATCAATCTTATTTTATAGGATGTTGAAGGCTCTATATTTGGGTGCAAATTTTCCACCATGTTTCTTATTAGCCTTTTTTATTTGACTTCTTATTAGGTTAGGCATCACTTGTGCTAAAGTAGATTCTCTGATCTCCTTTTCCATTTTTAGACAATAATGCCATTTGTTTTCAATTATCTCATATAGCTCTCTAGGCGTGGTATTGTATAGCTCTAGAGGTGTATTCTTGAATTCAGCCATCATGGAATATACTGATTCCTCTATTTTATTTTGTTTTTCTCTACTTAGCTTATTTAAATCAAGAATTTTCAAATTATTCAAATCTACATTCCTAACATTTTCACAAATTTTTTCTATAGTAGATTTGGGAGGATGCCTTACCACTCTGAATTGGCCGATATCCTCTGATTCTATTCTCTCCTCATCATCAATGTCTGATTGTACCACACACTTTCTTCTTTTCTTTGGCACTTCATCAGGCTGTTCAGTAGCCTTCTTCTTCTCTTTTGTTGTCTCTTTGGCCTTTTGTGTGGATGCCCTTGTACTAGCTCTTATTGCTGGTGCTAGCTTGGCTTGTGTAGGCTTGGTTACCTTCTTGGGTTTGGGCTGAGTTGGAGGTTGACTTTTAGCCTTTCTCTTCTTTTGCTCAGCTTGTGTAGGTGCTTCCTTTGTTTCTTCTTCCTCGACACCTTCCTCCTTGTCTTCTCCTAAGCCTTGTGTCAACTCCATTGAGCCTTGCCCTTGCTCTTCTTCTTCACTTTCTCCTCCTCCTTCTTCTTCTTCTTCACCTACTTCTCCTTCAATATCTGCACCAAATTTCTTCTTTATCTTCTTCACTAATTTTTTTTCCTCTTAATTATAGAGGTTGTCTTCAATTCTGTTTCAACTTTAGATTTGACAACATCATATGTGCCAAAATGAGGAGCCTCCTTATCAATCTCTTCTTAAAGAAATGTTATGATTGTTGTAGAGGCTTCATCTACATCAAGTTCATATCTCAATGGCCTTATCCATCTTACCCTTGAAAATTCTACCTAGATATAGGTATAGTCAATGTCAACCAAAAAGCATATGTCATTGATGTGTTTTTCCACTAGGGAGACTGATATTCTTACCCTTTGCTTCATGGATTTCTTAAAATCTTCAAAATATCTTGTTATTTGAGCCTCAAAATTATCACCCATCTGATCGATGAACTCGTTGATTTGTGTGATTGCAGTTTTGTTTGGGTTCCAATTCACCTTTCAAATAGAAGGAAACTCTTCCATAAGATAAAAGATATTACATAAAAGAACTAAACAAAATTTGCATTGAGCACCCTTTGACCTCATTATTGCTCCTAGGTTCTCAATTGTCATTACCCTCTTATTCCACTTAGCCCCTATATTCCTTTTAATAATTTCTTTTGAATCACTTCTCAGGGTTTTAGGCCAATCTAGGGTTGGGAAACCCATAACCCTATGCACTATTTTCTTAGTAATCTTCACTAGTCCTATTTCCAACCACAAAAATCCATTGTGAATTTTTTTTATAACAATTTGTATCCATTCTATTTTGAAACTTGTAGGGTAAACTAGGGCATGGGTGAAACCCTTTTTCTCAACTACCTAAAATTCATCCTTCAAATTTATTTTTTCACATAGTTTGTCATAGGCTTGAAATATTTCAAGGTCTCCTACAGCTCCTATTTTGCAATTGGAGAACTTCCTTACATCTTGCACCATGACAACCTTAGTTGGAATAATGGACAATGTGCTAGCAGGATCATTTTTATAGGCAACTTCAAGGATTGGCTTAAACTCAAGTTATTTTACCTCATTATTGACTAGTTGGATGTCATAACTTTCCTTTCCTTTAGGGTTTCTTGAACTAGAATCCATTATAGAAAAGTATGGGTTCAAATATATTAAAAACTTCAATACTACATAGCTTGACACTTGATAAATACCTTAGATAATTGAAATGTATGCTAAATTGTTGTTGAAATTGATGCAAATGGCTTCAAGATTGTTGTATGATCGCTCCTGCACTTTTATCGTCTTTTCTCTATGTTCAAATGGCATAAAAATGATCAAAATTTGACCTTATACCTTTCAAAACCTAGCATTAAATGCTTAGTTCATACAGTTGTAAACTCAACACTTGAAGTTTTCAACATGACTTGGCTTCCATTGGATTTCATTTACTCAACTTCCACTAGATTTCCACTTCACGCATCTTCTACTAATATTTCTCAACTCGGCATCAACCATCAACTCAGTCACTATTAGCAACTCAACATCCATTAGAGCTTTACTTGGCATCTGAGGAAAACTCAATAGTATTTGAAAAAACTTCAAATTTTGACTTGGCATCTTTGCTCATGCTGATTTCTTCTTTCTAGTACTTCTTTGTCTTGGGACTGATGTATGATATAACTTTGTATATCAATCCCATACACCTATTCATGCTTATTTGAATGATATGTGATCACCTGACCTCTTGGGTGAAGTGATCCCTCCATTTGATGTGCTACACTCGTCTTTCTTCTTCCAAGTCTTGTTCATTTTCCCTCTAATTTGTTCAACATCTACGTTCTCTTTTCCTTTGTTGACTTTTGACTTGGGTGCCTTTGACTTTGTTGGGCAATTCCTAATGATGTGACTAGTCTTCAAGTAACTAAAACATGTGGTTTGACTTGACCATCTACTTTAGTTCCCTCTAAAATGTGTCTTTATGCAATTTTCAGGGATGTGTCCATATTCGTGATAGTAATGATAGCTATACTTTGCATTATAGTCCTAATTTCAATGATGACCATGGTTATTTCCTTTTGTAGGCTAATTAGGTGTCCACATAGGCTTTGATCTAAATTAAAATACTCTATGTCCATACTTCATGTAGTTATAGCAGTGACCCTCAAATATTGGTGTTCTCATGGTCTTGGTTCTATATTCATGTGCTTGATGCCCTTGCTTTTTGCAATTGTGACAAAAGCTTGCATTTTTAGACTTATGATTTTGATGACCATCCTTGATCCTACATACATTAGAGGTATGTCCCTTTTTACCATAGAAATGACAAGTAGGTTTAGTGTTCTTACCTTTGTTACTCATTTCTTTTGCAGTCTTGGATGATTCTCCTTGTTCAGTGCTAGTGTAACCAAATCTCGAAGTATCATTACTAGCTCTTGGTGATTTTAGTAGTTGCTCAAAGTACTTTATAGACTCATTTTATTTGTTGAAGCTTTCTATTATCTCCTTCTCTCTTGTTAGTTCATTCTAAAATTGTTCATTTTTCATTTTCAAGGTTGAGATCTCAATGTCTTTCATACTCAGCTCATGATGAGCATTCATCATCTGACTTAAAGTGTCAAGTTCTATGTTTCTAATTCTTTCAAACTCAATTGTCTTCTCCTCAAGTCTATTTCTCTTATCATCTTCTATCATGGCCTTGTCTTAAATGGGTTTCTTCTTTTGTTCAATCACTTCACAAAGCATTATGGCTTGTGACTCTTGTTCAAGCTTGAGTAATCTTATTTCTTCAACTTGTGCTCTTTTTTTCTCCATCAATTCAGCTATTGCTGCATCAAATTCCTTGGAATCTCCATTTGGAAACACTTGTGTGGTATCAATCTCCCTGTAGTGTATGTCATTTTCAGCTATGGCTATATCCTTCCTTCTTGTTAAGGACTTTCTCAATTCCTCTCTGGCTTCCTCCAATTTGTGTAGAGCGAAATGCACATCAATCACCTGATTGTCTACGATCTTCCCAAGTTTGAGGACTTCCATTTTTAGATCTTTTCTCTAATTTTTTAGGCTTCTCCTTATGAGAACCTTTGCTCTGATACCAATTGTTGGAATATTCAAATGGGAAGAGTACTTTTGAGAGGGGGAGGTGAATCAGAAGTAACACACTTTTACCTTTCTAAATCCTTTTAAAACAAATAACTAAAAGTAAATTGCATGCATGTAAACATATTAAATAAACATAAAGTAAACACATGCATCAACATATGACACCAAAATTTTGGTAACCCAAAAACCCTCCAAGAATAAGAAGGTAAAACTAGGGTGGGGATGATACCCGCAAAATCACTGCAGCAATAATTGTGTGACCACTTCTGATGGTCTACCCTATGAAAGGCTTGCCCTGTTAAAGGCTTTACACTATGTCAATAGTGACCTAGTTAAAGGATTTACAAACACTTTACATGAAGTGTCACCCTGTTAAAGGATTTAGTCACCTCTTCAAAGGATCTACAAAATAGATGTTAAGCTAACCTATCAACATAGGGTTTTCACTATCTAATACAATTGCTAGAGAGTATTAGAAACCTTTGTCCCGATTGCTTACAATCTTCAATTGCTGATTTTAGGCACTTGATCTGCTCATCTTAATGTGATCCTTGCTTGATCTAATATTTTTTTGTATCCCTTGTAGTGTTCTGATCAACTAGATGTGTAATTGCTGCTCAATTGACTAAGTCTTTGATCCCCCTACTACTTGCTCTATTCAACAATTTTTGCTATCTACTTAGCAACTTCCTTAACTTCTATTTAGCAACTTAAAATTGCGGGGTCTAAGCCTTCTTATAAAGACTTCATAGACTTAGGGTTAGGTATGGATCTATGATCCATATTGAATCTTGAATTCTTGCTCATTCCTTGCATTTTTTTCATTGGTTGCATGCCTTCTCCATTTTTTTGATTGGTTGCATGTTGATTGCATAAGAAATGTAAAAGATTCATTCTTATCCTTGTTATCCTTGAAAATCCTTCTATGCCAACTTAAAAAATGGTTTACATCTAGGTTTTTGAAGGCACAAACTCATATGTTGATTGTGTGTTACTCGGCACATACTAGACTACTGGTGCTTGGCACATATTTTATCCTAGTTTGCTTGGTACCTATTACATTTTGTCTTTCTTGGCACATGTATAGTTCTGGCTCACTTAGTGTATGAAGCATTCTGACTTTCTTTGCATCAACTATGACTCGGCACCTATATATCACTAGTCACTTGAAGTCACTCAACACCTATTGGAATTCTAGCTTAGCTCATACTATGGCTCGACATACATAGTGTACTTGGATTCTATGTAGAAAGTGGTTAAATGTGTTGACACTCAAATGTCAAAACCATTCTAAGACCAACAAAAAAATCATTTTCACACTAATGCTTCAAACCCTACTCTCCCAAAGAAGATTTTGATTACATGGGTTTTTCCAGAGATAATTTCAAACATGTAGTTTTAGTAGTCCATGTTTCACATTTGGAAGATTACTGGGCTAATTGCTTAGATGAATTTGAAGTTATAAAAAGGTTGTGGTTAAGGTTGATAGTAAGCCAAATTAATATTTTAAAAGTTAACCTCAACACCAATGGGATAAAAGAAGATGAAATTGAAGAAGTTATTGACCCATTTGATGTCAATCAGATTGAATGTATAATAATTCTTGAAATTGATTGGACTAGAAGGGAAGAAGATGATTTGTTTTCCCATACCTCAGAGGTTTTGAAAAGAGCTAAAAATTGGTTGAAATAATTTTTTTCAAAATCAGCTACCCCTAGTGCCCCAAAGAAATTTACTCAAGAGCCAAATATAAAAGAAACACCCAAAGCCAAAGGTCGTCACTAACCCTAGTATTAATGATCCTATTGCGGGTTCACCTAAAGTTGAAGCTGAAGTAACTTTGTAGCCACTTCAACTTCAAGTTCCCAAAGAGCTGCTAAAGGTTAGGAGGACAAGCTACTCAAGTACTAGGAAATCAACACTAGGAAAAGGAAAGGATAGAGTGACTATTGATCTAGATCCTACAAAGGAAAAGTCAAATTCAAAGCAACTCCCCAATTCTCCAATGGAAAATAGTGTATCAAATCCTCAAAAGTTTCTTGAGAGCATTGATACTCAATTGGGTACCATTTCTTTGACTAATGATTCTCCCATGACTAGCAAAGATCTTGTTGTGGCTAAGTGGTTGGAGACTTCCATTAAAAGGAAAAGAAGTATGGTGCCACTATCTATGCCTATTGATGATTTGGATAGTAGATGTCTGGGAAAATCATTGATGACCAAAAGGGCTAGAACTAAAGCTAATAAAGTTTGATAAAAAGTTTAGGGAATTGGTCAATCAATATTTCTAAGCCACCCAAAGGTAGCCTACATGAGGACCTCACTCCTTAAGATTATCAACTGTCAAGGATTGACCTTGGGAAGGGAAGTCATGCGATGGATATGAAGATCTTTGAAGCTTCAAATAGAAAGATTATGGATAGAGTCTAGAAAGAAGCTTAGGATAAGCAAGATATGATGGAAGCAATGAGGGGCATGGTAGAATACATCAATGATATTTGGCACTTAGAGAATAAACCTTTGAGTGAGATGTCTGCAATTGTGGACATAACTTCTTTAGCCAATCAGTAGTTCCTTGATAATTTATAGAAATGTAAAGTTGTTGCAAGATGACATTTGAGGAGTGGCTGCAGTATGTCCTAAATGAAATTATGAAATAGATAAATCTTTTAGACAAATCTTAAAAGGAAACTATGATAATCATAAAAAAGATAGAGTCAAATAATGAAGGCTATGAGAAGGAAAGGAACAATTATCTAAAAGTGGTGCTCTGGATAAAAAAAAATTCAAGGATTTAGGTTGAAAAGGTTCCAAGTTGAATGCCTTGTGGTTGGCCTTGATGATAAGACTCTATATGTGATTAAAGATTATATTGAATGGTGGAATGAGGCACTAGTTTAAGGGCTAACTAAGATCAAATAAATTTTGGATGGTCTCAAAGTTGTGGATGAGATAACTCAAGAGGATGTAAAGTGGTTCAGAAAGCATTGCACGGGTAAAGAAAATGACTCAGTAGCCCAGGTGGAGGAAATAATAAGTGAAGTATAGAAGAAGTTTCAAGAAATTCAGGAGAATAAAATGCCATCCAGTAAGGATTTTTCAAATGCCACTCATACTAAGGCCATGTTGATAATAAACCAAAAAAATTTGGAAATGCATGAAGAGAAAGTAATAGAGCTAAATACGGAAAGAGATGTTTCGATGTAGATGTTTGCCTACATCTATTTACCCCATCAATATATTATTTCTGCATTCACTGATTCTTACGAGCCATGGGAGGCCATAACAACTGCAACTGGTGTGGATAGTTCTTCCTGATATGGCACATGATCATTGGACAGTTGCATTTTGTTTTCTCATGTTTGTTTCCTTTTATGCATTTTATTTAACATAGTTGTGTTAACTAAAAGACAATTTACTCCTAGTGGGGTAATTTTGGATGGTTATCTAGCCCTATGTTGTTTAAATGTGTAATAGTTAATATCTAATAGGTTTTCATCTCTCTATAGACACTAAGAAAAATACATTCCTTTTAAGGTTCTGCATTTTGAATTTTGAAGAGAGTCTTTTCTAAATTAGTAGCAAACTTAAATAAAATTCTATATTTTTATGTGCTAAAAATTTATAAAGTAGTTACTAATATCTTCTTTATAATAATTTGCATTCTTGAGAATATTTTTGATAAGATAAATAGGCTTTGAAGGGACCTTGAAACCCTTTACAAATCAAGAATACAAATCAAGAATTTTCAATGAAGCCCAAACCAAACAAAAATATAGTCCTAAGGAAGAACAAGTCAAAAAATATAAGTGACTAGAGTGGCATCACAAATAAAATAGTACACATCAGCCACACAACCAGGTTTTGAAGGGTGCCTAAAACCCTATATGAGACAAGAAAGGAGAATCAGTAATGTCTTAACTGCAAGATCAAGAAAAAATGCATATCAGTAATGTCCTTAGTATATAATGGTGAAATTTATTTATCACTTTGATTAAAGAAAAAGACTACTTATTGAGGTTAGAATAATTTAATTTAGCATTTTTTAGAGGGAAACTCATAAAGGAAATAGGCTTTTCACCTTCTTTATCCTTCTTCTATGTAAGAATCCTAGCACATGAATGTTCTAAAGCAAAAGGGTATACATGTGGTAGGGTACAGTGATAACATACACTAGATATGATACATGTGGTAGGTTACAAGGGTAAAATAGACATGATATGATACATGTTGTAGGCTACAATGGTGGGCTAGATGTGCAAACCATGGGAGAGTACACAATATGGATAGGTTTTTCTTAGCCAAGGGATGCTGAAAATACACCGTGAGTTGTTGGAGTTCGAGGATGAAACTCTTGGAAAACCTTGGAAAATGGAAAGATGGGTGATGAGGTGTGAAACCGTAGTGGGGGAGATGTAGGTCATTGATAGATAATGAATAGGCTAAGTATACTTGGTGTCTATTTGCTTAGTTTTCATTAGGGTACCTATCTAAAGCCCTTGAATTATCAAGTTTACATCATTGGACACTTATTTTTATTTACTATTTTTTTTTTCATTTTCCCTTTGAGATAGTAGGATACACTAAGGATTTTTAGGCATAGAATTTCTTGAGGTGACTGATGTTGGTGGGATCATTCAAGACTTCACCTTCAAATGTGGATGTTAGGAGTATTGGTGACATGTAAATAAGAGAGGCATATGGAAAACTTTGTAAAAATAGAATGTTAATGGAAGAATTTAAGGTTGTTGAAAAAAAGGGTTAAATTGAGCCCTAGATTTCCCTAACATCTTCAAAATTGAATGGATCGGGATTCTATTGAGTAGGATTCATGATAGTTTGTTATGTTAGACAATGTTCCAATCAAAATCACCAAAAGAATAAACCATAGCACAACAGGGTATCCAACCCTAGATTAGCCTAAAACTATGAGGAGTGAATCAAAAGAAGTTGTTGAGAAGAACACAGGGGTTGTGTGGAATAAGAGGGGAATGACAATAGACACCATCATAGATCCATTGATAGATTTTTCAATAAGGGTAATTGCACATAAGTTTTATCAATCAAGTAGATTGAACAGTGAGCCCTATATTGTATTGGATGTGGGTTACAAGATTGTGAAGAAGGATCATACACATGATCTTGTCAAGTTATAGCTACAACAATTGATTGAAAACCTAGGAGAAATAAGGAAAACAAAGAGCGCTCAATGCAAATTTGGATCTATTTTGACACATATCTTCTTTTATGTTTAGAACACATTTCCTACATTTGGCAATATGGCATGGAAGACAAACATGTCTATGGCAGTTCAAATAGAAGAGTTCATTGAACAATTAGGTGAAAATTTTGAATTAGTAATGACAAGTTACTTTGATGACTTCAAGAAAAGGTTGAGGATTCCAATATCATTAGTGGAAAAGCATTATGATGATGTTTGTTTCCTAATTGATGTTGATTATACATTTGTTCAAGTAGCAACTCCAAGAGTAAGATGGCTAAGGCCATTAGGCTATGGAATTAATGCAGATGAGGCCTTTGTAGCAATAACAACATTACTTGCAAAAGATATAGATAAAGATTCTAAAGTATTTGATAATTATGAGATGGCTAAATCCAAGATTACCATGTAATTAAAGACTACCTCTTTTATCAAGAAGAAGGAGAATTTGGTAAAGAAGTTGAAAGCTACATTGGGTGAAGGTGCCAAGCAAGAAGAGGATGAAGAGGAAGATACTCAAATCCAAGCACCACTTGCATTAACACAAGGACTGGGTGAAGATCAGGAAGAGAAAGAAATAGAAATTGAAAAAGGTGTTGAGGAAGAAGAAGCCAAGGAAGAACCTACTCCTATTGATAAGAAGAAAAGAAAGGATAACGAAGAAACAATGACAAGATCCAAGAAGATTGCTAAACCAAGTCAGCCCAAACCTACACCACCTAACACAAGGGCTAGTGCATGTGTCACTACACAAAAGAATAAAGAGAAAGCCAAACCTATAGAGTAGGAAGGAGGAGCATTGAAAAGACCAAGGAGAAAGTACATTGCTCAAGCTTAATTTGATGAGGAAAGAACAAAATCTGATGACAATAGCCAATTCCAAGTGGTGAGTCACAATCCATCTTCAAATTTAGACAACCTATGTGAGAATGTTAGGAATAATATAGATTTTTTAGGATTTTCTCACATTAATTTTGATAATCTTGGAAAAGTTGAAAATAATCAAGTAGGAGAGGCAATATATGCCATGATGGAAAATTTTAAGAAAGCCCTTCTAGAGATTGCCAACTCTATGCCTAAAATTTTATATGAAAGAGTGGAGCAAAAATGGCATTATTGTTTGAACCTAGAAAGACAAATTTGGGAGACATCACTTGCTCAAGCTATGCCTAAACTTAGCAAGGAACAAATTGCTAAAGCCATAAAGAAATATGCTATTAGATTTGTTCCCAAATATAAAGCATTCATCATATTGTAGAACAATATTGAAGATGTTGTAAAGAAGACCACACAAATATGGAAAATTACATATGGGCTAGCTACAGTAAATGAAAGAGAAGAATAACTCGTTGAGGTTAAAGATGATGAAGAAGATGACAATAATGAAGACACGATTGAGGGAGGTACTGAAATGAATATAGATGACCAAGCAATAGCTAAGGAAGAGCAAAAAAAAAAAAGAAATAGTAGCAAGAAGAATAGAGTGTACAAGATATACAATTACCAAATGTCAGCCGTCAACAAATATCAAGTGTAAACACTAAAATAGTCATAGTAAAGGATTTTTCTACTCTCACTACTCAGATCATCGATCCCCTAATAGAGGAAGACTTGAAAAGGATACTTGATCAATCTACACTATAGGCTAAACTATGTGATAACCCAATATTAGTGCTCGTATAGATGAAATTCATAAATTAGTGACTAACAATACAAGGGAAGAGGTTAAAACAAAAAAATCACCTATTGTCATCCCTTAATTGACTAGTCTACAACCTTTAGATAAAGTACCAAAAGTGACACCAACAAAGGTTGATACAGTTGGAGACAATAAAGTGGAAACTCAAGCCACTACATATTTTGAAAGATAGTCCATAATCTAGACTCACCAGTACTGGCATTATAGAAATGGCCACTTTGATATCCTCAAATGATTTCTTAATCTCTAAAACCCATTCTACTTTTTCTCCCTTTTTGAGTAAATATTTAAGGGGACAAACTATCTCTGCAAATTTGTTTATAAAATTTTGCACAAAATTTATCTTCTCAAAGAAAGACTTATGTTATTTTCAATTGTGAGGAGGGCACAGCTTCATAATGGCTTCAACTCTATTAATATCAATGGAGATTCTAGCTTTAGAGATGATATGGTCAAGCAACTTTCTTTTAATAACTATAAATGAACACTTCTTGGGATTGAGTGATATGTCATATTTATGACATCTATTGAATTCCTATCTTAAATCAACAATGTGAGTGCTTCAATCCTTTGAAAAGATAGTTAAGTCATCCATGTAGATAACTATACACTTTTTTATTAATCCCTTAAAATCTTTATCCGTAGCTCATTGAAATGTAGCCCCTACATTAATCAGCCCAAAAGACATTCTTGTGTAAGAAAAAGCCCCTCATTTAGTTGTGAAGTATTTCTTTAGCCTATCCTCTTCATCAACCATTACCTAATTATATCTCAAATATCCACCCAAGAAAGATATCATCTTGGAACCATTAACAATTTGCAAAGCTTCATCCAATGAGGGCAAGGGGTGGTTATCCTTTTGAGAAGCTAGGTTCAAATTATGGAAATCTACACAAAGATGAATCTCTCTACTCCTTTTTCACATAGGAACCAAGTTAGCCACCCAAGAAGAATGGAAAATGGGGAAGATGATCTTGGCATCAAGAAACTTCTTAACTTTCTTCATTATCAATAGTTCAATAATGGGATTAACAGGTCTTTACCTTTGATAGAAGGATTTGGCATCTGGTTTCAATGGAATGTCATGCGTAAGGATTTTAGGATCATATGTTTTGATCTCTTCATAGCTCCAAGCAATGACATCCTTGTATTTTATAAGAAAATTGAGCATATCTTCCCTTTGTTGTGCACTGCATGCCTTTCTAATCCTTGCCATTTTAGGATCTTCATCGGTACCCAAATTATATGAGTCACATTCCTTGATCCCCGTTTCTTTAACCATTATTTTTTTAAGTGTTGATTCATCACAATAGAAAATTCATTCCAACTCAACCATCCCCTTAGGGATAGTGTTGGTCTTCAAGTTCAGGATCCCATCTTCATCTTTTAGTTCATCATCATCAAGTTTGTCATCTAGAGTGTCATCAATCTCTTGCCCTTTAAAGTTGCCATTGCACATGATAAATTTGAGTATATGTTGATCATCCTCAAAAAATTGTAAGCTTTTAATATTGTCTAGGATAGATGGGGTAGTAACCAACTCTACTGAAAATCTTTTCAATTGTGTTCTCTCAACTAGTTGTAATGTGCTAGCCGAAACGGAAAGGGCATCTGCCACCATGTTTTTCCTCCTTGGAATAGAATTTATGTTCAAAGATTCAAAATCATCCATTAGATCCCTTACTCTTTTCCTATAATAAAGCAACCTACTATCATTGCAAGAGTATATCAATTTCTCATGTCTTATCACTAATAGAGAATCTCCCTCAATTATGAGAGTTGTGATTCCTTTGTCCAGTGCAACAATAAGTCCTCAAATCAACACTTCTTACTCTGCAACATTAGTAGTACATCTAAATTGTAATTGATATGATCCATAGAAAGACTTACCTTTTGGGTTGATTAACTCAATACCTGTGCTAGCTCCTAATTTGCACTTGGAACCATCAAAGTGGAGTGTCCAAATTGGATATTCTTTGGGCTTCCTAACCTTATACTTATTTTTTCTTAGCCTTTCCTTTACTTGGGCTTGTAAGGATAATTTTTTGGGGATCAACTATAATCTCTCATAGGGTGGACTTGATGATTTTCCATTGTTACTCCTCAATGTGAGACATGTATGTTTTTCTTGTTTGTCCTGAATTTCCCCAATTAATTCTATGATTTCATCCACTTTCAATTTAGGATGAACAACTACCAAAGTCCATCCTTTACCTTTTATGTATCATGTCCTTCTTTTGAATTTGATTGTTCCTAGTGGAGGAGAAGAAAAACCTCCACATTCTAAAGAGGTAACACTATATGATGCATTTAGATATTTAATTTCCTCTTCAACTCTTTCCACAAATTCAAATAAGTTTATAGAATTTTGACTTTCTGTGGGTTCATCTTTTGGAATGTTACCGCTCTTTATTTCTATTATTTGTGTTAATACCTTAGCAACTACTTCTTGGCAATGCAAACATTCAAACTCTGAGTGACTAACTTTATACAATCTACAAAATTGAGTAAGAAGTAGAATCCTAGGGCTAGCTTCTTCTCCTAAACATTGTAAGTTAGCCACCATGTTGTCTATGAACTGTGTTATGGTCTCTTGCTTTGGGATTGAAATCCTAGATTTTCCATCTTGATCATTTGATATTTTAGTTGAAGTTGTATCAAAAATCCTCACTTTGTAAGAGCCTAAATCTAATTCTAAGAATGCAACCTCATTTGGTGCATTATATTATGTAATCATTATTTTTAACTTTGGCTCTGCATCTATCTTGATCTAATTATTCAACCCTTTCCATGGTTACCATAATTGAGTAAAATCCATAGAAAACTATCCTCTTAGGCATTTTGTCCATTCTTTTCTTAGTAGCAATCTATATTTCTCAAGAATCTCAACCACATATATGTCAATGATGCATTGAATTTTGGTTTTGACTATCAATTGTATCTAAACATCTTTCAACACACCAATAATCTTTACTTCCATTTTATCCAATTGTATCACTATTTGATTAGAAGGTTGAGGAGTGACTACCAACCTTTGTGCTATCAAAAGTTATATAAAATTACAAGAATCTCCTAAATCAATTAGGCAATTGTGAAAATTCTTCTCATATATTCTAAAGCTAAGCAAAAATGCGAACTCCTCAAGCTTGTCTTTAAACATAGTTGGCATTGCCTCTGAAGCATTGACTTTTTGAGATATTATCTTTTGAGGAATAATATTCGTATTATGGGTTTCCTTTGTATGATCAATAGTTTTCATCAGTCCATCTCGTTGATGAGGATAGTTTTGCAACATGTCAAACATGGATATTTTGGCCTTTTCTCATTTTAAATCTTCCACCACACTATACTTTTTAGTAGACCATGTGGAATTTTTCAAGATTGTACACACATTTCCTTGATTCTAATTTTGTTGTCCTCCATATGGGGGGCCTGATTGGTACTAGATTGTTACTTGCTCTTGGATCTATTGAGATTTCATTTTGCATGATGCTTAACAATAGGAATCCTTTCAAACTCCTCTCTTGAAAAGCTAATCTAAGGATCAACTCTAAGGTTTTGGACAATCTTATGACCTACTAGAATCTGCTCAATTGAAGATAAATGTGAGTGTTCACAAGGATGTCTTTTCTAGTTTGAATGACTTTGGATAAGATATTGAATCTATTCACTGCTTCAAAATAAACACACAAAAAGAACTAATTTTTTTGTATTTTTTTTCAATGACTGCAATCTAACAATGCAACTAATATAAATTCCTAATTTAACAAGGGATTGGTAAAGAAAATAAAAAAGCTAAGGTAATGAGAAAATTAAGAAAATAACATGGAAATTAAATCCTAATGGACATAAGCTATGGAAAGCAACGCGTCTGCGAGTTAAGATTTTGAAGAAATCGGTAGGCAACAAATGAACATAGGAGCAACGCTTCCTTAATTCCACTGATGCAATCATCAATGGGAAATTAGCAATTGTAAGATGTTTCAACTTTCATCAATTTGCAAGGCCAAGGAAAGTGTGCTCATTCAAGACGAAAAGCTATGTAGGAACAAAATTGGTGATCTCTTCTCGAACTAAGTATGTCAACAGAATTCATAAAACCATAGCAAACACAAAAATTAAAAGATCACACAACCAAAATTAACACAATAAGATTTTCTCTCAATCATAATTCCATGTATATGACACACCTAGGCAAGAATCACTACACTCCAAATGCGAGCACCAAAAGCATATATTTTTTGCAAAATAATGACAACCTTGATTACATATTATAATCTCATATTTATAAGAAATCATCTCCTCAATTTATGTTGAGAGTGAGAGATATCTTCATGCAATCATATGCTTCTTAATTAATAAAATAAACTAATTATATTCAAACTAACTATCTAACCAGTGCTTACTAGGACTCCATCCATTTTTATATCATTAATTGGATGCATGAGCCTTTACATGTCATAAAATAAAGAAATCATGATAAAATAAGAAGAAGAGACCCATGAGTTGATGTAGAAGTGTCTAGAAGTGCCAAAAATAGAAGCTTCATCTTCACTACTCATCCATATGCATTAAACTACCATCAAAATGTGTTTATGATGCATGGAAAGCTCTAATTTTGGAACTAGCAGTTAACTATAGGCACACCTCTGACTTCTTCAAAATCTTCCAAAACACTTTCCAAAAAGCACACCTATGCACTTGGCATACCAGCACACCTTAGAGACCAAACATTGAAAATTTTTACCAAGTTTTAAAATTAAAATTTTGGCATCTGGGTTTTGTTACCCTTTATCCCAGAGAAATGTTTGGATATTTTCTCTTGAATTTATCTATTATTTTAATGACTTAAGCTCCATCTGGTAAATTTAAGGCTTCATATTTATCCTTTACTTTCTTCTTATAGTTATCCACTTCTATGTGGGTTTCTACAAAATCCCTGAGTTTTCGTCAAACTCCAATAATCCCTCTTCCATCTGGAATGCCTATCTTATATCATCAACATTGATATATTATTCAAAAGTCCTTCAAAATCTCTCAACTACTATCTCTACTGGAATCAGTTTCTCTTGTGCATCATCCTCAAAAATATCTAAACATGCATCACTATAATGTTTCTCAGCTTCCAAAATTTGCTCTTGGGCTTGATCCTTGAGCATGCAGATCTTCGCGTGTAATATCTCCATTACTTTATTACCATCTACAATTCTCTCTATCCTTACATCTAGCTTATCCAACTCCTCAACTATATATACATCTATAAACATCTGATACCTCTAGCCTTTTATTGCTTGTAATGCTTGCAAGTCTTTCTCCTAGGTATGCACTTCATCCATCAAACCAAAATCTTGATTAAAAATTTCTCTTAGCTTATCCACATTATCCTTGATGATATGTAGTAGCTTCAAATTTCCATGAATAATTAATACACCCTTCTCTTCAAAACTCTCTCGCCATTGCTAGCTAGCTCTCAAAGAAGGATCCAACTTTCTCATACCCCTATCTCTTTCCTCCAGTACTATATTCAAAATTTCTTTTGGATGTTCAAGATCTAAGGGACCAAAAAATTTAGTTAAATTTAGGATTTCATTTTGTCTTTAGAGTGTTATCAGTTCCACCCCTTCCTATTCCAAACTCCTGAACACCTCCTTCATTCCCATTGTAATCATCAATTTAACTATGTCTAATGTAGGTTTTCCAAGCATAAACTCTCTGATTTGATAGTCATGTGGAGTCAAATATTCTACTTCTATATCTAGAGGAGGGATAGCCACTTGTGTGAACAAATCTTGATTCTGATCACTATTGATAAAATTTAATGGTCTTGCATCTTTTGATGGTGACCCAAGTTTCCTAAGAACCTCAATTAATTCTAGTATATCCTCCTCATCTGCATTGAATTGCTTCCTCTTGTTTCTTATTATTTCCTTTATCAACCATCTTGAGATCCACTCCACCAAGGTTTTTCCTTTCATGGATGAAGGATTTATTTCAGCTATGCTCTTTCCCTTATCACTCCTCTCTAAAGTCTTCTCTTTCTACGAGGGATCCACACTAGGAGCTTCTGTATCAGTAGAATCTATAGTCCTCACCTCAGTGTCTTGGGAAGTTTGTTGAGGATATTCAACCATTTTCCCTTCTTCTAGCACTTCATTGGTGGATACATGTTGTGGCTCTTCCTTGTGCTCTTATCAAACTTGTTCTTCTTCCATATTCGATGGCAAAGGAGTAGCAAAAACTTTATCTACAGAGAATGTGACTTGTATTGGGGATAATGGAGTAATTTTAGGAACTTGTGGCTCTGGGGGCATTTTATTCCAATCCTCAAGTTGAATATTATTGGATGGGGTATCTCTAATCTTGTCTCCCACCAATTCAGGGCCAACAAGCATGAAATCAAAATCTAACATCTTAAATATGTTAGTCCTCTCAACATCATGCTCATCAATCCATTGTTGTATTTTATCCTCAAATGTTGTAGATTGAATGACCTACTCAGGAATGGGTGGCAGTGTGATTGTTGAGCTTCTTCTCCATTCCTATTTTGTGGCTCTAGCAAGTCGGGTCCTCTAATTCAAAGGTACATTATCCTCATCATACTCTTCTTCATCTCCTTCACAAATAGGTTTGGGGATTGATGAGATAAGAATTACTTTCTTGATCACCCTTTGCCTCTTTTTAATCGAAGTCTTGATCTTTCTTCCCTTCTTAGGTGTGGAAGGGGAGGCTTGTACCTTTTGTTGAGGTATTTCTTGGATATCATCTTTATCTCCTCCTTGTCCCTCTTATGTGGGTGGCACTAGTAGATTATCGTAGGCTTGTGTGGCTTCTATTTTTTTAGGTACTTATATATTTTCCTCTCCTTGCTATGGAGGTGTCATAATTTCTCCTTCTTCAAGTTTGGCTTGTTATGGAGAATTTCTCTTCCTCTTACCCTTACCTTTACCCTTGAGCTCAATAATAACCAACTAGCCTATCAAGTTGGTGCACCATTTTTGGTCTTATAGGTGACTGAGCTACGAATGTAGGTACTGTGACCTTTGCTCCTCTTCCTTTTTCTAGATGAGCTTGTACATGGAAGACCACTATTTTTGGAATCATATCTATAGTCTAAAAGGTCTCTTGATCCATTCATTTATCAAATTTATGACATGCCTTTCCCTATGATTAATATCTAAGTTTTCTTCCTTGTTAACCTCAGCATTCACTATAGTCCTATCAAAAATCTTATCACTTTTTAAAAATGGATAAAGTAACTCCTCTAAGTCTTGTTGTAGTATCTTCAGTGGAATCTTTATTTTCAAAACCTTTTCTGCTAGATACAAAGCCATTCTACAATAATCCCTGATATGGATATCATAGTCATTTTTCACATTCATCCAATGATCTTCAATGGCTTCCTCATGTTGAAATGTTTTACCTACCAAATATTGTACTCTCCCAATATTATCAAAACAAAGCCACATAGAATTATACTCTTCCAAGGGATATTGATCCCAATCACACTCAAAAGAAGAGATATCTTGGTATCAATCCACCTGGAAAGGCCCTATGGTCATAGGCCACCTCCAACATGTTTTATGTTTCTTTCTAACTCTATCATATGTGGACAAGAGTTGTTGGGAAATCTCTAGGAGAACAAGTCTATCACTAGGATACCTCAGGAGCTTCTTGGGGTTAATAGTTGTACCTACCACCCTTAAATATGTGAATATTTTGAACTAAATACAATAATCTCCAAACAATAATATATGTGCCACTACATCATCTAACAATCTCTTTGCATAATCTCCTTCTATGAATCGGATTATAGCAAATAAGAAAGCATAATTCACAATTCTATATTCTTTGCTCTACTCTGAGAGCCTCTTCCTTACTAGCTAAGGGTATGCAATGTATGGCCATGCATTAGCATATTGCATGCTACCCCTCTTGTACAACCCTAGATAATCTATCACTCTTATGGCCAATAGGTACACCAAGTATGATGTCATGAAGAATTTCTTTTTGTTCTTTTTTGTGACCAGTTGTTCACACAAATTCTTGCTAGGAGTGGAAGCCCAATGTAGTGGCATCTCTACTTTGCTTATTGTTTTAATAAAGTGCACCATGAAGATGTTCAAATGCCTAGCTTTCGACAGGCCCATAACTCTACTCAAAAGTATGATTGAGTATCCAATATCTTCTTTCATGTGTATCCTCTTATCATATCCACCTTGCCAATTTTATTTCCCAAAGGAGTCTTTTCAATAAGGTATAAAGATTGGATGATCTCAAAAGCTTCCTCAATATGTTCCTGGTACCACCTTTCTACTTTCTCATAGGTAAGCTTGATGAATTGAACTGCCCATGGGATATGGAATACTTTCTCAATATTCCTTGTTTAGAGATCAAGAACAATTTCTCTAGTTATGCTCTTTATAATGCTATCCTTGGACACAAACTATTCCACAAGTGTCATAATGAGTTTCAAAGATTGTACTTACACCGCATGTGATGATACTTTGATGAGTCCTAATCTAATGAGTGCAGAGAACACCTAGGACCTCTCAATTGGTTTATTGCAAATCTTCAAGAATTCCCCCAAATTTGTATGTCTCAAGTATATATCTTTGATCTCTGAGTTATCATCTTGAAACCTTGATTTTGTTGGAATGCCCTGGAACTTGAATACTATAGTTTTGGCGCCATTTTATTTCCAAGGGAAGATGATGAGGACACCATTGATTCTGCACAAAACTCTAAAATTTAATCACCCAAAAAAAACCTAAAAAACTTGATTAAACCCATAATATGCAAAACCTGAAAAAGAAAATGGTGCACCTAGTGGACCTAATAGGTGTGCTAGGTGTGCCCTTGTAAAAGAAAATTTCATATATATGAGGTACAAATCAATGCACCTCATGGGTGCATTGATGCAAACCTCAATTTTGACTAGGGCATTCTATAACCTCCATCACTTGGGTTGCATCTAGAAAATCTAAAGCATCATATTTATCCTTTACATTTTGTCAATAGTTGCCCACCTCAATGCGAGTCTCTGCAAAATCTCCCAATTTACCATCTAATTCTAGCAATCTCTCTTCGGTCTTAAATGCCTATCGAATATCCTCATCAATGGAAGCTTCTTCAAAATTATTCTAAAATTTCTCAACAACTACTTACGTAGTCATGAGTTTATCCCTTCAATCATCTTCAAAAATGTCCAAGCAAGAATCACTGTAATGTCTCTCTACCTCCAAAATCTGCTCTTGGGTTTGATCCTTAAGCTTATTTATATCTGCATGTAATGTTTCCATTACTTTATTTCCATCTATATTATTCTTTAAATCCAACCATTTGACTTATCTAACACATCTATAGAATATACATACATCAACATCTAATACCTCTAACCCTTTATTGACTATAATGCTTGGAGGTCTTTACCCCAAGTATGTACTTCATCCATTAACCCAAAATCCTAGTTCAATATAGCAATTAACTTATCTATGTTATTTTGCATCTAGCTTAGTAGTTTAAGATTTCCTTGTATGATCAACACACCTTTCTCTTCCAAACTTTCTCATTCTTGTTGATAAGCCTTAAAAAATGGATCTAATTATATCTACTAATTATCCCTATTATCAAGTGTCACTTCTAAAGTCTCCTAGGGATTTTTAGGATCCAATCGACCAACAACATCATTCTAATAAACTCTTAGGATTTTATTTTTCTTTTGGAGATTTAATACTTTAGACTCATCCTATTCTGAGTGCCTAAACACTTCTTTGATTCCTGTAGTGACCATCAATTTGACAGTATCCACAGTGGGTTTCCAAACAAGACCTCCTTGATTTGATAATCTTTCAGAGTCAAATCCTAAATATCCACATGTAGAGGAGGGATATAAACATGGGAAAAGAAGTCCTGATTTTGATCACTCATAACAAAGGCCAATATTCATGCATCATCCATGGGTGGCTTAGGTTTCTTGAGAGCTTCAACTAATTCTCTCATTTCATCTTCCCCAATACAATATAGTTTCCTTTTGTCTCTAATGATCACCATTTTTCTAAACCATCTTGGAGTATCTTCCATCAAAGATTTATTCTTAGATGAAGAAGGAGCTTATACCGCTAGCCCTTTTCCCTTATCACTCGTCTCTAGAGTCTTCTCCTTTTGTGAGAGATCCACATTAGGCATCTCTATATCTATTGAGTCTATAGTCCTAACCACTGTATCTTGGGAAGTCTGTCAAGGTTCGTAATATATTTTTCCCTCTTTTGATACTTCATCGATGGGTATTTTTTGTGGCTCTTATTCTTGTTTAGCTTGAAAATACTCTTCATTATGTAGAGGGAGAGGAGTAACTAAACTTTATCCAAGCAAGATAAATATTGACTTGATGATGGTGGAGCAATTTTGGGTCCTTATTGCTAAAGCAAAAATTGACTCCAATCCTCTTGTGGAGGTTTATCAGTCATGATATACCTTATCTTATCGTCTACTATCTTAATGCCTATAGGCATGAAATCAAAATCTGACATTTGAAAGACATGAGTCCTTCAGTCACCTTGCTCATCAATCCATTGTTGTAATTCATCCTCTGAAGTTGTAGCCTGAATAGGCTATGTTGGAATGGATGGTGGTTTTATAGTGGAGCTTCTTCTCTACTCTATCTTTGTAGCCCTAGCAAGATGAGTCCTTTAACTCAAAGGAAGGTAATCCTCTTCATCTTCATCATCCTCTTCTTCTTTTGGAATAAGTTCTAGGATTGATGGAAAAGGAATATCTTGTCTTATCACCTTTTTTCTCCTTATTCTTTTAATCAGAGTTTTCATCTTTCTTTTCTTGGGAGCCAATGGAGAGGATTCTTCCATTTTCATAGGTGGAGACACTTCCTATGCTTCTACTTTAGCTTCTTTCCCTTGTTCTAATGGTGGCACTAGTAGATTTATCCTGAGTATAAATGACTTCTAAATTTTTTGCTCATTCTACATTCTCTGCCCCTTGGTGTTCTAGTTCTTGAGTTGCATCTTCTTCAAGCTTAGCTTGTTGAGAGGAAGTTATTTTCGTCTTAGTTTTACCCTTCTGGGCCATTAAGTATCTAACTTCTCTGTCAAGTTGATGCACCTTTTTCAGCCTTACTAGAGATTGAGTTGTGAATGTTGGCACTGTAAGAATTTTCCTTAGGGAAATATTAACCCAAGACCAAGAAGCACAATAACTAGCACAAAATAGACCAATAGAGTATGATTAGAATAAAAATATGATATTCAATTGATTGAATAGTACACTAGAGGTGCTTTTATACAAATTCCTCTAAGATGCATCTAGGATGTCTAGGAGTTAGCAATATGATAAGTCTTACAACCAGGCACATGTCCACCAATAGTGGATTATCCTCCATTAAGCACATGAGTTAGTGCAATGATGAGAGAATAAGCCTACAAAGTTGTATCACATACAATTATGTTGTAGACACCATGTGCTAAAATAATAGTGTGAACAACTGTGTTGTCAACATGACAACTCACATGAGTATGCAAACTCCTAGGTGTCTAACCTAAGAAATAATAAAATAATACATTTATTCTAAGTAAAATTAATTAAATTGTAAATAATAATTATTTACACTAACAACCCCCCTTAAGTTCAACTTAGGGGAATGTAGTTAAGCTCACAAAAACTATGATGAAATACATAATGGGTCCCAGCTACTAGGCCATGTTAGGTACCCAAGTACAATGCAATGCTGAAATACAATGAAATCTCTCTATAAATGGAGAAAGATGGAAAACCTAATGGGAAATACCCTCCCTTAGAAAGAGAGATATGTACAATATAGAAGAGCAAGATCGTGTGACCCCTTGGTGAAAAATCCCTCACCCCTAAGAGATCTCACAAATGAATATACTTGACCTCTATTAAGGGCTTGGTAAAGATGTTAGCTACCTACTGCTCAATAGGAAAATACTATAATGTAATGACTTGCTCATGGATCAGCTCTCTAATGTAGTGCATATGAACCTCAATATGTTTGGTGCACTAGATTTTTTGAGATTTTAATAGCATTCTGGTTATCACAATGTATGATTGTGGGTTTGGGTAGATCAAATCCAAACTGCTTTAGAATATGCTATAGCTAAATAGCCTCTGTTGTTGTATTCACAACTCCTCAATTGTCAACCTCAGTCAATGAGAGAGAAATGGTGTTTTTCTTTTTACTTAACCAAAAAATGGGGTTGAAACCAAGTTGAAATAGATACCCTAAAGTGGACCTGTGAGAATCAATATCTCCTACATAATCAGAGTCTATATATCCCACTAACTAAAGTCCTATACTAGTTGTATAAATGTATCCCATGTGAATGTGTACCCTTGATATAGTGCAAGATTTTCTTGGCTTCCTTCCAATGAAGTTAATGTGGTTCTTGCATGAAGCGAGAAAACATGGCAACTGCAAATAAAATGTTAGGGCATGTATGTGTCAAGTAGATGAGGCTTCCAACTAACTATCTATACAAAGTCACATCAACAAGTGGAGTGGAACACTTTGTTTCTAACTTAATACCTAAAAGGAATGGGGTAGGTTTAGCCTTGCAGTCTCTCATGTGAAATTGAGCTAGAAGATCAAGAGCATAATTGAGCTATGATAGTGTTATCCCTGATGAAGACTAATGTATCTTGATACCAAGGAAATAGTGTAGTAGACGTAGGTCTATCATCAAAACCATGTCCTACAAAGTAGCCTTTACACAATCAATAATGGATGTTGTGCTTCTTGAAATGATCAAATCATCAACATAAAGCACAAGAAAAAAATGTGAGTCATCCCTCTAAAGAATGTATATGTTTGGATCAGAATGACATCAAGTGAACCCTCCTAAGAGAAGAATGAAATCCATCTTGGCATACCAAGCTCTGGGATCTTGTTTACATCCATAGATAGACTTCTTTAACTTGTAGACCATGGTAGAATCATGGATGAATCCCTATGGCTACTCCATATATATCTCCTCATGAGGATCCCCATTCAAAAATGTGCTTTTCACATACATATGATGAACAACCTATTGTTAAGTTGCTGTTCTAGCAAGTGTCAAATGAACATAATTCATTTTTGCCATTGGTGCAAAGGTATCACTGTAATCAATGTCAGGTACTTGAGAAAAAGCCTTTTGCAACAAGGTGAGCCTTATCTTTTTCAACACTTCCATCTGCTATGAATTTGGTTTCATAGGTCCACTTGCATCAAACCAATTTTATTCCCTTAGGAAGAGAGACTAAGTCCCATGTTTTATTTCTCATAAGAGAGTTATATTCTTCTCCATAGCTCTATCTCATTCTAGGATAATTGATGCTTCTTTAAATGATTGTAGATCTAAAGAAACTACAATATAATCACATGGGAGTGAATTGTGTTGTGATCTTTTCCGCCTTGTATTAGAAAGATTCCCTGCTAATGGTCCTGCTACATCCAATGTTTGCCTAGCCCATCTAGGTCTAGTAGAAGAAGATTTAGTAGGAGTATCCTCAACTTCAATTATATTGTTGCCTTTGTTTCGGTTGGGGATACACATCTTTCAAGTCATTTTTTTCCCTATCACTCTCTTCAATGATGGAGAAAGAAGCAGGAGTTGAAGAAGAAAAACTTGGATAACTTTCTTCAAAATGTACACTCCTCTCATAGAATATATCATGTATCTCTAGATCCATCAACTTGTAGGCTTTATGTGACTCTTCATATCCAATAAAGATGTAATTTTTTCTTTGAGCTTCTAATGCCTTGTATTTCTATGGAGGAATTCTAGCCCATGCAGGAACACCAAAGACTTTGAAGTGCTTAACTGTAGGTTTCCTTCTAGTCCATGCTTCAAAAGGAGTTACACCATCCAAAGCTTTGTGAGGAATCCTATTTTGAATATAATTAGCACAATTCATTGCTTCAGCCCAAAAGATTTGATCAACAGACTTTTTTTGTAGCATGCAAAGTGGTCATCTCTTTGAGAGTTCTAGTTTTCCTTTTAGCAACACCATTTTCCTATGGTGTATATGGTAGTGAATGCTGAAGTTCAATACCCTCTTAAGTGAAAAATTATATTAGTCTTGTGTTCACACACTCCCCCCCATTATCTTTTTGTTGAACTTTGATGACTTTCTTTGACTATTTTTCCACTTGGTCCTTGAAGTTGAGAAATATTTCATATACTTCACTCTTGTGATCCATGAAGAAAACCCAAGTAAAGTGAAAGTAGTCATCTATGAAGGTGAGTGCATTGCGTGACTTTCCAAATGATGGCACTAGAAATGGGCCCACCACAAAACTATGAACCAATTCAAGAACACATTGGGCTCTCCAAGACTTCCCCTTTTCATACAACTTTTTGGGATATTTTGCAAGTGAGCAACCTAAAAAAACACCTTCTAAAAACTAAACTAGAGGTAGACCATTAACCACTTTCTTGTTGCTAAGTTTCTAAAGATATTTGTAGTTAAGATGTCCAAATCTCTCATGCCATAGTTTGCTTTTTGCATTTGAATATAATAACAAGGTATGTGCAGGATCATGGTCAATTGAACTATGGCCTTAAGTGGCAGTGAAAAACCAACAAATCAGGGTTAGGTAAACTTGATACATAATTTTAAAGTGGTTCTTGACGTTATATCAAAAATTTGTAAGAAAATAATCTATAGGAAATTGAATGTAGCTTCTAAATTACTAGGCCTTATCTAGAGAAAAAAAATTGATTGGTCAAAATTTTGGATTTTAATGTAGTACTACAAAAATTTCAAGGAAAAAATAAAAAGTAGGTGTATGTCTGACCACCTTAATCAAAATCAAATGATAATATTTTTTTAATATAATTATAGATATAAAAATTAGACTCATGCTCGGATGTGATGCATATTTTTGGGTATTTTTATTTCATATAAATAATTAAATATGAATTTTCTACTAAAACATTTTTGGAAAAAAAAACTCCCGTGTCTGACCACCTTAACTAATAGAAAATTTTACCAAATTTATTTTTTATTTTATTTTTCTTATATTAGGTGAAGCATAGAATGTGACGCAACTTTTGGATTTAAAAAATGTTCGACCATTTGAAAGTTATAGCTATTTTGCAATTAGTATGTCAATCAACACTTTATAATCATCTTCATTGAAAATTAACTAATAAATACTTAATGAACTCACAATTTGATAGCAATTATATCGATGGAATCTCGAGAGTGTTATAAAAAAACTCTTTTGTTTCATTCAATTTTGATGAAAATAGCATTGTCAGATGGCTACTCAAAGTTTGAGTGTCAGTAAAACCCTTCTCAAACACATTTTTTGGGTTGACTAAATAGGCTAGCTAAATACTGAGCCTGATCGGGTATCCGATCAGGTTCATGATTTTTCAACTAAAATTTTGGAGGGAAATTTGAGAGGAAATAAATTTGAGAGGGAACCTTTAGAGTGTTCTAGAGTGAAATTTCTTTGGGGGAAGTGTGGACATTGATATTATTAATAACTATTATTATTATATATGATTATAATTATTATTATATTATAGTAATATCTATGATTATTATTATTAAATATAATATAGTTATAAATATAATAATTATTATTATAACTAAATATAATATAGTAAGATTATATGACTATTATTATATATAATAATATATATCATTATGTTTATTATTAAATCTAAAATCTAGTAACGTATATGATTATTAGTGTTATATAATCTAATAATATATATTATTAGTATATTAAAATATACAATATTATATTATTATTAAATAAAATATTGTCATAAAATGCATCGAAAAGGGTCATAGGTTAACCTATGACCCCTTTCAATGAATTTCATGACACTATGTCCCTAGTGCCCCTAGTGACCCCTTTTGAAATATTTCCAATGGGTCCCTAGGGGTCCTAGGGCTCCTAGGGACATTCATTGTCATGAAATGTGTTGAGAGGGGTCATAGGTTAACCTATGATCCCTCACGATGCATTGGAACCAAACAAATGCATCTTCAAGGGTCCTTGGACCCCTAGAGATATAGGTTGTGATGAAATTCATGAAGAGGGGTTATAGGTCATCCTATGGCCCCTTTCAACCTATACAAATGATTATAATATGTCCCTAGGACACCTAGAGAAATGTCATCATGGAATGTGTCAAAATACCTATGACCCCTTTTGACCTATATAAATAATTATAATATGTCCCTATGGGTCCTAGGACCCTCTGAGACATTTGTTGTAATAAAATATATTGAAAGGGGTAATAGGTCACCTTATGGCCCCTTTCGCCCCATATAAATAATTATAATATGTCCCTAGGGGTCCTAGAACTCCTAGAGACATATGTCATTATAGAATGTCTCAAAAGGGGTCATACATCATCCTATGGCCCCTTTCAACCCATATAAATGATTATAATATGTCCCTAGGAGTCCTAGGACCCCTAGAGACATATGTTGTAATAAAATCCTATGGCCTCTTTTGACCCATATAAACAATTATAATATGTCCTTAGGGGTCCTAAGACCCCTACTGACAAATGTTGAAATAAAATGTGTCGAAAGGGGTAATAAGTCATCCTATGGCCCCTTTTGACCTATATAAACAATTATAATATGTCCCTAGAGTTTCTAGAACCCCTAGTGACATATGTTATAATGAAATGGGTTGAAAGGGGTCATAGGTCATCCTATGACCCCTTTCGACCCATATAAACAATTATAATATGTCCATAAGCGTCCTAGGACCCCTAGCGAGATATGTTGTAATAAAATGTGTCAAAAGGGGTCATAGGTTATCCTATGACCCCTTTCTACCCATATAAAAAAATTTAATATGTCTTTAGGGGTCCTAAGACCCCTAGAGACATATGTTGTAATGAAATGTGTCGAAAGGGGTCATAGTTCATTCTATGGCCCCTTTCAACCCATATAAATGATTATAATATGTCGCTAGGGGTCCCAAGAGCCCTAGAGACATATGTCATCATGGAATGTGTCAACAGGGGTCATAGGTCATCCTATGGCCCCTTTTGACCCATATAAATGATTATAATATGTCCCTAGGGGTCCTAGGACCCCTAGGGACATATGCCATCATGGAATGTGTTGAAAAGGGTCATAGGTTATCCTATGGCATCTTTCAACCCATATAAATGATTCTATTAAGTCTCTAAGGGTCCTAAGACTCCTAGAGACATACATCATCATGGAATGTGTCGAAAGATGTCATAGGTCATCCTATGGCCCGTTTCGACCAATATAAATGATTCTAATATGTCCCTTGGGGTGCTAGGGCCTCTAGAGACATATGTTGTAATAAAATATGTTGAAAGGGGTCATAGGTCATCCTATGACCCCTTTTGACCTATATAAACAATTATAATATGTCCACAGGGTTTTTAGGAATACTAGAGACATATGTTGTAATGAAATGTGTCGAAATGGGTCATAGGTCATCCTATGGCCCCTTTCAACCCATATAAATGATTATAATATGTCCCTAGGGGTCCTAGGATCCCTAGAGACATATGTCATCAAGAAATGTGTTTAAAGGGGTCATAAGTCATCCTATGGCCCCTTTCGTACCATATAAATGATTCTAATATGTCTTTAGGGGTCCTAAGACCGCTAGAGATGTATGTCATCATGGAATATGTTGAAAGGGGCCATAGTTCATTCTATGGCCCCTTTCAACCCATATAAATGACTATAATATGTCCCTAGGGGTCCTGAGACCCCTAGAGACATATGTTGACATGGAATGTGTGAAAATGGGTCATAGGTCATCCTATGACCACTTTCGACCCATATAAATGATTATAATATGTCCTTAGGGGTCCTAGGACCCCTAGAGACATATGTTGTAATAAAATGTGTTAAAAGGGGTAATAGGTCATCCTATGGCCCTTTTCAACACATATAAATCTCCTTAAGGCTTTACCACTTTCATTTTGTTTATTTATAGGTGGAACTTGTGCTCTATTTTACATGTTGTATGAGGGAGCTTGGCTTCATAGTGTATCTATAAGAACCCCAACAGGTTCTAACTTCAGCTCTATAATATTCTTTGCTATTCTTGGTGCATTCTTAATCTTAAGATTTTTTTCAAATTCTTGTTATGGAATGTGTCAAAAGACCTATGACCCATTTCGACCCATATAAAAAATTATAATATGTCCCTAGGGATCATAGGAACCTCAGAGACATATGTTGTAATAAAATTTGTTCAAACGGGTCATAGGCCATCCTATGGCCCCATTCGACCCATATAAGAAATTATAATATGTCCCTACATGTCCTAGGACCCCTAGAGAGATATCTCATCATGGAATGTGTTGAAAGGGGTTATAGGTCATCCTATGGCTCCTTTTGACCCATATAAACGATTATAATATGTCACTAGGGGTCCTAAGATGTCTAAAGACATATTTTGTATAAAAAAAGTGCCAAAAGGGGTCATAGGTCATCCTATGACCCCTTTCAACCCATATAAATAATTATAATATGTCCCTAGGGGTCCTAGGACCCCTAGTGACATACGTTGAAATAAAATGTGTCAAAAGGTGTAATAGGTCATCCTATGGCCCCTTTCGACCCATATAAACAATTATAATATGTCCCTAGTGTTTCTAGGACCCCTAGGACATATGTTGTAATGAAATGGGTAGAAAGGGGTCATAGGTCATCTTATGACCCTTTTCGAGCCATATAAACAATTATAATATGTCCCTAGTGGTCCTAAGATCCCTAGTGAGATATGTTGTAATAAAACATGTCAAAAGGGGTCATAGGTCATCCTATGACCCCTTTCAACCCATATAAAAAATTATAATATGTCCCTAGGGGTCCTAAGACCCCTAGAGACATATTTTGTAATGAAATGTGTCAAAAGGGGTCATAGGTCATTCTATGGCCCCTTTTGACCCATATAAATGATTATAATATGTCCCTAGGGGTCCCAGGACCCCTAGAGACATATGTCATCATAGAATATGTCGAAAGGGGTCATAGGTTATCCTATGGCACCTTTCGACCCATATAAGTGATTATAATATGTCCTTAGGGGTCCTAAGATGCCTAGAGACATATGTCATCATAAAATGTGTTGAAAGGGTTCATAGGTCATCCTATGGCCCCTTTTAACCCATATAAATGGTTCTAATATGTCCTTAGGGGTCCTAAGATCCCTAGAGACATATGTCATCATGGAATGTGTCGAAAGAGGTCATAGGTCATCCTATGGCCTCTTTTGACTAATATAAATGATTCTAATATGTCCCTACGGGTACTAGGTCCTGTCGAGACATATGTTGTAATAAAATGTGTCGAAAGGGGTCATAGGTCATCCTATGACCCCTTTTGACCCATATAAACAATTATAATATGTCCCTAGGGGTTCTAAGACCACTAGAGACATATGTTGTAATGAAATATGTCGAAAGGGGTCATAGGTAATCCTATGGCCCCTTTCGACCCATATAAACAATTATAATATGTCCGTAGGGGTCCTAGGGTCCTTAGAGACATATGTCATCATAGAACATGTTGAAAGAAATCATAGGTCATCCTATGGCCCCTTTCATCCCATATAAATTATTCTAATATGTTCTTAGGGGTCCTAAAACCCCTAGAGAGATATGTCATCATGGAATGTGTTGAAAGGGGTCAAAGGTCATCCTATGACCACTTTTAACGCATATAAACGACTATAATATGTCCCTTGGGGTCCTAGGACCCCTAGAGACATATGTTTTCATGGAATGTGTCAAAATGGGTCATAGTTAATCCTATTATCCCTCTCTATCCATATAAATGATTATAATATGTTCGTAGGGGTCCTAGGACCCCTAGAGACATACGTTGTAATAAAATGTGTCGAAATAGTTCATAGGTCATGCTATGGATCCTTTGACCCATATAAATGATTATAATATGTTCCTAGGGGTCCTAGGACGTCTAACAACATATTTCATCATGGAATCTATTGAAAGGGGTCATAGGTCTTCTTATGACCCTTTTTGACCCATATAAATGATTATAATATGTCCCTAGGGGTCCTAGGACACCTAGGGACATATGTTGTAATAAAATGTGTCGAAAGGGGTCATAGGTCATCGTATGGCCCCTTTGACCCATATAAATTATTCTAATATGTCCCTAGGGGTCCTAGGGCCCCTAGAGACATATGTTGTAATAAAATGTGTCGAAAGGGTTCATAGTAAAAATAAAAATAGTAAAAATAATATAATATAGTAAAAATAATAAAAATTTAATATTATAATCATATATATATTAATATATATTATATTTATAGATAATATTAATAATAATAATAACATATAAATTATGTTATTATATTTAATAATAATAGTTAAAATAATATAATATAATAATTTCATATATATATATATAAATATAACATTTATAGATTATAATAATAATAACATATATTATTATATTCAATAATAATATAATATAATATACTCATAACTCATTATAGATAATTCGTATTACATTATAATCTTAATCTTAATTATTATTTCCCTCCAAAATTTTGGCCTCCATATCGGATATTTGATCTGAAATAGGATATTCAATTTACATTGGATACCCGATTTTACTAGTACAATTGTCCCAAAATATTCACTGTGACTGCAAACCCAACAACATCACTTTTTGTGTGCCATTATCACAGGGTTTTGGAAAAAATTACATTTTGGGACCCAAATGATCGAAAAAAGTTTGATAATATGTCATTAGGTATCCGATATTATCATCTAAATGGGGAGCAACAGTCGTTGGAAGACTAAACACAAAAGGAAGGTATCCAATAAAGGCATTGCGGCATATAGGGAAATGGACGAAGTAAATCACTGAAGGAAAAGAGAAGGAATTGTTAAATGTGAGTTAAGTTGATGATGAATTAGTCAAAGGTGAAATCATAGAGTCAAATAATGAATATGTGCAGTTGGGGAATGAAAATGTACAAATTGAAAATGATAATGATGGGATTGAAAATTTAGAGAATAAAAATTTGGAGGATGAAATGCTACCAGGTCATAATCTAAATTGCATGATTGACTATGCTGAACATGACAATGCACAAGAACCTTACATATCTCCTAATTATAATTGACATGAAGGTTCTAGAACACCAAAATGGAAAATTGAAATTGATGAACTGATTATTACCAATTTGGAAGGGAAGAAATCAAAAAGAACCATTTGGTTATGGGCTTCAAGACTATATAAGATGTTTTTTGGTAACAATATAGTGGTGGAGCAATATCATCTTTTTATGCACTTATTAAAGATGCAAAAGATGAGACCTGTGCTTTCCAAATTGAAGATTCATGTCAATCAAAAAGTGGAAAGAAATCCCATTATTGTGAAGAATCTTTTCAGTGCTCTCAATAACATTGGAAAAAATAGTAGGGAGAAGGATAAGAGAGCTACCTGAAGGGTTATTACAACCTCCTTGGTAAGTCATCATTTGAGAAAGGGTAGATATATGAGACAAACTTGTATTGACTTGAACCTAAATTGTACTACTTTGAGAAGAGCACTTAGTAGATGAGAGAGAATTGATGATCCTCTTCAAAATGAAACATGGGATTTTGGTGGGAGACTTTCACATTTTGATAAGAAGCTATCTGATGATGTGAAGGAAGAAATTACACAATTTTGGCACTCTAGCTCATGAGTATCACCCAATGCTAAAAATGTGTTAAAGTTGAGAATTGGCATCAAAGACCACATGCCACATCCTAAACACTATTTGGAGGTAAGTCAAACTATGTTCTTCAAACAATTTAGAGAGAGTCATCCAAGTTTTCATATATTACAAAGGGTTTTTGAATCTTTGAAGCCATTTTATTGTGTGTCACTTAAAATTTGAAATATATGTTGTTGCAAATATCATGTCGAGTTTTCTATGCACCATCTGTTCTACTTTTCATAGTAAAGAAATGTTAGAGAATTGTGGTACTAGTGGGCTTCCAGAGTCATCAATAGACTTGCTAGATCAATTTTTATGTCATAGAGTTGATGGGTGTTTCTTTTATAGAGAAGTTTGCTTAAATGAGAAGTGTTCAAAATGTGGTAGCTTCTCCAAGTTTGACACATGTTTCCATGAAGGGTGCGAACAAGATCTTAGAAAGACAATAGTAAAAAATAAGGTATATGAAATAGTGAAATGCACATTGAAGAGGGGGGGTAAGGGCTCTAGATGTGAATTGGTTGCAAAAGAAATCAGTGTGGCTAGTTTTATTTTAAATTTCAAGGAAACTATTTTCTACAAGTATGCAAGACATAATCATAGGTCTCAATGGTTGGATAAACAATTTAGAATTTGTAAGGAGACTTTTCCCATTGGCACTATTATATCGGTTGTTGACTTTGTTAATAACTACACATTGCAACCTCAAAATAAGACACAATCTTAGTATTACAACTCCATTCAGGTTGTTATTTTCATCCACATAACATATAGATATGCCCCTGATAGTGCAAAAGATAATCAAAAGATTATTAGAGAGTATCATTTTTATATGAGTGATGATAGATCTTACTCTCATGAGTTTGTGCAACATTATTTTGAAAATTATTCTGATTTCTTACAAGAGCATGCAATTGCTATGAATAGACATATCATTTGGTTAGATAACTATACAGGTCAATTCAAGAATGCTCCCATGTTTTATTGGTTGTGTAGGATGCACATAGAGAGGGTGGTTTCTCATATTTGGAGTTTTTTTGAGTTCGGCCATGGGAAAGGGAAACATGATGGAGTAGGGGCATGTGTGAAGAGAGCTCTAGTTAAGAAGCAATTGAAAATTTTAGTAGCAGAGCTTCCTGATGCTCGAAGCATTGTTGATTGGTGTAGTTTAGCATTATCAAAGGGGGGGACTCTTGATTTAGTGGTACATAGGCTCTTTTGGTTGGTTGAGGAAGGGTCCATAGGTGATAGACCAGATTGTGCTACAGTAAGAGACTCGTAAAAAATGCATTCATTTTGGAGCTGTGATTCTAGTACATGGACCATTTGGACACAATAGCTAGCTTTCCTTTGTCCTAATTTTTTTTAGTGTGATTTGGATCACTATGAGTTGAGTGAGTGGGTGGACACATGGGCTCCACAATATCTTACTCCATTGTCTATCATACCCTCTATCAGAAATAATGACATGGAAAGTTCACTTGAGCATAACCATGTATCATATCTTCTTCAGCCAAGACATGTCTTTGCATTGGTTGCACCACAGGGGAATGATGAGAAATCTAATTATTGGTTAGCACGGTGTGTAATATGTAAACAAAAACTTGCACAACTTATCACATATGATGATGGATTCACATATCCTACTAGTTTAGTGATGGTCATTGGAACATGGCTACGGACATACATGCTTAGAAGGAATGGAATTTATCGATTCAAACACTATTAGAAGCACAAAATAATTCTCATATATTCACATCTTATTATTGCAACAAATGTAAAGTTGTTGAAGCATTAAGGAAGACCATAAGTAAAAGAACCTTTTACTATTACTAATGTTGACCATGAAGCCTTATTGGAGACTCTAAAATAGAGAGAGGACCCTACTAGAATACTCAACTAAGTATATTTACTTCTTATATTATTTTCTTCATAAAGATTCAATGAACCAATGATTATCTTGTTTAATACAATAAGTTACTAATATTTTTTATGATATTGGAATGTAGGTACATCATGAAGAGTAGGGTGGGGGTAGGGTGTTGGGGAGAATTCCTAATATTTATGATGTAAAATGTGAAGTTTTTTTATATATGGTTTTTGTAATAATGAAAATAGCTTAAATTAATTACATATCATAATTTGTATTTTGGTAGGTTCTTTGTAAGGAATTATAAGAAGAAGCTATTGAACAAGTTCTTGCAAGTCATATTTGCATGTGATACAAGGTTATAAGGATAATTTTTAAGAACATTTATAGCTATATGCATATTAGAGCAAGGAAACAACGAAAGATAATTACTTGTGGATATCTTACTACAAGTTTGGCTTTTTTCTTATTTGACATAGAGCTGACATTATGATTATTAAAACCATTTTTATCAAACTAATCAAATAAGACAAATCTAGAAAATACAGATGAACAATTATAATACTTGATTCCTTAGAAAACAATTTGGACAAGGTATCAATAAGTTTGAATACTCATTCAAAATGAGGCATTGAAACAAGAAGTGGTTTTATGATGCTAATATTGTGTAAACCTTTTACTACAAGTCTTATCAATGCATTTCATTTCTTTTTATGATGTGAGGTTTCCATTGTATATTTTACTCATTATTTTATTCTAATAATGTGATCTCGTATATTGTCAAAGTTAAACCCTTGTCTTTTTTTCTCTTTACCTATCTATGACAAGTTCTTGCATACATGTGTTCTTCAGGGTTTCATGAATTTATATTACTCAAATTCTACAATGGAAGAAAACAAAGCATGCCTACAAGTCACCCAAATTCCAAATTTACAACTTTAAGAAAAAAAATTCATTGGGACCCAAAGTCCCTAGGGAATTGGTCAACTCGGGTCATACTATTTTGGAATAGTTGGACCTTGGTTAACCTATTCTAGACTCAGTCAACCTAGGTTAACATATCCCAAAAATAGGAGACAATGAATTATGATAATAACATTGAAAAATTAATCCTTATTGGTTATTATGACTCTAGTAAAGCCTATTGGTTGTATGATCCTAAGCGGGGTGAATTAACATCTCTAAGGATATGTCAAATTAAAATAAGTGTTTTACCTTTCAACCTTTTTACAAGTTGGTCTATTAGAAGAGAAAGATGGTAGCGACACATCATCATACTTACCCAAAAATGTTGAGCTATAATTCAAAATTCCTATTGAATCTATGTATAAGAAAGGAAAGATATTAATGAGCCAAATTTAGGCTTAATGTACATCCACAATTGACAAGCATTATCCAAAGGTAACACTTGTAGCAAGTTGGAAATCTAACCTACTCTAGCCTAACCAGTAATAAGACAAATGCTAAATAAATTCATTCACTAGTTGGCTAAAATAGTTGACTTTATTCTTAAAATTTCCATGATTAACATGCTTAAAGGAAAATACCAAATTATGGATAAATGAATAATATTGAATCGTTTGATGCAACATCTATTGAGGAATGAAAATGGTGTGACTTAATTCACATTGTTGATTGAAAGTATCAACATTTGGGACTGAATCAACATGTTGCATTTGATCATCTCCATAATCATCTTAATGTTCAAGTGCTAGTTTGAATGGTGACTCCTCCCTTGACTTGAGCTAGGAAAAATAATCGATTGCACAGCCTCTTGAAAGCATAAACTTTAAGCTTGATTTTTTGGTTTCTATAGCATTTCCCCTTTTTGTTGGTTTGTCATGGTTACCATGCATTATTACAACCATGCCAACTCTTCCTCCATTGGAAAAAAAGCATGGTAACAATGCTTACCAAATTGATTTTCCCCTTGATATTAACTTGTCTCCTATATTTAATGTTTCTAACCTGTATGCTTTCAAAGGTACTTTTTCAACTACTGTGGATGTAGGTACACTTGAAGAACCAAAGGAGGAGTTAAAGAAAGCCATACCACCTATGCCTAAACTAGTGGTGGAAACTATTTTGGACAAGAGGATCAGTAAGCAAACAAGGAGGAAAACATATTATGAGTATCTAATATAGTGGAAGGGGCAAATAGTAGTACATGCCACTTGATTGACTGAGAAGGCTCTTAAGGCTTATGGCATTGAACCTTAACTTCTCAACACTCCAAAGACTGGAGTTTCTTTTATGTAGGGGAGAATAGTGCAAAGCACCTAATTTCTTGTTTTGTTTTCTTGATGTAATAAGGTCTAGGGATAGATCTAATGATCTCCCTATGACCATCCACTTTTGTAATGGATACAAGACCTCATGGTATAAGACTTAGGCATCAATTAGTCCAATAAAGTGGATTTTTGGTTATTTCTATGTTTTCTAGGTAGTCTAGGTGTTTAGAACACTAATACGGTCCCTAGGAGTTTATGCAATCCATTTACAAGAAAATTTGCAATAAAAGTTGTCTTAGCACAATTTTCTTGACAACTTTTCAAAATGTAACTCCTAATAGCTACAATTATCCATAGGTTGGTTTAATCAGTTGCAAATAGCCTATAAAGGCTTTGAACATTCAAAGAAGGAGATAGATTGAAAAAAAACATTGTACTTGCTCTCAAATCAATAAAAACTTGTTGTTTCCAATGCATTTTTTTAAATTTCTCATGTTTAGTATGGAACCAAATGGTTTAAGGGTGAACTTTTTGCATTGATAAGTAAGCACTATTCATTTGGAAGATGTTGGTTTTGGTTTGAAGTCCCTATCAATCATTTTGCAAAAGATATCCTATTTTCTTGGTTGCTAGTCTGAGAAACCCTTAAAATCAGGGTTTGGTCACAAAAATGAACCTAACTTGATTCTCCACCAATGTATTTCTTTCCATTTTAGTAGGGAGCAAGTTAAGGATATACTTTATCATATTTTGGAAGTTTTTGAGAAGGAGGTTGCATTGGTGAATTTTGAGAGCGAGCACTAGGTGAAATATCTCTATGTATTTGACCTTGTTTTGGAGGAATTTGAGTGGATAGGATAGTGGAAAGAGTTTGAGGACTTAGTTTAAAAATAAAGTACCCTTATCTAAGTCTAAAGAATAGCTTTCTGGTGGAGATTTGACTTCATGTATGCATTCTTGACCATTTTCCTTGAAAACCAAGCCTAAAGTGGCTAATTAGGCCTATGTACTTGGTGCTTGTTGAGATATGCTGGAGTGGAGTTGGCCTTTGAAACTCTAGAATTTTTTAGTAGTTGGAAAAGGGTACTTGAATCAAAATTTGATTTCCCAAGTCCTTCGGTAAGTTTTGGAGTTATTGGTCAAAATCTATTTTATGAGACCTAATAGGCTACTAGATCTAATTGAGCAAATTGATTTGTGGGTCTTTAGGAGTGCAACCAATGGTTGATTCACCTTGCTTGTGTTGAGACCAAGTTGTTCCAATCCCTTTCTAGTGGTGGAAAGTCTTGGAATAGAAAAATCCTCATTTTTCCCATTTTGAGGGAGGTTGTCATATTTGCATTGAATTGGGTGCATGTAGTTTTGGGTCTTACTTGTGGAAGGTAAGTCTAGAAACCTTTTTCAGTGTTTGTTAGGAGGAGCATCCATTTAAGGAAGTAGACAAATTTTTTTGTTAAATCCTTGTGAAAACCTTGAAAGCTATGTAGGAGTTGGCTTGATCCTTGCTTCCATTGTGCTATCTTTGCATCATCCATGGTGAAGGAGTCCCCTCCTTTTGTTAAGGTAGCTCAAAGTTCATAACAACTATGAACCTATTTAATGCTCTTGAGAAATGCATCCATCTTGCATTCATGCTTAGAATCATTAGGAAAAATGCATATACTCTAAATTTTCAGTAGCAAGGTTCTCACAAAAAACTTTTACAATACTATAAAAATAATCTTCGAAGCTTTGGTTAGCTACCATCTCATTTAGAATTTTTATTGTGATTATGTGGTTTGAATCATATCTTCCTCATTTTGCTCAACAAAAGAAGGTAATGGCATTTAAAAATTAGGATAGTTGGTCCAAGAATGCCTCCATGACAGTTTGATAATTTGATCATGTAGGGACTCATATAGGGCTTGTTCTATTTCTTTTGCAAGGCTATGACCCCTAAACCTTGGAATCTCAAAAATATGAGGTATACTTGGATATTGTAGAGGATCAACATTCCTAGAGCTCTAAAATTCATCTTTGAGGGCCTCCACTTTAATGGGTTGGTTCATTGACTAGGAACACAAGGTGGTTGGGTCTTTACCTCTTGAAATTGAGAAAATTGCAATCTCATTTACTCTTCTTTTATAGTTATCTCTCTTGCAAGATATTTGTCATACTTCCTTTGTTGCCAATCCATTTTTTGTTGATCTTGGTAAGCACACTCATCATTATGCATGTAATAATCTTGTTGTCTATCAATACTCCTCATCTCCTCTTATGTTGTCAACATCCAGGGGATAGTTCATAAAAGTTCATAGGTGCATCACATCCATAGAAGTTCATAAAAATAACATTCTACGACATTAAAGGATGATAGTCCATTTGCACACACTCTTTAGAATCTCCAAATGAGCTATTCATTAATATGGTGATTTAACATCACCAAAACATGTTGAGCTCTTAGGCCCACCCCTTGAAACAAGAGTAAAATCAACAAGAATCCCTTTGCATGCAATATCAAGCCTCCCCAAATGAACTAGTCATTACCAAGGTCATTCAATATCACCCATTAGTGTTGAACCCTTAGGCCCACCCTTCCAACTAAGAGGAAAATTGGTTCTTAGTCCAATAACATTAATTAAATACAAGGTTGTTGATCATTCACATACCTAGTAAGTCTAATAAAAAGAGTTTTCAAGAATGCATGACATGTTTCCAAATGCATATCCATAAAAATGCACAAAAATGAAATTCTACAATATTAAAGGATGCTAGTCCCCTTGCACACACCCTTTAACATCTCTAGAAGAGCTAGTGATTTCTATGTGGATTCAATATCACCCAAACATGTTGAGGCCTTAGGCCCACCCATTTTAATTAGTAGGAAAATTGATTAGTTATCCAACAATTCTCATGCTAAGAAAGCTTGTTAATTGATCACATACCAACCACATCTCATCAAAAAATAATAATCAAGTAATGCATACATGAGGTATGCACTATCACTAACCATTCCATGCACCTTTTTATCACATCAATACATGGAACACCAAGCAAGTATACATGAGATTTGTAATGACACCAGTCATGAACATACTTATTCACAAATATTGTAGTGCCACCCAAACCTTGCTTCTTGTGAAGGTAATGTAGCCATGGACTCTAGCTTGGATGTAGAAAGAGATAATCATAACTATTATACCAATGTACTAGTGTTAATGTATGACCATTTTATAATTATGAATGAAATAACACCTAGCTACACTAATGGATTCCCTTTAATTGGTAGGGATGAGCTAGCATACCTAAAAAGATATATAGTAACTAAGATGGTGGTTAAATGTGGAATTAATTGAATAACCAACTAATTTCCTTATCCATAATTATCATTGATGGTTTGGTCAATAATTAACATATTGTTTATTTTGGCCTATCATTTACCAAGTGGTAATAATTGAAGCCCTCGCTTCCTATGTTGTGGTTGTGAACTAGTTGCATCATTTGATGTATGATGTGTGCAGTGGTCTCAAGTTGGCATGTGAGTTCATTTAAGCATCGGTTCATCATGTGTTGATTTTTTGATATGATTTGTTTCCTAGTCTTCATTTTTCTATTTAGGGGTCTTGACTTTATGTGATTTTTCATCTTGTGTATGCATTTGGTACATATCATGACAATCTATATGCACTTGGCTCTTGCAATGCCTCAATGGTTCTTTACTAAATGTGAATTTGTAAATGTGCTTTGTTAATGTTCTTATTAACATTATTATCATTGTGATGTATGTGAACGGTGTATGATGTTGACATTTTGTATGCCTTGTAAGTAGAAACTTCATCATTCGTTGATCAATTGCATGCCAAGTACAACTCAAGAAATGCAACACATATTTCAAAATACACATCCATAAAAGCATATAAAAATAACATTCTAAGACATTAAAGGATCACCACAATGTAACTTTGAAACTACTGATCTTGGCATCAAATCATCAGCACCATTAGCTCCGAGTGGGCGGATGAACCCTAGTGACACCCTTGTTCTAGACATGGAGACTATCCAAGGTGCTCTAAGTGCATTTCAAGGTCAATATTCTGAGGGTCATAACTCAGAGCTCATCAAGGCTATTGATGAAAAATTGAATGATACAAGATGGTGATGTTGAGGCCTAAAATGACCTATCTCATTTTTGAGAGATCACATTTTGTCTGGATTCGGCACAATAATCTCACTTGATGCCAAAACTCGTAGTGTGCCTTAGTTCATAGGATCACCACAATGTAACTTTAAAACTGTTGATCTTGGCATCAAATTGTTAGTTCCATTAGCTCCATATGGGTGGGTTAACCCTAGTGACACCCTTGTTTTGTTTGTGGAGACCCTCCATTTTCTGTAGCCACCTCGTATCGAGGAGCCTCCAAGGTGCTTTAAGTGCATTTCGAGGTCGATCTTCTGAGGGTAGTAACTCAAAGCTCATGAGGGGTATAAATGAATTGTCAAATGCTACAAGACAATGATTTTGAGGCCTAAAATAACCTATCTCATTTTCAAGAGATCACCTTTTATTTAGATTCCACACATTGATCTTGCTCGATGCCAAAACTTGCATTATGCCTCAGTTCATAGGTGCACAACAACGTAACTTTGAAACTGCTGATCTTGGAATCAAATCATTAGCACCATTAGCTCTAGATGGGTGGGTGAACACTAGTGACACCCTTCTTCCAACCATGAAGACCCTCCATCAAAAGTGGCCACCCTGTACTAAGGAGTCTCCAAGGTGCTCTAAGTGCATTTTGAGATCGATCTTCCGAGGGCCATAACTCAGAGCTCATGAGGGCTATTGATGAGCCATAAAATGATATAAGATAGTGTTTTTGAGGCCTAAAATAAACTATCTCATTTTTGAGAGATCATCTTCTATTTGGATTTGGCACATCGATCTTTCTCGATGCCAAAACTCATAGTGTGCCTCAGTTCATAGGTGCACCACAACATAACTTTGAAACCACTGATATTGACATCGAATCATTAGTGCCATTAGCTCTTGATGGATAGGTAAGCCCTAGTAACACCCTTTTTCCAGCTATAGAGACCCTCCATCATCCATGGCCACCCCATACTAAGGAGTCTCCAAGGTGCTCTAAGTGCATTTCGAGGTCAATCTTCCACGGGTCGTAACTCAGAGCTCATGAGGGCTATCGATGAATTGTCAAATGATACAAGAAAGTGATGATGAGGCCTAAAATAACATATCTCATTTTTGAGAGATCACCTTCTATTTGGATTCATCACATCGATCTCGCTTGATACCAAAACTTGTACTATGCCTCAGTTCATAGGTGCACCACAACATAACTTTGAAACTGCTAATCTTGGCATCAAATCATCAGTGCCATTAGCTATAAATGTGAGGGTGAGCCCTAGTGACACCCTTATTCTAGCCAGGGAGACCCTCCATCATTCACAACCACCCTGTACCAAGGAGCCTCCAAGGTGTTGTAAGTGTGTTTTGAGGTCAATCTTTTGAGGGTCATAACTCAGAGCTCTTGAGGGCTATCAATGAACCGTCAAATGCTACAAGATGATAATTCCAAGGTCTAAATGACCTATCTCATTTTCAAGAGATAATATTCTATTTTGATTCAACACAATGATCTCACTTGATGCCAAAACTCGTAGTGTGCCTTAGTTCATAGGTGCACCACAGCGTAACTTTGAAATTGCTAATCTTGGCATCAAATCATCAATGCCATTAGCTCTAGATGGGTGAGTGAACCCTAGTGACACCCTTTTTCCTACCATAGAGACCCTCCATCATCCATGGCCACCTCATATCGAGGAGTCTTCAAGGTGCTCTAAGTACATTTTGAGGTCAATCTTCTGAGGATCGTAACTTGGAGCTCATGAGGGCTATCGATGAACCATAAAATGCTATAGGATGATGATGTCGAGGCCTAAACTAACCTATCTCATTTTTGAGAGATCAAATTACATTTGGATTTGGCACATTGATCTCACTCGATGCCAAAACTCATAGTATGCCTCAGTTCATAGGTGCACCATAGTGTAACTTTGAAACCATTGATCTTGGCATCAAATCATCAGTGCCATTAGCTCCAGATGGGCAGGTGAACCCTAGTGATACCATTTTTCTTACCATGGATACCATCCATTTTCCATGGCCACCCTATACCAAGGAGACTCCAAGGTGCTCTAAGTGCATTTTGAAGTAGATCTTCTGAGGGCCATAGCCTAGAGCTTGCGATAGCTATCAATGAACCGTCAAATGCTACAAGAAAATGAGCTGTAACTTTTTCTTGCAAAGTGAAAATGAGTGCAAAGAGTCAATTAGGGGTTTGAGCACAACCATACAAGGTTGGAAACACCTATATAAGGTGTGAAATGATAACATGCATTAATGAATCCAATTTTGTTAAGTGGATTAGTATGGGTAATCTAATCAATGTGAGAAATGTATAGATGTTATTCATATGGATATGGTATTGAGGAACTAAGTTAAAAAGTTTTGATCCAATCAAGTCTCTTAAGTTGGTATATTTTGAGGTTATGTTGAAATTGAAAAGTTGTACTATGAGGATAGTAACAAAGTGAAGTGCTAGTTATCAAAGATTATGAATCTAGGAATGAGTTCATGGTTGGGAATAGAATCCATGGTTGAGGAGTGGAGTCCTTAAGTGTGTTGAGATTAGATTTGAAGCCAAGAGTTATTTTCAAGGATGAAGATCGAGTTTAAAATAAAATTTGGAGTTATGTGAATGTTGTGTAGGAGGTTAACAAGTGTGTTTATGTCATGATAGCACTTCAAATTAAAAATTGCATCCAAATTTGATAATAAAGGTTGTTAAAATGTTATTCATGAATTATTGCATTTGAATTGAATATAACAAACATGATCAAAATTAATGATATTCCATAAACATGAACAATACACATGATCCACGATAAATTGAACAATACTAGATACTAAAATAATATGTGTATCATTGTGCACATAAATGACAAAAATATATATCAAACTAAATGTATCCATAGAAAAATTACACAAATATGTATCAAAGATCATGTATCCATAGAAAAAGTACAAAAGTATATATCAAAATAGATAGATCCATATACAAAATGTGGCTGATCATGCAATTGGAATGTGTATAATATCAATGTTTATGTAAAAAATGTGGCATATGCCATCTCAAAATGTCTCATGACGCATCCTACAACAACTATACTATCCTAGGGTGCTAGTGGATGATCAAAATGTAGCCTCTTCACTGCACTAGGTGGATTAGATACCTCCTACATAAACAAAAAAGGAAAACCCAAAGTTAGACTACTAAATTTATATGATTCTTTATATCTAACATTGAATTACTCAAATGCATAATGATATTTATTTTAATTAATATGTCTACTATTAAACTTTCATAATAAATACCTCTCTCTTTGAACTCATGTACCAGTCAAGAGTCCTCTTCTATGCCCTCAGCAATGCTTGTACCTCATTGATTATGGCCTATGTATGTTCAAATATGTTTGTCAGATGAATCTACAACTTAAACTATAATATTATAATTCATAGCATGCTAAATTTAAAACATATTTAATCATGATTTCAAACTACAACTTACTTGTGTAGGCTCCTCCTCAGGATATAGTGGCTATATCATCAAATCTACAAAACTCTCCCGTTGAACCTTGTGTGCACTAGGAGTCTCCTATGAGATACAAAATAGTAGTTGTTAATATCACAGAAATTAGTTTTAAATTTATTTATGAAGATAAGGAAAATAAAAATAAATGATACTTATACATACAATGGGGCTCTTGGTATGAATGGAAATGCTTGAGCATCTATGACGCATAATCTAGATGGGCTCATTGCCAGTAGCCACACCCTATATAGAATAAAGAATGTAATTAAATTTCATTACCACAAGAATTTTACAAGAATGCATTGATATTTAATCAAATAGAAAACACCTAATTACCTTTAGTTTATCAATGGGCGTTGGCTCATCCCCCTCACTTTGTCCCTCAGGGACAAGTGGTACTTGCAAGATAAAAGAAAGATTAGCAACCATATATGCTACAATATCAAATAGAAAAAAAATGATAATGCAACACAATGTACCATAGATGTCTCAAGCCCAAATGAAATGGCCGAGAGCATGGCATCATCAACCTGTCTCAGCTCCTCCTTGGTCATCAACTAAACATGAATGAAGATCACATACATGTATAAGTCAGTATGGCTTTAAAATTAAAATTACTCTATTATAAAAATTAACTTTAAATTGCATATGTTATAACAAAAAAATGTATACACATACTGACGCATAAGGAGTCCATGCCTCTGCATTTTCCTCCTCTCTCACATCAAGGTCTTTAGCCTCTATACGTGTGTTTGGTGTATCCTTGTCTAATACAAAATGATACTCAGAAAGATCACCTATGGGACACAGGAAAATATTCTTTCATGTAATTCAAGTGTGAGACACACACATGTGTGATGAGCTAGCTGATGATGAACTGGTGCCAGCATCATCAACAAAGGGAGGTAGGACTGACCTAGTCTAAGATACCAATAGGCTACTCAGTCTATGAATGGCTCTAATGGTCTGAGAGCTAGCCTCTGCCATAATATTAGGATGTTGCACTTGAGGAGGGGGGGAGACATCAATAGGAGGGACAAAAGTGCAAGCTTTCTTCCATTGGGAAGAGGGTCTATCCTAAGGAGCTCCTAGTCCTACACCCATGTTGGGCTTCATGCTCCAATAGTTCATTTTGAGTTTCAACACAAATTCTGTATACAAATTTCTAAGGAAATAAAATGGCACCTCTAAATTGCTATGTGGAGGGATATCAAAAACCATCCACCAAAGATCCCAAAAGTTTGCAAGTATGGTCTCATTTGTGCACCATTTAATTGATAGTTTGGGGTTTTTGTGGTCGACTGGTATACCAGTTTTTAGGTTTGCAAAAAGGCTATCCAAATCATCTTTGGTTATATTAAGGGCTACAACCTCATCATAGTCCAAGCCATCATCAAACATCTCATGCATTTTGTCTCGCCAATGAAGAGCAACATTTTGTTGGTTGGAAAGGGTTTCAATGTTATCCACTATGGTGTTTAATGTGGATGATATAGGAGCCAATGCAAGTACATTACTATGTGTTGTTCGCAAAGCCCTCAATTAGGTGAGATTTTCAATTATCAAATCCTCGATTCAAGGAGGGTTTTGATAGGGTAAAGGATCATTTGGTGTAAGATTTTGCAAGGGTTCTGAATCATTTGGTGGGGGGTTATGAGGAACATTATTCCTTGCCTTATGGTCATCATTTTGATCAGCCATTTCTATTAATTTGTAAAACATATTTTATATTTAAAGAAACCTAAATTTTAACAATCTTTATCAAAAAATCCAAAATTCTAACAAATTCAACTAAAACTAACAATTTTATAATATAATTTATTAAATTTATATTAAAATTGATAAAAAAAAAATTAAAAAACCTTATATCATGTATCCAATTGAAAACCCAATATCTATGCCGCAAAACCTGAAATATGACTGTGGAAACAACCCGTGAATTGTGCTTTTTTTTAAAAATAACACTGATATATTTTGGGTATTCAATATAATATTGGATACCTGATATTATCGGATATCCAATATAATATTAGGTATCTGATATCAAATCAGATACCTGATAAGGGTTGGGCCTTACTTTCCAGGTTTGGTATTTGGATGGGTGAAAAAAAGTCAGAGCATAGTTTTCAATGCTTTTAGACATTTTCAAACTCTATTTTTTTCACATCGCCACTTTTTGGCACACCATGATCCTGCATATACCCAACAAGGCTTATGCATTTAATGTAGGCACAAAGGAGGAGAGAGTATAAAGCCTTGAATCATAATTGGCTTCTCTTATTGCAATCATAGAGTCATCCTTGTTGCTTTTCACTACCACTGAGTCGGGAAGAAATTCAACCTTATTTCCATCTCCATAGTGAGTCATTTGATAGATATAAAGAAGGTTAGAGGTAAGATTTGGAACATATAGAATGCCCTTAAATGCTCCATTTATCATTTCAACTTCACGTTTACCTTCTACTTCCACCTTCGTATCATCACCGACAAAGATGTGTGGTACTTCAGAATGTGTCATGAAAGAAAAATCTCACTTTGATGCACCCATATGATGTGTCGCACCTAAATCAATGATCTAATCTCCCTAACTAACAGTGTTTGTGAGTAAAGCTTGCCCTTTTCCCTTAGAATCTAAGGATGAATTTCCTTTGTCCTTATCAGCATTAGGCACTAGAACATTGTGTTTCTTCATGATGTGCTTCAACTCATCAATCTCCTTGAGATAACATTGATGTTCATCATGACCCATATTTTTACAATAAGCACACTTTCTCTTCTCCTTATTAGTGTCTGGGTGATCCCACAATAATGGGTTCCACTTTTTGACCAATTTTGACACTAAAATCAATATTTTTGCAACAAACGTCACGTTCAAGTGACTATATCTCCAAAATTGTAAATAATTTCAAGATGACATAAACTAGTGATTTTGAATACTTTGTTCATACTTTGTAACTATATTTTTTAATCTAAAATAAATAAATATTTATGTCAATTTTTTTTATCTCCTTCGAAAAGTGGTACATAATAAAATTCAATATTTTAAAGAGTGATAGTCCATTTGACACACATAACCTTTTTTCTAGAAATGATAATGAAGTAATTCTTTCGGCGTTGGATTTGTAACATCAATATCTAGTGTCTGCATTTGGTTTGATTTATATTTGTTGAATATTGTATCGTTTATGAAGTTTTGTAGTGACACAAATCATAATTCAAACATACATTCCGTTTGACATAGATAATTTGAAGTCAATTTATCATGAACCTAAATTTTTTTTTTTGAATAGTAAGGTATCTCAATAAGCTAGTGCCTACATATTTTTCAAAAAATATTTGACCTAATTTACTAATTTTCTCGAGATGTCAAAGTTGGTTGATGTTCAATCGGTAATTAATCGATAATGAACCTATAATGAGTTAAACTCATATTTGAAAGTCTTAATGACTAAAATATGTATTAAAATTATAGTTGTTGGAAAGCTTGCTCTGAGAAGCACATTTTGTCATTTTTTATTTTATAGTAGGAGATCATTCTCTTGCAATTATGGGAGTCAAAAGAGAAAAAAATTAAAAAAATTATGAAAAATGGGTTGAAATTTTCTTAATTTTGGGTGTTCGCGCGAACATATTGAGCATGTTTGCGAGAACACATGTTCAGGCAAACATGCCCATTGCAATTTCACAGCGGCCCAAAAATTAAGTGACCATGTTCGCGCGAACATGCCTAAATTTTTTGTGTTCGTGCGAACAGTCGAAAAAACCAAAAAAATATCAGAAATGGGACTTGCGTCTACATGCACGAAACATCAATCTATCCGCGAAACAAAAACCACCATGTCTCACATTTCAATCATTGATTGTAAATTTCCATCATAGACGTCATTTTGTGCCATCAATCTCTGTATTTGGCATCAACCTGATAGTGCATTGCAGGCCTGTCTTTGCCACAAATTTTGTCCACAGATAAATCGAAGCCAGGTGAGAGATTTCTCAATATTTGCAAATTAATGTTCTTCCTATCTTCATTCACACTTTCATCAATATTTCCTATCTTCATTCACAATTTGATAAAAAAAATTGTATATCTAAATTATTTATTTCTTTCTTTCATTAATGAAGTTGTTTAACGGATGCATTGAAGTTAAATTAAAAATTAGTAACACATTCATGGTGTTAAGAAATGTATATTCTTATTGATTTTTTCATTTTTTAAAATATTGAATTTGTTAAAAAAAAATTGAACATCTAAATTATTTCTTTCTTTCTTTCATTAGTGAAGTTGTTTAAATGATACATTGAAGTTAAATAGATTCAAACTAGATACTTTTAAAGTGAGGTTACATGTTAGTTTTACTTATCTCACTTTAATTATCTCGGCAGTTACATTTAATTAATTTTTTTAATTTATAACTTGAATTAATAAAAAATATTTAATTTTATTTTCAAATCAAATTCATTCAATAAAAATAAATGTGCCATAACTCTTTATGAATTCTCAATTTCTATAAAGAAATAATCTAAGGTTTTCATTTCCTTCTGGAACATAAATTAGATGATTTTGTGTTACTAATGGTCTCCTTGCAGCATGTGGCAACTGTGGGATGAAGACATAATGATAACTATAAACTACTCATTTTTTCTTTGCAGGACGTTGTCGAAGACCATTGTGTGTTTGTCAAAACCATGTGTGTGGATTTATTAGATTAAATAACACTTCATTTGGTGCTCAAAATAAACTTTTTATTTTCTACCTGGCATGTTTGCAGTGTTTAAATCCCTAAGAGTTGCATTGGACGTATCCTCTCCCCTCACTATTCGTGGATCTTGGGTGTAAGAGAAATCCATGTAACTTCTATAGGAGGCCTACCTTGGACCAAGATACTCGATATTGGGTATGCCAGGGGATGACCTCAGAGTGGTAACGGGCCAAAAGCTAGCTCAACATTCCAGGCACTATATAAAACTCGATTATGGTGAAAGCTATGTTGGCGGTATTGCTGAGTGATAGCTCTCCTCTAGTACCCTTGTGGTGCATCAAACCATGGTTCTTGGGGCTGGGAGACCTTCTGAGGAAGTTTATTACTCACTTGCTGAATGAAATGCCCTTACTAAAAACCATGTTTTCGTGGCCAAAATCCTTTCTATCCACTGGCTCAAGGGGTCAGCCATGCCTATGAAGACATCCTACATTCTTGCAGTCCTTAGTAGAGACAACAGTCCCTTGGGAAGTGGATCTTGGTAGCCCTAAGAAGTGAGTGCGCTATAAGGGGAAACCTGTGGTGCCATGGTCCTAAGTTGTCTGCTCTAGATAAGTGCGGCTGAACTTTGGTTCAAGTAGGAATTCAGTGGATACAGTCCTAAAGCCTAGGTTGTGGTGTGACTGTTCACTTTTAACAATAGCTATTCTTGTCTTAATGTGTCTTGCGTGTGTGTAAAACATAATCAAGATAAAAGCCAACATTCAAATTTACACCTTGGAAACTTGAAAAACCTTGTCAAAATATCAAACATTGTCAAAACATCACAAACTTTGGTTCAATACATTCAAACCTTGGAAAACATGGCAACTTGTGCTCCTAAACATGCTTGGCAAAACATAGATTTCACTCTTGCATAGCATCCACTTGCATTCTTCATAGTTTGACCTTTATACTTGCATCATATAGACTTCATATAGAACCTTTTTAGTATCCCTCATATTCACATTGCAATCATTAGCATTTAAGCTTGCATCCTTTGCATTTCACCTCAAAAATTATCGCTTTGCATCTTCCATCTTGCATCTTTGCATACCCAAGCCTTATCTTGACTACTTTAACCATCATTTTGGATGTCCTATACATCATTTTGAGCATTCATTTTGAATTGTCTCCTTGAATGTGTCTCTCCCTCATTGCTCTCTCCCTCTCCCACACACACACAAACACTATTTACTTGTGTCTCATTTTTATATTCATCCCTCCATCTTTGTCTACCCCTTTCACTTCTCTCATCACCTATCCCTTTTCTTCTCCACATACGCCTCTCCTCTATATCCATACTTCTTCTCCATCTCTCCCTTTATCCATCTCTATCCCTATATCTCCCTCTCTACCTTCTCTTAGTTATATATTTCATTAGCACTATCTTTGTTTATCTCTTCCTTTCATCTCCATATCCCTCTTCTTCTCAATCCCTTACTCTCTCTTTCTCTTCCCTTTGCATATTCTCTCTTTCTATCTCCTTTGCACCCCCCACCCTACCAAACCACATCTCTCTCTCTCTCTCTCTCTCTCTCTCTCTCTCTCTCTCTCTCTCTCTCTCTCTCTAATTATTATTTTTTCTTTATGTCAATTATAACATATCAAATAATTATATATTTAAATTAAAAAATATGTTATTATGAATCATTTAATATTACGAGTTTAAGTTTGTTAGATGACATTTTCTTATCTATATTATCTTTTAATTATCATTTGGAGTAGTGATCTATATATAACTATTGTAAATATTTACATTCATTATAATATAATTAATAAGTATACATTTTAATTGTAAATTATTTTTTCATTAAATTATTATAAACATAAGAATTAATGCAACCTATTTAATTGAATAAATTTATATTTAAGAATTTCAATTATTTTTGAAGCTTTTACAACATTGTTATATTACTAATATTTCAAATTTAAATCTTCTTTTGAGTGAATATCAACATAATAAGAAAATATTTATGTTTGAATAAGAAAAAATATATTATAAGACATGTTTTATTTTAGATGTATTTTAAGAGTAATATATTTTATTTATTATTTTCAAGTAAAAATTAATAATAGATTAAATAGATTAGGTATAATTATATTAAATAGTAATAATGATACATATACATATTTACATAGATACCATTTTTTGGTTAAATATACATTAAATAATATATTTTTAAATAGAAGAAGATGAATAATGCATTTAAACGACAAACTTTTATTTTGTTAGAAATGTTAAAAGCTATTTTTATTGAAATAAAAAACAATGCAAATGAATAGGCCAAAATAATCTTAGTCCTTTCATGGAGCCTATCAATGCATTCACCAACAACACCACCAATTTGGGAAAGAGACCTATTAGTCGCTTCAGCTAACTTCGGGTACCTAGATCTCCTAAATCATAAGTTGAATTATGTTAATTTTTTGGTGTACCTCCATAGGTGACTCAAAAGCTTAAGGCTAAGGTTTCAACATTTGGGCCTTTACAGATCTTTGTATAGAGGCACTAGTAAAGTTTGACCCATTTTTCAACAAAAAAATCTAGAAAACATAGCTCTTAGAATTGCCTTAGTTTCATCGCAGCTTCCCAACTGCTACCTATGTCAAGGTAGATTTGGCTTTGTCATTTTTACCTTATCTTTTTTTGTCATTTTTTTGGTCAAGATCCAAAGTCTATTGTCATAATGTTAAACTCTTAGGTTAATACCTTGTAAAGATTTCACCTAAGTTCAAAAAACCTTATGTATACCGAGCTATCATTAGCATAATCATATTCCTAAATGTCATTTTTGACTTACCCTAGTGGTATATCCCCCTCAGATTGCATTTTTCAAACCCTAGCATCATTTTCACTATCAAACCCTATCAAATTGTCCATCAACCAACTTATCTTCTTGATCACCTATCCTCATTTTCCATAGCCTAAACATCATTATCAACCCTAGGAAACCATCCCTTGCATAGTCCAATTTGTGTACACCTACCTTTAAAATCCTTACCAAGTCCAAAACATAACCCTAACCTTCATTTTGCACATCATAATCTTCATCTTGCATACCTTCAAAATGACACCTTGCATTTGCACTTGCATAACATCCCTAGGACATTTGTACTTTGCATATCAAAACCCTAGGTCATTTAACATTTCCTCACATTGCATAACATCCCTAAACAATTAAAAATATCGAAAACACTCATATCTTGCATACCCACATCTTAATTATCAAGTTTTGACCTCTTTTATCAACTACAACCCTATTTTACCAACTGCACACTTCATTGGCGTAGTTGGTAGTTTCAAGGCGCACTTGGTAGTTTTAGGGTGCACTTGGTAATTAGGTGTTTCATTCTAGGTTCCAAAACCCTAATCTTCACTTCCACACCTTGCATTGCATCCCAAGACCCTAGGAAACACTCTAAATTACTCAAAACACTCAAAATTTGCATTTTAGGAAACTTTAGAGCTACATCATTTGCAGAAGAAAGAAGGACATGGGAGCTACAAATGAAAGAGGGGGTTTCTAACCTTGTGTTTGCTTCTTTTGATTAGTTTGGCTTTCATGGTAGACTAGTGGGTGCTAATGTATGTTGATTGAGTTTTGTGATTTCTCATAGTATGTTATGCATTTAGCCCATTTTTCTAGTCCTACAATAAGAATGAAAAAATTAAAGAGACAAAACAATTATATATTTTATAAGAAAGAAAAATTTATTTTTTAGGACAAACATTCTAGTATTCATACAATGTTATTTGTTTGTGATTCAATGATGGCTTAAGAAGGATTTGGTGCTTTGCTACTTGTAAAGAATGCAACTCATAGATTTTAGTCATATAATGAAGAATATTTATGCCTTGTTGCAGACGACTGCATTCTATTGATTTCTGTCAAATAATTTAAAAGTACTGACAGCGACAGACAAATTCGTACAATGATTTTTTTATCTAGTTATTGCGTGAAATTTATCTTGAGGCAAGGGATAATTTTTTTTTTTTTTTGATTTTATAATGGGAAACAAGAAAGTAAGGCAAAACAAATATGCAAGGAAAAGATTTGATGAAGCAGAACAAAGAAATATTCAGAAGACTATGGCATGCTATCATTGAATTAAACAAGGTGAAGGAAATGTTGAAGAAGGCTCAACAGAAGTAGAAGTAGTGCCTATGGGAGAGAGGTCAGGAACACTCCCTACGAAATCTCAAACAATGAATTTTGAAGAAGGTTCAAGATTAGTCCCTACAGAGGTTCAAATAACAGAAGTCAGAGAAGGGTCAGAATCTTTCCCTGTTGAATCTGAAATAATGAATGTTGGAGAAAGCTCAAGATCGGTCCCTGTAGAAATTCTAGTAATAGAAATCAGAGAAGGGTCGAGATCAGGTGTAGGAACTAGTATGGATGAACTCTTAAATATTGTCCAATCTGTAAAGTATGGTATTTCTCATAATAATTTAGACCATTTACTTAAAATGGATGTAGATAAATTGAGAAAACTTGCAGCTAGTGTTCAACCATTAAGTTTTTCTAAGAGAAGGTCAATGAAGAAGAAGATAAGAGAAATTATGACTCAATTTGATAATATTGAAACACTTGAACAAGCTCAGTTGCTTTCACTTTTGCTTACACAAAAAAATTTGCAAGAGGCATTGAAATTGTTAAGTGTAAACACAACATCAAAGAAGAGAAGATTTTCTAACATGCAAACTTATTTGATTGAAAATGTTAAACAAGGTTTGAGAAACATAGAAAAATACTCTCGAGCTAAAGATAAGTCTACAGAAAGAAAAGTGATGTTGATGTCTATTGTAAGTAAGAATATGACCCAAAATAGACAAATATCTTCAATTTCGTCTGAAATGGGTTTTAGTAGGAAAACAATGAGAGAATATGTTAAGAGAAGATTAATTGTGGATGATAGTACTATGGGGGGCAATTGGGAAATCATGTGTAGAGCACCTCGTTCTGATAGGATTGAAGAGTTATTAAAAAAATTAATCATATCATTTTGGATTGATATCACTCGTCCTTCATCAAATAGTAGAGATGTTATCAGGCATAGGATTGTACCTGGTTAATATGAACATCATACAAGACATTGGTTGGACACAACACATCATGAGTTATATGTGTCATTTTGTAGTCAACATCCTGATGTAAAAGTTGGGAAAACATTGCTTGAAAAATTGAAGCCATACTTTGTGAGGTCAAACAAAGTGTTTGAAACATGTTGTTGTCGTCATCATATTGAGTTTGATCTCCACTATTACGTGTTTCAAAAGTTTTTAGAAGACACATATGGTTTTCATGCTGCTCCTCATAGTAGGAGAAGTGAGTTTATATCATCCATTTTGTGTGACAACATAGATGATCCAACTGGTCAAATAAATTACATCAAAGGATTATGTGAAACATGTGGTGAATTGGCTCTATTTCCTTTGAAAACTGAAAATATTGATGTAACAAAAATATTGAATTGCAAAAGTTACAAGTATGTCAAGAATGAAACAAAGTTGGGGAAAGAAACAAAAAGGTTGGAATATGTTGAAGAGGAGTTACCTGTTCTAACATTTATGGACAGATTTAAGAAATTGATTCAACCTTATATTTGTCATGCATTTTTTGCAAAGTGGCAAGCACAATAGTTTCAAACTCTGAGAGATAATTTTCCACTTGCAACAATTGTATCAGTTGTTGATTTTGCAGAAAACTATTCATTTGTTCATTAGAAAGAAATTCAATCAGATTATTACTTTAATAAGAAGGTCACTATTATGGTACATGTTTTTTATAGACATGCACAGTTAGATTTGAATGGTGTTCAGAGTACAGTTCAAGCACGAGTAATTATAAAGGAATATCATTTTTATATAAGTGATGATAAAGAACATGACATTCACTATGTAGAACATTGCTTTAATACGTTCTTTTCTTATTTGAAAGAAAGAAACATAAATGTTGATAAACATTATGTTTGGTCTGATGGATGTTCCACACAGTTTAAATCATCTAGACCATTTTATACATTGTGTAGATATCATCGCAATGAGAATATAAAACACATATGGAATTTCTTTGAGAGTGGCCATGGAAAAGGTGAACATGATGGTGTTGGAGCTTGCACAAAATGTGCTTTGCGAAAGTATCAAATGAATTATCAAGGAGTTCGTGTAAATGATGCACATGATGTTGTTGAATGGTGTAAGACTCATTTTGCATTAGATGAGGTCGGACATCATAAAAAATGAGTCAACATACACCATATAGAGTCTTCTGGGAGATAACAGGTATGGATGTGTACGTCTATTTAACTTTTATGCACAATTAAATTATAAAATTTTATTGTTAAGTTTTATTTTTGAATTCATTGAAGTTTACATTCAGTCACGAGTACAGATAATTGCAATTGGACATTGAAGACAAGAGAATACTCATGTTTTTGTGACAGTTGCATTGATGAAAACTGTGAAGAATGGATCAATCAGACACATGGATATACAGGTGCATGGATTTTGGTACCACTTGATGTTATCGATACATTTGATAAAGAAGATAAATTTTTTGATGATATTCCATTGATTTCTGATGATTATAATCATATCTCTAGATTGGTAAAAGTGGGTGAGTATCATAAAAATTAATCTCAAATTTTTATTCAATTATCAATTTCAACTATCTTATATATATATTGTACACATGCATTCATGTATACTTGTTATGTAGGAGATGTCTTTGCAGTGATTGCTGAGCCTAGAAATCATGAATATGTTAGTTATTATTTATTGTGATGTACTGCAGACATGACAAAGTTATATGGCCCTGAAGAAAGTGATGGAATGTTGTTCCCCATATGTAAATTATACATATACATGTACATGCACATATATATTTAAATAAATATATATATTTAGGTAACTTCATATCTGTCAAATTTTAAAACACTTAAATTTGTGGTACAAGTTCTGTTGTGATAGAGGGAACACATTTGAAGCAAGAGAAAATAGTCCAACATGGAATACACTTTGTTGATTATCAACTTGACAACAAATTTTTACAATATAGCCACCTGGTCGTTGCTACAGGGCTTTGTCTACATCTAGTCAAACTTAAGCATGTATGTCGCAAGTGGAGACTAGACAGTGAAGATCATGAAAAAATATTGGATGTTATAAGTGTACATCATGGTTGATTAGACATTTGAGATTTATTTTATAATAATCTGAACATCAACTTTGGTGAAATTGTGAATATCAACTTTTGTGAAATTATGTTTTCAATCTGAATATCTGAGTTTCAGTTATCATTAGTTTATTTAATAACTATAATATTAATTGTAATATGGATGAATTTAATAATTTAACAACTCAATATAAATAGGCTAGAAGTTAGTTCGAACTTACATAATTTCATTATCTATGTTACAATTCTTAAATATCAACTTCTTTTCAAACTATTGAATTTCATCTTGAATTAAATGTGTTTAGATTAATCGTACAATCATAAGTTCTTAATTTTCATTAATTTATTAAAAAATTATATAATTTAATAATTTAAATTAATTGTACCATGGATGAATTTAATAATACTCCACCTTAAAAAGTTCCAAGGAAATTCAAGTAGTTGCAAACAATAAATATGGTGATTTTGTATCATTGTAAAACAAATCGCATACTTTCTAAGCCCACAGAGGTCCTCCAAAAGTTATAATTAAAAACCATCTGTTAAAGAAGATCAGAAACATTATTATTACAATAAGCTTCCATGACAAACCACTTTAGAGTCGGTTCAAAAAAATTTGGTGGACGACTAAAAATTGAACTCTCATTAAAAAAAAGTATTTTATGATTGTAGACCTTTATAAAATTAATTTGAAAACAAAAAAATTACTATTCTTAGTTAGGGTATATAATCCTTTGATTTGACAATTTAAAATCAGTAGAGAACATTCTGTTTTGGTTAAAATCATTTTCTATTTTTTAGGTAGTCTATTAACGTTGAGTTATTTACAAAAAAAATGAGCCTACTCATTGATCAGGAAAAATTACTAGCTGAGGCTTTTGAGTGCATTATTTCTCTCACTTCCATCACAGTACGAGGAAAATCATAATTTAAAATAGATACAACACAACTTAAATGTATTCCAAATCGATGAAGAGCAACTTCTACTGCACCACTACCAAAAAATAGAGAAAGTACTCTAATGCCATCAGGATATAATGCTTTCAAGACTAATAAATGATATGCAACTATATCTGTTTGGAATGAATTATCCAGACAACACAAGCGGTCAGTCAGACAAGAAGTTCAACGAGTGTGATCTCTATCAAATTTTAATATAAGCTCTCTCATGGAGCTCTAGAGGGACAAGGTCACCTGGCCCCACCCATACCAAATTGCACTCTTCACACTTTTGAAGTATATATTTCTGCGCACTATCTTGCAGTTGCCCTCATGCATTCTGAATCATAACTCTTAGTTGATCAATAAGGACAATGCCACATCGTCTTGAGTCTATGGTATTTTTTTTTTGTCGTCTGATCCCATGAAGGCCAATACTTTTTTATTTGTGGAAGTGCTTCCTGAATAGTCATGGGGTGAGAGGTTCTACTTGAAATCGATCTTCTATTCGAAGGTTATGCACATAGCCTCTTGCTCTTCTGGAAGCTGAAAAGAACATTGAGTCCACCAACTTTGATTCAACACTATTAAATTGTTCAGATATTGTCTTTCAAATATCCTTTGATGCAAAAGCATCATTCTCATAGTAGAAGAAAGGTGGCACTTGCATGAACACATTGATTTCCTTTGAACGCCGACCAATAGGTTTCCCAGGAACTTGAAAACCAATTAGTTCCTTGGGACACAAATTAGGGATTGCATCACATACTTCAAACATTGCTTGCTTGTCTTGCATACCCTCTATGTATTTTTTATACTTCAACACTTTCATTATCTATGTTACAATTTCAAACTTACAAAATTTCATTATCTATGTTACAATTCTTAAATATCAACTTTTTTTCAAACTATTGAATTTCATCTTGAATTAAATGTGTTTTTAATTGTATGATCATAAGTTCTTAATTATCAAATTTAGTCTATTAAAAAATTATATAATTTAATAATTTATATTAATTGTACCATGGATGAATTTAATAATTTAAATTCATTTATCAACTTGTACACATATACACATCTCAAGAATAAACATCTACAAATCTAATATATCTCTATGTATCTAAAATGTAACTATAAATCTCAAATAAATATATGTATGTAGAAAAATATAAAAAGTCATATATACGTACATGTGATGGTATCTAACACTGAAATACTCAATAATCAAATAAATAGTGAAAGTACATGGATGTCATCAAGGAACTGAAATACACGTGTACATGTAAACTAGACCTCCAATATATATGCATCAAAAAATATATAAATTTGATCTACTACTAGAAGGACCCCTCAAGACGCATATGAAAAGAATGACCCTCTGATCAAGTCTCCTGTACATCCTCTCGCCGAGGTGCATCAACCAAGCCCTGCAAATATATATACATACATACATACATGTGTTAGAGTTCTATCTTTAAAACATATATATACATACGTGCATCATGTACATATACATTCAAATTAAATAAAAATTTGCATATATATATATATATATATCTAGTTTTCAAAATATTTAAATAACTTAAAAAAAATATTTAAAACTCAAGTACCTGAGCACTACCAGGTGCCTCAATAGAATCATCTCTCTCATGTATATGATGCCCTGAACCAATGATATGTGTAACCATGTGCTCAGCGACCTGTGCCTATATGATTTATTATGAGTTAAAGATTAAATTAAATATCTACATATATATATATATATATATATATATATATATATATATATATATATATATATATATATATATATATATATATATATATATATATATATATATATATATATATATATATATATATATATATATATATATATATATATATATGAACTAATTTTTTCAATAAATGAACATATTTTTTAATTTCATATATATTTAAAATTAAAAATAAATTATATATGTAGCTGGGTCTCCAGAGGTGGAGGATGATCAACAGACTCCATCATATCATCTATTGATGCACTTGAGCCTAAAATTCCATGTCCAAATACAAGTAAATATGAGTGAAGTGGATTGTGTAACTGGTTGGGTACATCTGGTGTAGAATCAATGCTACCAGGTTTGAATAACAGATCCACGCATGATGAAAGACCCAGGGTTGAACTAGTATCAATCTCAGATAGGCCTCACAACTGCTCACCAAAATCATCAAGGCCCTCAACTATGATATGGACATCTCCAACTCATATGCTCAAGTCATCTATAGAATGTCGTGAGTCTGGTGCTGAATGTTGTGAGCTATCCACAAGTGTATCATCTATCACTAGTGTGGCGGCCTGTGTCTGTGGAACTGTGTCAGGGCTCTGATGCTGTCTAACAACATCCATCACCGTGTGTACTGGAATCCTCTGTGTATCAAAAATATAGCTAATAAAGTGCAACATATCCTCCAAAAAATATAGTGCCATATCCATATGTGTCTGCTATCTTGAAAGACCATGAATATCGCCTGGTAGTGGTAGCCCAGCAGCTCTATATGCATCATTAGAGGAGGCACCTGAAGTACTACTAGATGCTTGTGAAGATGGTCGACCAAGTGGATGAGGACGTCGACTATGAAGATAACGACCAATAGAATCTGATGTGATACTAGCTGCCACAGATGCAATGTGCCCAATAGCGTTAATTGCTTCCCTTTGGGAAGCAATGACGACTCTATCTGCAATAGGCGCATGTGTAGGAATCACAGGAGGCATCCTCAGTCCAACAAACTGTCTAATATTTGCAAGTGGCAGACGATCTACACTGTGGTACTGGTCACGATCTGCAATCTGACCACACCCCTGTCTGTAATAATTAGGAATATCCAAGTAGTTGATGTTTAGCCCTATACGGAACTCATCGTACAACTGATCTGTAAAATAAAGGGGTATTTGGTCGTTATTAGGATAACGACCATATGCAGCTAAAAATCATGGATAGATCATGCTAGCTATAATAGGGTCTCTGCATCGTGTGACTCTGTAGCCTCTCACCCTACCCTATGTCCCCTCATAAGCTAGAAATAGCTCTCTTTGAATGATTTCTTTGGGGGCTACCCTCTTGACGTCATCGAATGATGCATCTCTTGAAACCTTAGCCCTAAGCTCCCTAGATATGGAAGCTAATATGGTAGGAGTAAATGGATGGTGACCTCTAAACCTAGCTGTTAGATCCTATAAACTCCTACATATCATAGTACATATGTCTCTATAAAGACCATCATCAGAGGTCAATATAGAGTGTTGCAGTCTAGCAACCTCATGCTCTAAAAATGCAAATAATGCATCGATATCGATGCGTGGAGGTGGTGCAGTAGGAGTTGCAGGTGCAGCCTGACCTAGAACATGAGCCGCACCAGTAGCTGGAACATGAGCTGCACAATGAGCTCTACGTCGAGGTACACGAGGAGCCCCACCAGAAGCTGTAGCACGAGCCCCACCATGAGCTGCATGAGGAGCCATATCGGGAACTACATTAGGTGTTGCAACAAGAACCGCATCAACCTGTGCCATAGTAGGAACTACATCAGGTGTCACACCAGAAGCCGCATCAAGTATATCGTGTGAAGCCATATCTGTAAAAATGTATGAAGAGCTAAATTTCCTGTTGTACATACTTTTTTATTTTTAACATTAAAAATTATACACATGTAATTAAACATACATCACACATCATGGACCTAGATAATTTGTAACACATCCAGACCTAGATTAATTTTCATATAAGTATAAGATAACTTTAAAGTTGAGAGTTTGGTTATGGTTAGAGTTAATTTGTTATTCTAAGATTTTATTATATTTTGGGGGGTATTATTAGAGAATTCAATTAAAGGGTACCTAATAAATTATTTATATTACTCTTAAATGATAATGTTTTGAGGTTTGAAATTCTTGATTGATATTATTAGCAGAGTGAGTCACTTGACTCATAGGTGGCTCTCATCTACTGGGAGGGTTACCCTGCTCAAAACTATGATTCAGGCTCTTCCTATTTATAATTGTTTAGTACAAACACCTCCCATGGGAGTTTTGAAAGATTTTGATGGAGTGGAGGTCCAGGATATTCCTAGACTTGAGCTTGATTGTAAGGGGTCCTTTATTTGGGACACCCTTAAAAGGGGTGCTCCTCTTATCAAGGATGGCCATTTTTGGATCTGTAATGAGGGGTCAAGTGTGTTATTCTAGCAGGACTCTTGGGATGGCCACCTTCCTATTCTCTCCACTTTTCCCCACCTTTTGCCTCTATTTCAAGTTTTTTCTTCTGTAGGTTGGACTACAGTAGCTCACTTTAAGACTATTTGGAGGTGTGGATTGATGGAGGTGGCTAGTTGGAAGGATCCATAGATTTGGCCCATAGGGGGCTCCTCAGAGATTCAAGCTAAACTGGCGCATCTCCTCTCTACTAGGCTTTGCAACTCTTCTAAAGACAAAGATATCCTGGCTTGGGGTCCTTGCCCAAAAGGTAAGTTCAGTGTGGCCAAAGGATATGCTTGACTGGATAGCCAATGTAATGTAGTTTAGGTGGTTCCCTGGTGGAGCTTAAGGTCTAGAATAAATTTTCTTGGTCGAAATGTAATTTTTTTCTATGGTTGGTTGCACAAAATAAGTGTCTTACTTAGGATAATCTCCAGCGAAGATGGTTTCAGGGACCCTCTTTCTGTCGCCTATGTATGTTGGATGGGGAAGATGTTTCTCAATTTTTCTTCTTATGTCCTCTCTCTAGAGAGATCTGGCATAAGTGGTGGAGGTGTGGTGCCATAGCTATATTCATGCCGAATCTCTTATTGAATTTTGGGATAGCCTTGGCAGACCCCCTACAAAAACTTAATTCCTTTAGGTGGTCTGGGCTATTGGACCTTCTTTCATTCTATGGAATCTTTGGTTGGAGTGTAACCATCAGATCTTCTATAATTCCAGCTTGGGAGCTACTAAACTATGGTAGTTGATCCTAACCAAGCTTCAAGAGACTATCTCTACTAAATGTGATATGTCAGAGCCAGTGGATCCTGGTGATTCTTGTATTGTCAGGAATTTAGGATTAGTGGATAAAGGATTTGGAACTATTAGCAGTAAGAGATCTCAACCACAAAAGAGGAAGGTTTGTAGAGTGGGGAGATGGATTCTTCCTCCTGATGCAGTCCTAAAGATTAACACAAATGGCTCCTCCCGTAGGAATCTTGGACTAGCTGGAGTGGGGGGGATTGGGAGAGATATAGATGGCAATGTTATTTTCATATTCTCTATTCACAAAGGAGTTTAATCCAATAACGTGATGGAGTCTTTGGCCATTAAGGTGGCTATGGAGCAAGCTTGTTCTCTTGGTTGGAGGAGAATGGTGTGTGAGTCTGACTCTCAGATTGTTGTGGATATGATAAATAATCGAAGAGTGGATGAATCTAGCTGGAAAATTACCTCTATTGTTAGAGAGATTCTCCACTTGAGTAGCTTTGTGGATGGGATCTCTTTCTATCATATTCCTAGGGAATGGAATGGAGTGGCTGATGTCTTGGCAAAATGGGCATCAGAGAAAGGTATTGGTTGGGATATTTATGTTAGGGATGATCTTCCTATTGATCTTGTTGGGACTTTTGAGCAATTAGTGGAAAAGGACAGAATGTAATTGGTTTTGGGTTGGTGTTTTGGTTGGTTGGGCCTAAGGCCTTTTGTAATCTGGTTTTATTTGAATAAATTTTTACCCTCTTTTTTTTTTTTTTTTTAAAAGATAATGTTTCGAGGTTTAGGTTTCAAGTTGGGTTACATATATATCATTTGAAACAAGGGTCATACTTCATGATTGTACATGTGTTTGAATGTATGTGCATGTATCTCAAATGTAATTTATAACAATTTAGGATTAGGGTCAACTTGTTTTAATTTTATGTAAGTTAGGCTTCAATTAGGTTTTCAAATAGGGTTTTAGTGTAATTAGGCTCAATTTTAGGGTAAGATTTAAGACCTTATGACACTGTCAGGGTTTACAAGAACTTACATAATTTCTAGCATTAAATTTAGGAGTTAATATTAAAGTCCATGGTTAAGAATTTAGGATAAGGGAACTTAGCATATGAAGTTTATGATTTGGTTCAAGATTATGATTTAGGGTATTTATTATCATTTATAATATTGGGTTTAGAAATTAAATTTTAAGGTCAAGGTTAGGGTTAGGGTTTGGATAATGGTTAGGGTTAGGGTTTGGTTAGGTTAGGGTTAGGGTTTGGATGTACATGCATGTTATATTCATACAGGTAGAAATGCAAATTAATCTACATTCTTATATATGTATAATTTAGGATCTCCCCTTAAGACATGTCATTGAATTATATAGTTAATTATATATTTCTAATTATTAAGACATTAAAAATAATAACATATGTACATTTAAACATGAATATTGAAAACATATGTATGTACATCTATATCTACCACATGAACATATTTACATGTACATTTATGAAATAAAATATACATTTTAATCTACATTCTTATGTATAATTTAGTATCTCCCCTTAAGACATGTGTTATTAAATATAGTTAATTACACTTAGTTATAAGTTAAATTAAGATCAATTGTTAACATATACACAAATTATACATATAAAAATGTGAATTTATTAAAAATATGTACATACATCTACTTTTAACCATGAACAAATATACATGTACATCTATGTTCAAAATAAAAAATTATACATTTTAATCTATATTTTTACATGTACAATTCAGGATCTAGACCGTTAAGATATGCCATTTAATTAAACTTCTAAGATTAAGACATTAAAGTGAATTTGACATATTTACATTTAACATATATATATATATATATATATATATATATATATATAGATATTTTTTAAATTTGTCTTCTAAAATTTTGTAATGTTTTTCTAATTTTTTTGAAAATATTTTTTCTAATGTTTTTCTAAATTTATTTTCAAAATATTTGAAAACTATAAATTTTCTAATATTTTTCTAATATTTTTTAATATTTGTTTTCTAAAATTTATATTATTATATAATTTCTAACATTTTTCTAATGTTTTTTCTAAATTTTTTTTTTAAATTTATATTAAATTATAAATTTTCTAATGTTTTTGTAATGTTTTTTGTAAGTTTATTTTCTAAATTTTATATTAAATTCTAAATTTTCTAATGTTTTTGCAAAAAAAATTTAAATTTTTTTTCTAAATTTAATATTAAATTATAAATTTTCTAATATTTTTTCAAAATTTTTTTTAATTTATTTTTTAATATTTTTCAAATTTTTTATATTAAATTATAAATTCTCTAATATTTTTGTAATTTTTTTTCTAAATTTGTTTTTTAAATTTTGTAATGTTTTTGCAATATTTTTTTCTAGATTTTCTAATTTTTTTTAATATTTTTTCTAAATTTTTAATTTTTTAAAAATATTTTTTTAAAATTTTCTAATTTTTATCTATTTATTTTCTAAATTTTATATTAAATTATAAATTTTCTAATATTTTTTTATTATTTTTTTATAAATTTTATATTAAATTATAAATTCTCTAATGTTTTCGTAATGTTTTTCCTAAATTTTATATTATATATTTTTTACTATTTTTTCTAATGTTTTCTAATGTTTTCTAATATTTTCTATATAATATTTTTCTGTTTTCTAAATTAATATAAATAAACAATAAAAATATTAACTTAACATTTAGATATGTTTTATAAACTATTAAAAACGTAAATAACATTCAAATATGTTTTAAAAACACAAAAAAATGCATTGAAAACATTAAAATCTATTTTGATAATATAAAAAAATACTTCAAAAATGTTGAAAATATTAAATTAATATTATTTTTACATACCCGATAATGAAAATGAGAACAAAAATGAGAGGATGACATGGACTGAAGTTGCTCAAGCCACACGTTCGCCCGAATGCTCAATCAATAGTGCTCGCCGTAAAAATGAATTTTGGAAAGTGAAAACAATGTTTTAAGGCGCCATAAATTTGGTCAATGCATGTTCGCGCGAACATGTACGTAGCGCATGTTCATGTGAACATGCACTATCATGTGCGCGTGAACACGCGCTACGTACATGTTCACGGGAACATGCCTAGGGTGTTCGCACGAACATATGAGAAATTGAGATACAAAAATTTGCCATTTTTTTCAAGTTTCTTCGTCCCACTAAAGTGGAACCCATTATTGTGGGTTCACCCATCTCCTTTTTTGTTGGTATTTGAGGAAGACTTGCCTTGTTGATTTGATGTTGGTGTTGTATTTTCTATATCCTCTTATTTGTTGTTCTTCCACTTCTTCTTTTTGCCCTTTACTTTGTTTGAAATTTAACTAGAATTATTTTGAGAACCCTCATTATTAGCCACCAATGCCTTAGACTTGGACAACTTTAGAATCCCCATTGTTTGCAACTAAACTTTTTCATCGTCTAATAGTTGAGCATAATCATCAAAAGTGATGTTCTTATAGGTAGCTGCTAATGTTATCTTTGTGGTGTTGTAAGATGAAGCAAATGGGGAGTACTCAGATGGCATCTTATTATGAATGAGATAGATCAACCTATCACCTTTCATAGGACTACCACAATCATCTAGCTTTGTTCTTAATTTATTCACCTTAATAATAAAATGTTGTAATGAATCAAAGGTTTTAGAATCTAGGGAGACAAGCTAAACTTCAATTTTATAAACATCCTCCTTTGTTACTTTACCATATAGGTTTTTGAGGGCATCCCAAGCTTCATTTGATGTATTATACTTCATGGTTTGATAGAGGATCTTGTCTTCAACCCCCATCCTAATATCACTTAGGGCTTTACTATCTACCTATTCCCAAGCAATAATATCAATTTTAGATACTTGATCACTTATTGGTTTAGAAAGGGGACCATCTACATATTGAGAAACTTCATTATCCATCAATTGACACCATGTTTTAATAGACCGTGTAGCATAGTTATGTGGTGATAATTTTGGAAACTTAATATTTCCCATAATGTAAGAAATTAAAGATAAAAATAAAAAAAGAGGAACACAAAACCAAGAGATAGCCCCCTACTTACTCGATCAAATAACACCCCGGCCCTCCCTGCTAATTGAAAGATTTTGGCACTTTATACTCAATGTGTTTACAATAGTCACTTTGCCAGTTTTGGTCTTAGTGGACTTTTGATTTGCTATTTACAACCTCCTTTTTGAGTTCAGAACTAGAACTTTACTATGTATCTTATATATACAACCATTATGAAGTTATATCAAAGCATTACAATGAAGAAAAAGAACTAATTCTAAAAGTGATATTTTTGTCCACACAAGCCTATAATCTAATTGTATATCTAGAAAGTAGATGAAAACTAATGCACTTTCAAACACAATGAAACGTAATTTGGAGTTTTGATGAGTTGGTATATAGTGATTAAGTTGAAAAATTTAGGATTGGACAGATATAGTAACCAAAAACTACAATTTCTGACAAATTTGTGCACCAAAACAAGAAAATAACTACACCATTGAAAAATCTAGGAAATTTTACCCAAAATAAAAAAAAAGTCACACTTGATTTGGACAATCAAATAAAAAATGAATTTGGAGAGGGGTTTGAATATCAAACTAGGAGGTTACATTTAACATCCAAATAGACGTAGCAACAGTTCTATTTGGTCTATGGATGATTTTCAAATATAAATCACTGAAATACTTACATCAACAAAAAATTTGGCCCCTTAATGACATAATAGTGATGTTAGATGCTGATTTCAGCAGTACGAACCATATGGATAGGTATAATGTGGCTAGTCTAAGCTAGCAGTATAGAACTACTTACGTGGCATAGAGGTGGCTCCTAACATGTCTTTCTTGTGTGGTAGACTATGACTAGATGTGACATGTGCAGAATGTGATTTGTTACTATGTGTGTATCAAGTTGTTAAAGCACCATGTGGTAGAAGCTGACTGGAGTTGCTATGGTGGTGACACATGTCATAGCATGCAGCTGCTTGGTGGGGAGAAAGACTACCAGAAAAGGTACTGTTGGGGGCTAGAAATACCAATGACAAGTTTGAAAACCACTGGTAAGTGGGTTTAAAATACCACATTCATCATGGGAAGAAAATTGTAATTGAATAAAAGGCAAAGCCCATGTTATTAAAATAACTTGAGGCTGCAGTGGGTATGCACTTGTTGGCTGAATTTAAGGCTACTACCAGAATTTGGTTGAAGCACTAGTGCTATTGTATGGTCACCATATTATATTGAATATTTGCGGTGTATGTGCAAGGCCACTAGAAATATCCAGAAATAATATAGAATATCCTGCTAAATATTCTACAGGGGCCAAGATTTCACCACTCAGTTCCTACAAAAAAAATTTCTCCACAGGCCTGATAGGCCAAAAAGAATTCAAATATAATAATTTAGAAATTGAAATTGTAGAGAAAAATTTTAATTTGAAAAAAAAATTAACAGATCTAATAAATGATCATGCCAAACTTGCAAATTAGGCCTTCAGGTGCCGGTTTGCAAAAAAAAATTGCCACAAATTTTACTATTGCCGAATATAGGTGAATTTATAGTCTATTTTCACCAAATCAACGCTCTAGAAATAATGGTGAGGTCCACTTTAGCTCTAGATGCTCACAATAGTTGTGGATACTTTAGATTTGGATCGAGGTGTGCTTAGAGAGGTGAAGCAACATTAGTCTCTAATGGCTATGAAATGATGCTCCTATGGCTTTGATACTAGGTAAGAATTTACGTTAGGGAAACATTCACCCAAGACCAAGAAGCACAATAACTAGCATGAAATAGACCAACATAGTATGATCAGAATAACAATATGATATTCAATTGATTGTATAGTACACTAGAGGTGCATGTATATAAAGGCCTCTAAGATGCATCTAAAATGTCTAGGAGTTAGCAATATGATAAGTCTTACAACAAGGTATATGTCAACTTGGAGTGGATTATCCTCCATTAAGCACAAGAGTTAGTGAAATGATGAGAGGATAAGCCTACAAAGGTGTAGCACATACAATTATGTTGTAGACACCATGTGTTAAAATAATAGTGTGAATAACTATGTTGTCAACATGGTGACTCAATTGTTTATACAAACTCTAGTGTTGTAGACACCATGTGCTAAAATATAGTTGCTTACTCTTGTGTTGTCAACATGAAAACTCATATGAGTATGCAAACTCCTAGGTGTCTAACCTAAGAAATAATAAAATAATGCATTTATCCTAAGTAAACTTAGCTAAAGCATAAATAATAATTATTTATGCTAACATGCATTGTCACCTTCACTCCTCTACCTTTCACTAGGCAGGCTATAGCTTGGAAAACTATAATTTGTGGAATCACATCCATCTTGAATGGTCTCTTGATCCAATCCTTTGTTAATTGGATGACATGTCTTGCCCTATGATTGATATCTACATTTTCTTCTATATCAATCTCTATATTCATAATAGGCTGATCATTTATCTTACTCTATTATTTAAGGGATCTAAGACCTCTTCGGTATCTTGTTGGACTATCTTTAATGGGATCTACATTTTTAAGGCTTTGCTTGCCAAATTGAGAGTCATCCTACAATAATTCCTTATTTGAATTTTGTAGTCATCCGCTGCATTCATCCAATGATCCTCTATGGAATCTTCATGTTGGTATTATTTCCCTAGAAAGTATTGGACTCTACCAATGTTGTCAAAAGAGGGATGAGGAGAGTTGTAATCCTCCAAGGGATACTAATCACATTAAGACTCAAATGTCACAATACTTTTCTTTTGTTTAAAACAAAATGGACCTATGGTGATGGGCCATACCCAAGTCTTCTTATGTTGCTTTCTTACTCTCTTGTATGTATAAAATAGTTTTCATTCAATCTCTAGCAATATAATTATATCATAGGGATATCTAAGGAACTTTTTTAGATTCATAGTCATACTACCCTTAAATAGGTGAATGTCTTAAATTGTATGTAGTAGGTGATGACTTCTGTAATCTTTTCCATTGCCTCTTCTGACATCCTTTTCACATAATCTCCCTCAATGAACTAGATGACTATGAAAATGAAGGCATCATTCAGTATTCTATACTACTTTTTGTGGTCTGAAAGGTTTTTCTTCACCAACTTGGGGTATACCACATAAGGCCATGTGTTTGCATCTTGCAAGTTTCCCTTTTTGAATAATCCTAGATAATCTTTTGCTCTTGTAGCTAATAGGTACACCAAACAAGATGTCATATAGACCCTTTGGTTTTTCTTAACAGCCACAAGTTGTTAATCTAAATTATCACTAAGAATTGAGGCTCGATCAATTGGCATCTTCAATGTTTTGATGGTCTCAATAAAGTGTATCATCCATATATTCAGGTGTCCTACTACTGGTAACCCCATGACTCTACTTAGGAGCATTGTATAATGTTTGATATCATCTTTCATATATCCCCTTGTCATATCTACTTTACCTACCCTTTTCCCAAGAGGAGTCTTATCAATGAGATATGAGGAATGGATAGCTTCTGATGCTTCCTCTCCATGCTCTCTATACCATCTTTTTGCATGATGATATTTTAACCTAATGTACTAATATCCTCATGGAAGATAGAATACTTTCTCTATATTCTTATGCCTCAGATCTAGTACAATCTCTCCAGTTATTCTTTTTACATCTCTCTCCTAAGAAACATAGTTTTTTGCCAATGCTATAATTAACTCCAAAGACTATACTGAAATTGAGTGTGATGATGCATTTACTAGTCCTGATCTAATGAGTGCAAATACCATAGGGCACCTTTCATTTGGGTTATTGTCGACCAGGACTGTGTTCTAGTCAATATGACCTAGCTCAGTGTCTCTGATCTCTAAATATGCATCCTGGAAGCATGACTTTGATGGAACACCTTGAAATTTGAAGACTACTAGTTTTCGATCCATATTTTCAATAAGGGAGGACAAAGAGGAATCCATTTAATTTTCCAAAAACCAATATCCATTAGTCTAGATGCAAAGAAAACTAATTCAATTAAACCATAATTACTAAGAAATTATGACCCAGAAACCCTAAAACTTCTAAAAAATAATTAAAAACACCTAAAAGTGCTTTAAAAACCTCTAGAAGACAAGAATTTTGTGTACCTTGCACACCTTGAGGGTGCCCTAGATGCACCTTTCTCATTTTCACACCTTCAGCACTAAGGGTGTGAATCTAGTGCACCTTGTGGGGTGTTGTAGGTGCCCACCCTTATAGTGCAAAGAATTGCTAAGTGTGAAAGAAAGGGGTGTGTACATAGCACACCTTGTGGGGTGCACTTTTTGTACACCCTTATAATACTTAGGGAAAGTTATTTTCCTTCTAAAACATGGACATGTGTGCACCTTAGATAGGTGCACACATGCACACCTTTCACTTAGGTGAAAGCTTATGTTTTAGGTTTTGTTTGTTAAATTTTTTTAAAAAATATTAGGTGTGTGCAAAAGAAGGTGTACACCTTTACCTTTGTTATATTTTAATTTTTTTGTGTGTTGGTTGCTGGAAATGAATTTTTAGTGCACCTGACAAAGTACAGAGGTGTGCTTGTTGGGAGATGGAGGAAGGAAGTGATGTGAGGAAAGGGGGTGAGGTCCCGAGCTTTATAGTCCTGGGACAAAGCACAACTTTAAAGGTGTGCACATGCACATTTATGCAAGTGTCCACTTTCAAAGGCAAGTGCTCCGCACTAGTGGATTTGACACACTAGCACACAAGGTGCACTAAGTGTGCTAGTGTGACCATCCATAAAAGAAAAAAGATTTTTCCACCTTAAAATTTATAGTTCTTGGCAAAATGGATTTACCAATAGAGAGTCAGACTAAGCAAAAACACTAGGAAAAATCCTAAAAAGACTTAGACCCCAGACTAGGGATTTGAAAAGCTCAAAAATATACTAGGGGGTCCCCATTTCTAAGCAAAATGGGGTGTCCATTGTGAAACTAGAACAAGTAGCTTTAATAGGCTTATGTAAATCTCCTAATAGAGTTCTCACTTCATTTTAATGTAAAAATCCTTTAAAAAATGCAGAACCTAGCATTTATTTTAGCCTTTAACAATGAAAACCCCTCAATGAGTAGATCATCAGAGGTGATCAAACATTCTAGCCTTAATAGGAACACTTTATTGCTGTATTAGTGAAGATTTTGTGGGTATCATGTCGACTATAGTCTTACCTTCACCTTGGAGGGTTTTTGTGTAACCAAATCTATGTGTTAATGTATGACGTGTTTATGAGTTTACATTTATGTTGTTATAAGCTATATCTGGTATTATGTTGATGTGATTGGTTTCATTGATATGAGATGGATGTTTAATTGAGAGTTTTATGTTCTGATATCAAATATTTGTCATGATTAAGTGAAAGATATTTTATAAATATTAATTCACTTCTCCCACACACATTTTCCTTATTTAGATTTCCAACACTCTAATATATCCACAAAAACTTCACTAGATGACTCAATGAATGGAGATGTAATATGAGGAAATGCAAAAGAACAATATTGTGTAACATATGGAATCTGAACAAGAGACAGAGGTGGAGAATTCAAAACACTAGTCTCAAGATTAACACATGAGTTCAAGTAACTCGACTTTGCATCAATAGAATATTGTGAAGAAAGAGATAAATTCTCCATGGTGGACCAAAATGAGACAAAAAACTTACAAGAGGTATGAACAATAAACACTCCCTATAACAAAAATATTGAATGTCTCACTAGATCTCTGATGTGCACTAAAACTCATGTGAACTCAGCTATCTTCCTTATCCCACTATGAGTAATATGATAAATAGAGAGAAGGTTAGAGGGTAAAGATACAACACATAGTATATAATGGAATGCACCTTCCTCAATGTTAATAGAAAATTTACCACATACACTCATAACAAGATCATTTCCCATCAAATTCTCTAGATTAGGAGAAGCCCCAAAAGATGAGACCAAATCCTCAGAAGATGCCATATGTTGTGAATCTGTTGAATAAAATAGCCATCTAGAATAATTTTGAGTAATAGTTTCATATAATGTAGGACCATTCCCGATGGTTTTCCCATCTATCTAAAATGATAATGAAGAAGAATTATGAGAAGTAAAAGAAGAAATATGAACATTTCTCTTCTAAAGAAGAGTGGTCACATCTGAAATTTTCTTTGCATATTCATCTATCTTCATCTTATAGACAATGGATCACCATGATTTCAATTTTCATCATAAGAACAAATCATTCTTTTTGTGTTTTTGATTTTTCTCCTTTAAGAGAAGGTGGCAATAGGGAGAGTTGAGTACTAGAATCCTTCTTAGGGTTTGTAAGTTGTGACTTCTATTTCTTCTCCTTCAATTTGAAGTGCTTAGAACTCATTGGTGTTGCCATAATGTCCCTACATGAAAGAGGAGACTACCTATAACATGTAAATATAAAAAACCTATACCTTGATCCATATATTTCATAACCTCAAAATAACATATCAAATGAGTATGAATCTTATCTAAGAAGGACTATAAGCCTCATGACCTAAGGAGTCTTTTTTATACAAGATTTCTAGAGGTGATAATTGTGTGTGGTAATTCATTATGCCATGTTGTCTAGACCTAAGTTTTAATTTTCACATTGTAATTCATTTATTAAATTTCTTGCATTTTTCATAGTTGTATTGTTGCCCATCTTAAGGGGCTGTTAGACCAAAGTATTCATTTAATTATATTGATTAGATTTAATTCACTTCCTTATTAAGATTTCCCTTTCATGCATTAATGGAATTTAATAATTATTTAATTTTAACATCTTAGGGTTTCCCTTATAGGTTTTGATAGCCTTAGTTTTCATAGTAGTAGACTCCCCTTTCTACATTATGAGAGATGATCCTTCATCTTCAAGGGTTAGAGGAGTTTTTTTCCCAGTCAGGAAAAACTTTCTAATTTTCAATTTGCAAATGGTATTACTATACTAGTGGAAAATTTTGAGAATTTTTTTGACATCTTAGCCAAATTAGACATATTTTATTACACTTTCTTGGTAGTAAAATCTCAATGGCAAGCTTTATTTTGTTGGAATGGGAGTAAAAAGACCTGTTCTAGTGTAAAAAGTTTGAGGTATCTTGGGAAGGACAAAACCACCAAGAAATGTACTTGGGGATTCAAATTTTATTAACCCTAACATGAAACAACTATGTGAATGAGTCATGAGAAAAACTAAAGGTAAAGTCACCAAGTGGAACAACAACTAGCTTTATTATGTTAGGAGGGATAATCTTTGTGAGAAGATACTATCAACATATATATTTTATACTCTATTTCACAACTTCTTAATCAAGATCATATTAAGTATGTGAAGAAGGTGAATCATAGGGATTTCCCACGGTCGAATGAAATTGGGAATAAAAAGATGAATGCAATAAAATGGGATTGGTTTATTGGAACTAAGGAGTAGGGTTGGTTGGGGCTAGAATACAATTGATGACATGGTATAGCATTATGCGTTTAGTGCATCTCAAAGGATACCCAAGGTAATGAACCTTGAAAATTATTCATAAAGAATTATATTTGTAGGGGCATACCATCATCTACAAGGACATGGAAAAGGCTACACATTCATGACCTGCATTCAGGAAAATTAAAAGTTATGGTGGTTGGATTCACTATCTTCCAATCTATCTAGTAGAGTTGAGAGACAGTTAGATAATTTAATGTAGTACAAATGACATCAAGGATAAAAATTATAGAATTTGTGTGGAGAAATCAATATAATGGAATCTCTATAATGGTGACAAGCCTCTTTCCATTCTCCAAGGGTTCTTTGTAAGGAAATAAAATATGTTTGGCATGGAAAACTTTAGTGATATCATTCTTGAGAGGAGTCTCATTGGTTCATAGAGATATCTATGAGCTATTCCATTTCACCTACCTAGTGGAGGACTTCCTCCATTCTAAAATAGTCATACATTATTCTTAAGCTTCCTAAGCTTTGTAGTGAGGCCATTGGTAGGATTCCCTTACTAAGGTGGTCGAAGAAAAACCCCTTACATCCTATCGAAGGAAAAAATATATATCATTTAATCTAGTTCCTTTGTCCATTTTTTTCATTGTAATAACAAATAGAATACTAACTAGGAACCCAAAAGATGGAATAAAATATTAGCTAGGCTTTGGCGTACAATTGTTGAGCCAAAGATATAATGCTTCATATTGTCTTTTCTTCCTCATAAATCACCTTTTACTAAGCCCAATTGTGAACCTAATATATATATTTTTTGTGGTTTCTCTGAATCTGTATCATACACTAGTTTTAGTGTTCATTACCAAAGGAGATATTCAAACTTTTTGGTTTATCTATGTCTTACTATGATTCCATGTTTTCAATTATGTCCAAAAATATAAAAGGAAATTGATAAATATTAAAATTTATTCAAGTCTATTCTTTCTCCTATCATACTTTAGTCCATCTATTAGTTAAGTAATGAGGATATATCCAAGGGTAGAGCTGGAATTTTTATTGAGACTTTGTGGGGACTTCCATTTTATAACATTTCTATGTACGTTACCATGAGACTGCTGGTCAAGGAGCATAAGTTTCTTAAGGCCATCAATGATTGTGCCTCTATTTAGAATAGAATGAGTGCTCTATGAATTCAAGGCCAAAGAGAAAGTGGAGGTTGAATTTGACTGCATCCTTAAGAAGATCCTAGATCAGATTAAGAAGAAATAATTTGTTTCCACTCCTTCTAGTGCACTTCCTACCTCGGGTACTCCCTAGATAATATCCACAATTCCTCCTATCACTAGCAACCCTTCTTTCATTTTTATAGGTTCCCCTCCACTACCACATGCATTTCCCCGGATGCCCAATACATACAATGAGATTGGTCATAATGAACTAAGGCTCAAATGAGCTGAAAAACTACTACAATGGATAGCCTTGTTTAAAATAAACTAAATGTTATATCCCATTTTATAATATTTTTGTATCATTTTTCATTGCTTGGCTCATAGGTTTTGAAATTAAGAAGAGACCAAAATAAGGGCTTTGTTGGATACAATTGATTAATTGTGTATTGTCCTTGATGTTACACAAATGTCATAATTATTATCAGTCAGTATATGTTGGGCTCACTTAGCTAGTGAAGACAATTTTTTGTGTCTACCAAGTTCACTTGAGGGTCAAAGGAAAAGATGCAGAAAGTGAGTGACAACTAAGCTCACTCAGTTAGTGAAGAAAAGTTGGATTGAACAAGTACTAACTGAGCTCACTTGGTTGCCAAAGGATTTTTGTAAGTTTGCAGTGTTAACCGAGCTTCTATTGGTTAACAAAGAAAATCTTTTTTGAGTTAGTTTCTACTAAGCTGGGTCAGCTAATGAAGGATTTTCTTATTTTTTAATAATAAGGTTAATTGATTTATCTATTGATTCCAACCGACTAAGGTGATGAATATTAATTATTCTAAGTTTTATTTGAGACAACTTGACAAAGTGGAAGATATAAGTATAATGTCAAGTTGTGATTTCAAAGTGTGTGAGAATGTATGAAGAAATTATTGAAGATTTAATGATGAGAAGTGGAAGCAAGTTTGAAGGATAAGCATATTATCCTTGTGGAGTAGCAAAGCTATACCCGATCATGAAGGATCAAGTACAAGCCAGAATAGAGATCTGTAATCAATAAATTAGTTGCATCCAAATTAGGTCATCTCATTGTTACTCTCTAACCATTGTAGTAGTGATCTAAATCTCCTAACAGACTTGGCTTAACAACTTTTCGCAAATCCACTAACAAGGTGGCAGTTCTATTAAATTCTCTAAAGACCTCTAACAAGGCCACTCCTAATAGGGTGATTAAATCCTCTAACAGGATCACACCTAATAGCATGTTTTGTAACCTTTAGCAAGGTTGGCTCCTAACAAAGCTCACTTCATGAGAGTTAAAATAGTAACTAGTTGCAATTGGTGGTTTTTCCCAAATTGGGTTTCCACATTAAATCCTAGTGTCAAATGTGTTCATGTTATTTTTTTTTATGTATTTTCAACTTAGTTAAAGTAATGGAAATCACAAATAGAAGATCTAAAGTTTATATGTTAAGCATTTACTGAGCTAATTCAATTATTATCGAGTTACAATATTTTTCATGTTTACTGAGTTTTAGCAATAATTAGTTTTCAATTTGCATTTCTATACTGACATCTAAGGGATCTAGGATTTATTTTACTAGTAATTGATTCACCCCTCCCCTCTTAGTTATACCTCTTATATTTCCAACAATTGGTAATAGAGTTTTTGGTGCTTGCAAAGAAGGTTTCAAGGACCTAAGATAAAGATCAGGATGTCTTACAAAAGAGAAATTCCCAAGTTGAATAGAAACAATTTTATGTAGCATGGAAAATACTTATGAGGTTACATCTAGCTACTATTAGTGATTTGGGTTGCAAATATCTTGATGCTAAATACAAAACTCCCACTGGAACATTATCAGTTGAAAATATTATTGAAAAGAAGAATCCTAATATCATGATGATTGATATTGCATTTTCTCTCAGTTATGCTGAATTTGATGAGGTAAAGGATTGCAAAATTGCTCATGCAATGTGGACCAAACTAAAAGATATCTATGGAGGAGATGACAATGTAAGAAGAGCCAAAGTAGAAAGCCTTAGAGAAAAATTTGACCAAATGAGAATGAGAGAAGATGAAAACATTGCAAAATATGTGGAAAGGATCAAAGCAAGTGTAAGTGCAATCAAACCATCTGGAGGAGACATTGAAGAGAAAATAGTTGTAAGAAAGGCACATAGAACTCTTCTTCCTATTTATAAAATTAGAGTATTTTCTATTTAAGAAATGAGATGTGATTCAAATAATAAAGTATCTTTGGATGCTCTAGTTGCAAGATTGACAAATTTTGAGTTAGATAATTTTGATAACTATGTTCCTAGCTCAAAAGTTATTGAATCTGCTTTTAAAGCTAAACTCTCACTCAAAGAAAAGGGTAAGAAATAAAAATCCAATCAATGAAGAAGTGAAGAAGAAGGAACATTAGAAGAAAGTTTAGATAGTGATCTTGAAGTTGTTGAATCCCTACTTGCAGGGAAGTATTCCAAAGGTAGAGGAAAATACAAAGGTAAAGTTCCCCAGATCTGCTTTTCTTGTGAAGAATTTGGTCACATTGCTACTAGGTGTTCAAATAAGGAAACAAAAGATGAAAAGAAAATAAATAAGAATAAAGGAAAGAAGAACTACAAGAACTACAAAAACTACAAGGACAAAGATAAGAAATCTTGTTTTATAGCTAAAGATTTTGATAATAGTGAAGATAAAATGGTATATATTGATGTGAAAGATGAATTTGATGATGAAGGAGATAACATGGCACTTATCTCTCATGTTAGAAAAAATGATATATGGATTATTGATAGTGGCTATTCACATGATATGACTAGAGATGAGACAAAGTTTGAGCACATGGAATATTATGATGGAGGTAGTGTGAGATTTGGAAACAATGAACCTTGTAACATAAAAGGAAAAATGATGCATTTCATTGACTATAGAACTTGTATGTCACCATGCTTATTGGGTTTAAGGACTAAAGAATAATCTACTAAGTGTGGCATAGTTGAATAACATTGGATTCAAGGTAGAATTCATGATTGGACAGGCCAAACTGCTAGATTGAAAATGAAATCTTGTTGGATCTAGCAAGCAAACAAAAGGTAATCAATTTTATCTTGATCTCAATGATTGGTCATGTTTTATTGCTTAAGTAGAAGAATGTTGGTTATGGCACAAAAGGCTACATCATGTAAACTTTGATAATCTAGTTAAGATAAGAAAACATAGAAGAGTAAAAGGTATTCCTTGTTTGAAGAAGTCTAATATGGCTCTATGCAAGAACTCTAAAATTGGTAAGATGCGAATGACAAGCTTCAAAAGAAAAAACTATCTGTCAAAAGAAGTCATGGTAATTATTCATATAGATTTATGTGGACCTATTGGAATAGAAAGAAATAATGGAGAAAATGATTTCAATCTTTTTGTTGGTGACTATTCTAGAATGATGACATTCTAAATAAAAACTAGAAGCCTTTCAAAAATTCAAGTGGTATATGGCAAGAGTAGAAAAAGGAAATTGGAAAGAGGTTTAAATGTTTAAGATTAGACAGAGGTGGTGAATTCATCTCCAATGAATTCAATAATTTGTGCATCGAAATATGAATCAAAAGACAAGTATCAACCCCTAGTACACCACAACAGAATGGTATAGCTAAAAGAAGAAATAGATCTATCATGGATTGTGTAAGAACCCTAATGATTGAAAAGAAGGTTTCTCTCAAATACTAAAAGGAAGCTATCAGTAGTGCAGTTCATGCCTTCAATAGAGTACAATTGAAGAAAGACTCAAAAAAAACTCTTTATCAGCTATGGTATGACTACAAACCTAATGTAAGTTACTTAAAAGTATTTGATAGAAAATGTTATATATTAAAAGAATCTAGAAAAGAAAAAATTGATGTAAAAGGTTATTAAGGTATTTTTTAGGATATTCTTGTAGAAGTAAAGCAACAAGGAACCAAAAGATTATAGAAGATTTGTCTAATATGAACATGATACCCTATCAAATCTATCTAGAAGAAAAGAAGCTTTGTCTCCTGAATCCCTAGAATCCCCAATCATTATCAAATTGTAGATAGTGCAACCTAAGTTACAGTCTGAAGGACCCAAGTCACAATCACAGGCTACTGAGCTTGTTCAAACTGAGCCTGATAGACCCAAGTCACACACAAAAGGACCCAAGCTAGAAATTGAAATTCAAAATGAAGATGGTGGAATTCATTCAAAGAACAAAGAGCCTATGTTAGCAAGATCTGTCAAAAGGCATCATGCACCTAATCAGATCATTGGAGACCAATTAGATGGAATAATGATAAGAGGTAAATTAAAAGGTACATGTTTACTTGCTAAATTTGAATATAGAAGTGTTAAGGATGCTCTGGAAAATGAAAGTTGGATTGAAGTAATGAATGAAGAGATAGAATAGATAGAAAAGAACAAAACTTGGACTCTTGTTCCTAGACCCAAGGATAAAAATGTAATTGGTAAAAAGTGGGTATTCAAAAATAAGTTGAATGAAGATGGAAAAGTTTCAAGAAACAAAGCAAGATTGGTGTGCAAAGGCTATTCTCAAGAAGAAGGTATTGACTATGGTGAGACTTTTGCTCCTGTAGTAAGATTAGAAGGTGTTAGAACTTTACTAGCATATACATAGCACGCAAAGGATTTAAAGTATATCAAATGGATGTTAAATCTGCATTCTTGAATGAAATTCTTGATAAGGAAGTGTACATTGAACAACCAAAAGGTTTTTTAGATCCTAACAAAAGTGATATGGTTTACAAGTTACACAAAGCATTATATGGTCTTAAGCAAGCTCCCATAGCTTGGTATGAAAGACTTCATAATTACTTGGTACAAATTGGCTTTTAAAGGAAAAATGATAATAGTAGTCTGTATATAAAAGGACCAGAAAAAAGATTGTGTTGGTAGAAATATTTGTTGATGATACTCTATTTACACGAAATGATGAGTTATGCAAAGCATTTTTAGAAGAAATGAGTAAATAATTTGAAATTTCCATGTTTGGTGAAACAAAATCCTTTTTTGGATTGCAAATTCAATAGAAAAAAAATGGTATCTACATCACTCAATCTAAGTATATCAAGGAGACACTGAAGAAATTTGGAATGGAAGATTCAAGACTAGTTGGAACCCCTATGTCTACTAGACATAAGCTCTCCAAAAATGATGATTCCAAAGAAGTAGATTAGACCACATATAGATCAATGATTGGAAAATTGTAGTATGTACTGCATACAAGGCCCGATATTGCTCTAGTAGTTGGAATAGTGGCAAGATTCTCAGCAAATCCTAAGGAAAATCACATGATGGCAATCAAGAGAATCATGAGATATCTGAAAGGTACTGAAGACTATGGTTTATGGTATAACCTTGGAGTCAATTTGGACTTGAAAGTATTTACTAATGTTGATTGGGTAGGAAGTATTGATGATAGAAAAAGAACTAGTGGTGGAGAATTCTTTCTTGGTAAAAGACTAGTATCTTGGACAAGAAAGATGCAAAATTGTGCATCTCAATCCATAGTAGAGGCATAATATGTAGCAGTACAAGTTAATTGCTCTAACATTGTTTGGTTTAAACAATTGTTGAAAGGAACAAAGATAGAGATTAATGATCCAATAGTCATATATTGTGATAACACTAGTGCAATTAATATATCAAAGAATCCAGTAATGCATACTAAAACAAAGCACATTGCTATAAAATATCACTTCTTAAGAGAGTTGGTACAGGAGAATGAAGTCAAATTGGAATATGTTAATACAAAGGAACCAATTGTAGACATATTCACCAATCCATTACCTAAGGATGCATTTCTACATCTAAGAGGTAAGCTAGGGGTCATTCCGCTATCTAAAGTTCACTAAAGAAGGTTTAGTGATGCATCACTCAGAACCTATTGAAGATTAATCAGTTGGTGCAGAATTGGAAAGGGCATATTGCAAATGAATTAGTACTTAAGGTACATTGGTATTTATAGAATTATTGTCTTTGGCATGTATTATAAAAGAGGGAGACGTTTACTATCATATCTCTGAGAAATTCTTGGAACTTGAATAAACTAAAGAACTAAAGAGGGAGAAGTTTTCAAAAGAAGGAGAAGTTTTTTGTAAGAGGGCGAAAGTTTTGAATGAACTTGGTAGAAGTTGTTGTAGATAGAGAAAGAATCTAGTGAAAGGAAGAACTCATACTGATAGAGGGAGTTCTCAAAGGACAAATCCAAAATTTCATTGTGCTATGACATGTGTTGCCATCAATGCCAAAGAGGGAGATTGTTGGATACAATTGATTAATTGTGTATTGTCCTTGATGTTACACAAATTTTGTAATCATTATCAGTTAGTATATTCCGAGCTCACTCAGGTAGTGAAGATAGTTTTGTGCCTTCCAAGCATTCTTGTGTTTGCCTAGTTCATAAATTAGTGTCTATCAAGTTCACTCGAGCGTCAAAGGAAAAGATGTAGAAAGTGAGTGTTAACCAAGCTCACTCGATTAATGAAGGAAAGTTGAATGGAACCAGTGCTAACTGAGTTCACTCAATTGCCAAAGGATTTTCATGAGTTTGTAGTGTTAACTGAGCTTTTGCTAGTTAACAAAGGAAATCATTTCAGAGTTAGTTTCTACCAAGCAGCATCTGCTAACGAAGGATTTTCTTAATTTGGCATAATAAGCTTAATTCATTTATCTATTGATTCTAGTTGACTAAAGTGATGAATATTAATTATTCTAAGTTGTATTTGAGTTGACTTGACAAAGTGGAAGATATAAGTATAAGGCCAAGTTGTGATTTCAAAGTGTGTGAGAAAGTATGGAGATATTATTGAAGATTTAATGATGATAAGAGGAAGAAAATTTGAAGGATAAGCAGAATATCGTTGTGGAGAAGCAAAGCTATATCCAATCAGTAAGGATCAAGTACAAGCCAGACTAGAGATCTATAATCAGCAAATCAGTTGCATTCAAATTAGGTCATCTCATTGGTAATCTCTAACCATTGTAGATGATCTAAATCTCCTAATAGAGTTGGCTTAATAGCTATTTGTGAATCCTCTAACAAGGTGGAAGTTCTATTGAATTGTCTAAAGACCTCTAACAAGACCACTTCTAATAGGGTGATTAAATCCTCTATTAGGGTTACACTTAATAGTGTGTTTTGTAACCTTTAATAGGGTTGGCTCCTAACAATGCTCACTTCAGAAGAGTGAAAATAGTAACTAGTTATAATTGGTGGTTTTTCCCAAATTGGGTTTTCACGTTAAATCCTGGTGTCAAATGTGTTCATGTTATTTTCTTTTATGTGTTTGCAACTTAGTTAAAGTAATGGTAATCATAGATAGCATCTAAAGTTTATATGTTAAGCATTAACCAATCTAATTCAGTTATTACTGAGTTACAACATTTTTCATGTTTATCGAGCTTCAATAGTAATCAGTTTTCAGTTTGCATTTCTGTACTAACATCTAAGGGATTTGGAATTTATTTTAGTAGTAACTGATTCACCCCTCCCCTCTCAATTACTCCTCTTATATTTCCAATAGGCTTACCCAAAAATAGAAGAGAAACTACTTGGAGATTAGTTGGTAGTAACTAGCACAAGATTACCCCACCCTCTTTCAAAATTTTAAAAAACTACACTATAACCATAATTGAAAGGAAAATACTACCATAAGCATAGAGTGTCTTATCAATATACAAAATTGTGTTTATAAAATAAATATTGGCCCTACTACCAGTCTAGATATAAAAACTAGCAAAAGCCCGAAGGCATAGAGTATAACTGAGCATCATAAAACATAAAAAAATATCTCATCGCATTAACAAAGGAACTCTAATGCTTACTCTCCAAAGTCGTCGCCTTAACATAGGGTTCCTATTATAAAATTTAGTCTAGTAGGCGGGCATCAACAATTAACCATATTAAATTATTCATTAAAAAATATAATATAATATATGTTCTATTATTTATTAATTGTTAAATATATAAAAATTGTAGTTGAAGAGAGTAAATACATTTTTTTAGAGAAAACCAACTTGTTCAAGCTAGCTATGTTATTTTTGAACATAAATAGTTATACAAATAAATAAATATAAATATAGTGTTATTTTTAAACAAGGGTAAACGCTTTGACCTGGAGCTATGAACCAGTGAGGCCACAAACGGGGGACCTCATCCCCATGAGATTGGAACCTTGATGGTAAGGATAACAACACAACAACTTAACCATCACAACATGCCACTATTGGCAATATAAATATAGTGACATAAACAAATAAATATCAAAATAGTGATATTGGGAACATTTAGCTTAAATATTTAGATTCTTTCATATTTTAAAAATATTTCTATATATTTAAATATCATATATAGATTAAAAAAAGTGTATTTTCAAATGAAAAATTGTGATATATTAACTATTTAAGATTACAAATATTATATTTATTATATCTAATAAATATATTTACACAAACAATAAAATCAATATTTTAATATATCAAAAATCCTAAGACATATTATATTATTTTTGTTATATAGCAAAATCTTATATATGTCATATGTTAAAGTAATTTTTAAATATAAAGATTATTTTGATATTTTGTGGATACGAGTGTACTTATATATTATGATGCTAAATGAATTTTTAAAATAATATTTTTTATGTTAAAAATATATGAAATATATAAGATTATTAAGTTTAAAATTTAAATTTGTATTTATTAATTTAAAAATGTTATTTATTTCTTTTTCTAATTAGATTATATGAAAAATAATTGACGTAGAAAAATTAATTTATTATCTGTTTTTCAAAAAATATTTTAAAATAATCTAATGCTTGGAGCTGGCTCTAATCCCGTGGCCTATTATATAATAATTTTGTATGACTCTACTTATAAATTGTGATGCTATATGAATAAAAAGATAAAAGAATATGTGTTATGTTGGAAAAATTATGAAATATATATAAGATTATTATTATATTCAAATTTAATTTGTATTTATTAATTTTAAAGATGTCATTAATTTATTTATCTAATCAGCTTATATGGAAAATAATAAACATAGAAATTGAATTATTATTTATTTTTAATAGAAAATTAAAAACATGTAATGTTTTGGTTTGAGCACCTTTATTTATTATATTCTAGCATAAAAAGCGACTAAAGGTGCACAAATTGTGACATAAATATTTATTCTTTTAGTATCATCATATCTCTACTTGTCTCTATAAATCACTTCCCATCTCTATCTTTTTCTCATTCTCGATTTCTTCTATATATTTATTTAATAAGTATATTTCTATCACTTTTAAATCTGCCTTCATATCCTATTTCAATCTACAAATTTCTACTTCTCTTTCTATTTAACACTTTGATTTGTTGCCTCACTTGTTTAATTACTTGAAGTTACATGTTTGAATGATTTATAACATAATTTTCTATAAAAAATAAATCAAACTTGGTAAACCCTAGAAAGCACTTAACAAGTAGTACAAGTATTTTTAGATGGAGTTTATCCACAAACACTTCTACTTCTATGAGAATTTTTTCAATTATAGATATTTTGAAATATAATGTACATATATTTTAAACACATTTCTTTCTTTTTGAGGAAGGTATTTCAGTGCATATGTATTCGAATGATTAGAGTCATTTTTAGAATAGTAAGTTAGAATAGATAGTCTATTTTAATGTTAGTACAAAAATTCAAAATATAATTTTACATATTGTACATTACATTTTATGTAGTATAAGTTCTATTTTAGTTGGGTAAGAGAATATCAATTATGTATAAATTATTTTATTTTCATTGTTTGTGATGTAAATCAATATTTCTATTATTTTAGGAAAACAAATATTCACCTATTTCTTCTTCAAATCAAATATCTATCTCTTATAAATAATTGAAAACCAATTTTAAATATATAGCTTTAATAATTTTTTTAATACATAATAACCATTGAAATCAAATTTTAAAAACATTATTTATATAAAAATATCTAATAATTTAACAAAGGGATTTTTCATTCTGCATGAACTTGGTGCTAAGCTAGGGTATCCAAGCCCTAGCTTGCTCTTGATTTCTCTATGTGTGTGAATTTTGGGGGCTGTTTGATCTATTTTGTGGTGGTGTTCTTTGCTGTGGCCATTCTTTGTTGCCCTAGCCTAGTCGTAACTAGCTTCTTTCCTGTGGGTGAGGACCTCTTTTGATCTGTAGTGCCTGGGGTTGGATCTTCCTTACAACGGTCTGTCCTGGGCCTTTGGGCAGCTATGACTCAGGGCGACACATCTAAGGCTATGCCTATCATGGATTTTCGTGTTGTTGTGGGCGTGAAATTTCCAAGTCAAGATGTGAGGGTTTTTGAAAATACCCTCTTCTTTTTGAATATAGGATTTATGGAATCAAATTCATTTGGTGGATCTTCGATCTCGAAGATTAATGGTTTCCTTGAGTGCTGCAAAGAGAGATCTAAACTGGTAATCCCATTTGGGATGATTGTTGAGGATATTAATATTATTCAAAGCACTCTTTGTATTGAATTTCTTTTGATGAATAGTTATTTTCTATTAATAATTAATATACTAAGATTACAATTCACAAAAAAGGGCTGGGGATACAAGATCACCCTATGAGATTTCACACAATTGAAGCCAAAATCATAAACTATTTATAAAAAACAACATATAAATGGCAACCTCAGGTGGCAAGAGCAGTGCCTGTTGAGGGAAGTGGCTCGTCACGATCATGAAAACCCCAATCATCTTTTGGATTGGGAGGTAGGCTAGGAATAGTCTAGCCATCATTAGCAGCAGTAGAATCAGTGGCCTAGTCAACATCTTTTAACTCTAGCTGCACAGGTGAAATTGCCAAATCTAGGTGAAGCCATTTCCTAGAGACACCATTTCTACCACTAGGAGAGTGGTGGAGGGAATTTTGGGAGCATGACGTGTGCGAGTGGTAGCCTAAGGAGTTGCGCCACTGAAGAAAACCTCTAGGCATCGAGGTATTAGCCAAGGCATCTGGAGGAAATCTAGAAATAGTGCAAGGAGCATTGCCCCAATGGTTAAGTAGATCTTGCAGGTGAGCCACCTCTAAGGCCACTTTGTTTGCTTAAACTTGAATCTACATAGTTACATTACTAAAAATGCATGCCTTAGTGTACATGGCAATATTAATATCAAGAAAACTATGAGTGAAAATAACAAAATTTATATCTTTACATAGCATGAATAATATCTCCATCTTGAAGGTATGCCAAATGTGGGTAAATTTTTGAGGGATTTTGGAGGAATCACACTAAATAATCATGTGCCAAGTAAAGGGTTTAGGCCTAAATAGCTTAAAGAAGTCATCAATCTAGTGCTAGTAATTTTGAGCACATCTACAAAAACAGAAAATATGCAAGAAAGACTATGGATGACCATAGAAAGGGAATCTAGGATCTAGAACCCCAATATGCTTGAGCCGAGGACCAAGGGGAACACCTTGAAAGCTAGGCACCAAGAAACATTGGTAATCTTAGGTTTTGTAATAGCACTCCAAAGAGTTTCAAAGTGCTTTCTCTATTGAAAAAGATAAGATTGCAAATGTCATCTTATATTCAGCATATCCACCATCGGCAGATGGGGAGAAAGCCATCTATATCCCAAACTTGGTTTGTAATTGGTGAAAAGAGTGGAAGGATACCACTTCCAATCATGCCACCAAGGTCTAACCGACTCAATACCCACTTTATGAATTAAGTGTAGTAGAATTGAAGAGAGCAATAAGTCAATAGTTTATCGATTAGAACAGACAAGATGAAACTAGACTTTCATATCTTCCCAAGATCTGAAACTCATGGAAACCCTAGAGAAAAGAACTTTAGGAGTCTTGATGCCTTGTTTGAAAAAACATAGAGCACTACCACCTTGAATCTTAGCAAGGGGAGTAACCTAGATGGAAAATAGGGTAGACCACCAAATCTTTTTCTAATTCAAAGAGAGTCCATTGTGAAACTCATCTCTAGACCAAAAAAGCCAAGGCTTGATAGCTTCCCAAGCTTTCCATATGCTCTTGATAACAAAAGAGCCCTATATGATCACTGGCCCCTATATGATGAGGAGGGTGTGAAAACCAATCCCTTTCCATGTAGACCTATTGACAGGAAAGCTAGAAGAGATGCAACATCAAACCAAAATCTTCTAGGCTTCATATCCAATGATGGCATGAATAATCCATTTAGACAATAGAGAAAGGCCTCGCTTCTATGTGGAAAGTAGGCCAAGGCTGCTAGATTCTTTTGGGAGACAAAAAAAATCCCAAGTAACTCTATGAAAGCCATGATGATCATAACTAAAAGCCCAAAGAAAATCTTGGAGCAATCTTTCCAATTTCTAATAGGATGATTTAGAGGGAGCCCAGCAAGAAGAATAATAGACATGAGTAGCCACAAGAACTTTCAAACAAATCTAGAATTTTCCTGTAAGAGAAAGTAGTTTTATAAGCTAATAATCTAGCTTCTTGGTGATCTTGGCAAGCACTGCATTCCATAGTTCAATACGAAAAGCCTGAAAAGAAAATGGAATGCCAAGAAAGAAGAAAATCTCCCCATGAGTGACCCATTCACATTCAAATTGGCTAAGCCAAGGTTGTGCTAGCAAGAAAGATTGTTGATAGTAGAGCATTTTATTCCATTGAATAGTAGAACCAAAGGCTTGACAAAAACTATCAAGGAAAACTAAGGCATTTTTGATGTTTTCTTCATCCTCCAAAAGAGTGAGAAAGGAATCATCAGCAAAATGACTAGTGACCAACTGAGAAGATGATTCTAGAAAAGAAATGCCATAAACTAGTCCTAAAGAAATGGAGTGGTTAGAAAATAACCAAACCCTTTAGAAGTAAGGACATAAAGCACTAGAGCCAGAAGACAACCTTGCCTGATGGAATGAAAAATCTAAAAGGCATCAGATTGGGAATTATTGATGGTAATGCAAGCATTAGCATCACTAAGGAACATTTCCATAGACTGTAGGAAATTAGGAACAAAACCAAGAGCCTAGAGAATAGCTAAGATAAAAGGCCATTTAATGTGATCGTGGGCTTTAGCAAAATCAATCTTCAAAAAGACAGCTAGCTATTTGGACTTGCGAGCCCACTCCATTCCTTTCCAAACAACAATAATGTTGTCAAGAATATATTTAGACTTAATAAAGCTAGTTTTCTTAGGGTGCACAATTAAAGGCAGAAGGTGATAGATTTTGAGAGAAATTTCCTTGGAAATAATCTTATAAGACACATTCAAAAGGGTAATGAGCCTCTAATTGTAGATATGCTTAGGATCTTTGGCTTTAGGTATGAATTTAATATTTCCTTTATTTATAAAGGCTCGTAAGCTTTTACAATGATAGGATTCAAGATAAACTTTGTGTAAATCAGGACCAATATGTTCCCAGAGGTGTTCGTAAAATTCATAGGGAAACCCATCACATCCAAGGGATTTATCATTAGGCATGGAATAAATCACCTCCTTAAGGTCTTGGAGGGTGAGAAGTTTCTCATAAAAAGCACGTTGCTCAACTGCTAGGTAGTTTGAAGTAACAGAAATACACTTTTTGAGAGCTTCCTCCTGAGCAACCAAATTTTCCTACGAAGCAAAAATATTCTCATAGTGATGAAAAAATGCTTGCGAGATGTCGGGGGTATTGGAGAGAACAAAAGTGCCTTGTTTGATTTTTTTAATTCCAAGATTGGTATGACAGGCTCAAAGAGCCTCAAAGAAACCCTTCGAAGCCTTATTGCCAACCTTCAACTAGTGGAGATGAGCTTTGATTTGGGTTCCGCGAGTGGCATAATTATTAGAAACCTATTTATCAAGGCAAAGTTTGGCAATCTGGTGTCATATCCCCATTTTACGATAGAATATTAATAATAATTAGATAATACAATGTTATTGAATAAATAATAAAGTTATATTAAACTAATACTAAAATATAAAACAATGAAATAATAATTATTTAATCTAAATTATTAATAAAATAATATTTAGTATGATATTTTAAATAAATAAAGAATAATAATTTTTCAAAAATTAATAAAGAATTAAAATTAAATACCAGAGACAATATTGTAGAAAGTATGTTAACTTTCTAAATAGAATTTCATAATAAATAATAATAAACACAAGTAAGTAAGTAAATAAATAATATAATATAGAATAATATAAATTAACTAAATCTAATGAAAAGTCAAGAGAGATTTAACAAATAGACACAACTCTTTAAAATTAAGATATAAAAGGGAGGAGAGTTTATTTTAGAGAGGGAAAGAAAATGAAGAGGAGAAGAGAGGAGTTCGAAAAGGAAAAATGGAAGAGGAAAGTAATATCATGAAGAAAATAAGGAAGTGACTTTTTGGAAAGGTATGAATGATATTGAAAGGATGTGAACCTTTGAAAGGGTCATAATTATGAATGGTTGTGACTCTTCAAAAATATTGTGATTATAAAGTATTGAGATTTTTTCAAAAGATTTTAGTTATGAAGTGTTGTGACTTTTTGAAAGGATTATAACTATGAAGTGTTGTGACTATTCAAAGGATTTGTATAATGAAAGGTTGTGACTCTTAGAAAAGAAAAATGGTAATAAGGTAAACATTTATTATTTTAAATGTTGTTCAATATTAATTATGATATTAATGAGGTAACATAATTAAATAGAAATACCAAGGTAATAAGAATGGACATTTTCTTTCATTTGACATAATTAAATAAAAGAAATAAAAATGTAATCAATGTTATTGATTAAAAGATGATAATGACTTGAAAAAAATCCTAAGAATTACATTAATCAGTAAGAACTAGGTGGATAAGAGGGTAGGGCTGAGTCTCAAGGTAAGAGGAGGATATACTGACTCTTGGGCTTAGGTTTATCGAGCTATGGGACCCCACCACAATGTTCGAGGACTGAGGTATGGTATAAAATCTAGGCATGGTGAGAGATGGAAAGAACTCATTTTAAAGGTGAGGACCAAGGTCTTATCAAGCCTTTAATGTGGTTTCCTTGTCCAATCCCTAGGTGACCTAGTTTATATGTACAATGTAATAGATTGGGTAGGAATATATACATATATAAAGAATCATTAATAATACAATAATATCCTTTAAATTGATTATTTGAAAAAAAAAGAGAATAATATTGTAAGCCCTTGCAAGTAGGGACATGAAGGGTAAGAGCCTCAAAAGCTTGTTTAAGCATAGAAGTAGTGGAGTCATAAGATCACTTTCTAAAAACTACTAATTGCTGCCCATAGATGTATAGAAAGTGAGTAGTTCTTGTAATGGCATCATTGCACCATTGAATTCACCCTATTTGGGAATGTGGACATGGCTCCAAATTCTAGACATGTAGGATATGAGCAATGGTGGAGGCATGCATTAGCACAGACGTGTTGAGGAAGAATTGTGACTTTACAACTTTCTGGATAGCTAGTTGCGATGAAATGACAAAATAAATGGGATAGCAATTAGATAATGTCACATATGGTAGGGGAATGATAGGTAAATCAAAAGTCTCATAAAAGGAGAAAAATGATTGTGTAGTAATCATGGCATAATTGAGATGATTTAAAATGTGGTCAAAGCTAGACCAAAAGTTGGACCAAGTGTACCAAACCCCACTATGTTGGCAGCGGTTCATATTGGGATCAAAAAGACCCAATTTATTGTGCATGTAGTGTCAGGCCTCCCTTTCCCTAGCTATCTAGTGAAAGGGAAAAATCTTGTCTTTGTCAGATGCCACTTTAATCATATTGAAGTCACCACACATAACCCAAGTAGCTGGAGGCAAGTTGTTAGCTAGCCAGCCCCACATCTGAGATCTTTCCACAACATCATTGGAAGCATAAAAATTAATGAATCCAAAAGAATTATTTTTAATGAAAAGCAATAGCCAAATAATTCTATGCATTGGGTTTGAACCATGTGAAATAATAGCAGAATGAAGACAAGGTGACAAGAGAGTAACTACACCACCTTTGCCAACTTTGTGTTGAGAGGAAAACATAATGCCATCAGGCCAAATGACACAATATGTAGAAAAAAGCATGAAACCAAAATCCTTAACTTTTTGCATATAAGAAAAATCTAAATTTCCAAGTCTATGGTGGATGTCTCAGACATAGTAGTTTTTGGAGAGGTCTATAAGACCTTGTACATTCCATGATAAAAAAATTCATGGAAATTCTTCCATATATTCCTCATCCTCAAGAGAGGAGTAGCTATTTTGTAAGAAGGTGGAAACCTAATTAAGGTTAGAGGGAAATTCTTCTGGACTGATGGCCTATTCTTTCACCTCTAGTTTCTTAGCATGTCTGGGAGGTTGCGAGAATGTCATGCAGTCTGTGGCACTATAAAAGAAGTGGAAAGAGGTGTTTGAACCACATCCAAGGAATTAGCCCTAGTAGCCACCTTAATCCCGTATGACCTAGTAAGGTTTGAAACCTATGAGACACTCAGGTTGGGTTCTAAGAAAATTGTTTGCATCCCTAAGCTGGCTAGGGTTTGTGCTCCTGTTGAAATAGGAGGAATTGCAACTACTATCACATATGACTTCTTAGGAGCTAAGGGAGTCAAGGGAGCCTTTTTCTTGCTCCCAACAGTAATCCATTCTTCTTTTTTACCTTTGGTTGGCTTGACAAGAGCTTCTTTAGGTGGGGTTTACCCTAGGCATAGCTAAAGGGAAATCCCTAATCATGTGTTCCACTGACTAGTACCTATAGCAGATGTTGATAATATTCAAATAAAGCACCTTCTGAGAAAAGGTTTGAGCCCCAATCTTGATTTCCATAGAATCCTTAAGATCTTTTGAAAGATCAACCTTGACACAAACATGTCTTTGAGGGTGAGCATTAAAAAATTTCTCATGTTCCTTTGGGATGAATTTGCTAAGGGTATTAATAGTGGACTCGATAAAAGGCCAACATGGTAAGGGTAAACCTGGGAACTCAACCCACCCAGGAACCCTAATATTTTTGTTGTTAGAGACTATGTAGTCTCAAGAACATTTTTGAAAAAAAAGTAGGGAAGAATGCATAGACCAATGGCCATTTTCAAAAATTGAATCTACTTGTGATAGGTTGGTGAAGTGAAATAAAAAATAAAATTGGTAAGGTTTTGCATAGCATCAAGGCAAAATCCATGAGGAGTCCAACTCTTGTTAACCCATTCTCGAAGCATAGCTTGAGGAGGAGTCCTACCCACAAAATACCCTATTAAGGTATGTTGTTCTAACCAATCACAAGTAGTATCAAATTCTTGCAAAGGAAGGATATTATTAGGATTACCTCATGAAAAATCTTCGAGACAAATTTGTGAACAGAGTTTTCTAAGGAGGCACCATGGCTATTCATAGCAATAGCATGATCACTAGTAAAAATTGGGTCACCACTGGTTGAGGACATTAAAACCTAGCCTAAAATATCCCAAAGTAAATGTGGTGTGACAAGTGGAAATGATAGAAGGAAAGCTCAGACAAAGAGCCATATGCAAGAAAACTGAAAGTTTTCATAAAACCCTAGCAGAGCTTTTTGAACCTAACACTCTATTGTTTTAAAACAAATTGTGACTGAGAGTGTCTCTACGATTTTGGGAAACTTGGGCTTGGAGGATTTGGGAACCAAAGGGCAAAATGGAGGTCATGTTGCTTGCTAATAATTTTTTCATGGTCACGTTTATATGCTTGGTTGATTGCAATAGGGTTTTTGAGGGGAGGGGGGGCTATTTTCACAACCAGGTTGGATAATTCATCAAGCCATGGCATGTAGGGTTTAATCCCTCTAAGGAGCTTCGAAATCATGTTTCAGTGTGGATTTAGTTGCCTAGATTTTCAATTGAATGCTTTCGTGAGGATGTTCTACACATGCTTGCTTCGATGCTTGGAAAGCCAGTGGGGTCTTTGACACAAACCCAAGGTAAGAAAGTAATGGCTTTCACTTAGATTATTATGGAACTTGATTTGAGCATACCTTTGCCAGATGCTTTGGATATGTGTGTGGACTCACATTCTTGGGTGTAGAAATTAGATTATGAGACCTTTCCTTTGTAATGTCACCTCTATCATGAATATGGCCACCTATTGCATTGATGGCCAAAGTTGAAGACTGTGGAGTCATAGCTAGCACTTCCTCCTCGTAACACTCTTGGTGTTGATAAGGGTAATAATCTTGTTTTTGGCGAGGGAAAGGATGTTGAGGGTTATGTTCTGGTCAAGGCTCATAACCAAAATAGAGGTCATAAGAGGAATTTAATAGAGAGACAAGATGAGGATAATTTTAATAGGTTTGAGGTCCTAGATGATTTGGGTTAGCAAGAAGTTAATCCAAGGTTAATAAGTGTGGATTCAGGTGTGGTGGGATCTAGCCTGGAGGATCACATTTCCATTTCTCCTTCTGCTCCATAGGAGGAGTCTACCATTCCTATGATGATGAATGTGTAGAATGGGGCATAGGGGATGTTGGGTCCAAATGTTTAGCTAGGGCAAAGGGATGGGGGCACTTCTCTTCCAGCACAGATTGTTGTTTTAGATATGGATAGGAGTGGGAAGTCTTCTCCTCAACTAAGCATTCTGTAAAAGGATGGCAAGAAGGAGGTTTCAGAGAAAAGTGCTAAAATTGGTAGGCAAAAATATTTTGAAAATATTAAGATGATAGGGAAGACTTTGGTTGAGTTAGGGTTTGCAAAGACCTTGGATTCTCATCTTTTGACTCCTTTAAAATGATCATTATATCATGGAATGTAAGTAGCTTCAACAATGGTCCTAGACAAAAATTTATTCATGAGTTGGTAAGGATTCATTCTCTTGATATTCATTTTCTTTAGGAGACCAAGTTATCTATTGAGTGCATGATGGGTTTAGTAACTAAATTCTGGAAGAATGGTCAATTCTAGTGCATTGGGGCTCACAAATCTTTGGGAGGTGTTTCTTGTCTCTAGAACCCTCAGGAGATTCATCCTTTATGGTGGTTATCCTTTAAATCCTTATCCACGGTTTATTTGTATCCTAAGTTGGGAGAATCTTTTCTTTTCTCCAATGTCTATGCGCTTGTTGAGTTCTAAGGTAAACTTATTGTATGGACTAATATTCATTTCATTCATAGCCTATTTCCCTATTTTCCATGGATCATTGCTAGTGACTTTAATGCTATTACATATTTATCTGAAAAATGAGGTGGTAATGTAAGACTAAAGCCCACTTCATTGTTCCTTTAGGACAATATATTAGCTCTCAATCTTGTGGATATCAAGCCTATCAATGGTCAATTTACTTGGAACAATAGAAGGGTGGGAGATAGTTTCATTACGTAATGACTAGATCATTTCATGGTTTCATCCTTTTGGGTTGGGGGAATGTGGTCCTCTAGTTTTGAGATATTAGATTAGAGAGGTTTGGATAACAAGCCTATAAAGCTAGTTATTTCTTCTGCCCAAATGCCTCAGAAGCCATCCTTCATATTCCAACTCATGTGGTTGCAATACCTTAACCTTTATGGATGTGTTGCTAAATGGAGGAGGTATGATAGGCCTACTTTAGGTACAACAATATATAATTTTTCTAAGCTCCTTCAATATGTTAAGTATTAGCTTAAACAATGAAATCATCAATGCTTTGGGAATATTTACCATGCAAAGCTTGCTACATAAACTGAGTTGAGTGATATTACCAGGTTGATTAGGGAGGATGGGGTGTTTAAGAATTTTTTTCACGATGAGGCTAGGGCATTGAAAAATTTGGAGGAGTGGGAGCTGAGAGAGGAAATCTATTGGAAAAGAAAAGATCAGATTGAGTGGCTTTTGGGACGGGGATAAGAATATTGCCTTCTTCTTCAATTCGATGAAGGTCAGATGACATAGTAATTCTATATTGACTTTGATGACTAACAGGGGACAGGTTCTTTCTTCTACTTAGGATATATCAAATGAAGCTATACAATATTTTGCTTCTTTATTTAGGTAGGACTCATAGGGGGACTCTATTGAAGAGGCTCAATTCCTCTCTTTTATTCCTTCTTTGGTCTCTTAGGAGATGAAAGGAGTGTCTTATGAGTGTCATTTCATTAGAGGAGCTAGAAAAGACTATTTTCCAGATGAAGAAAGGTAAAGCTCCTGACCTAGATGGCTTTCCAAATGAGTTATTCCAAGAATTTTCAGAGATTATCAAATTGGATTTATTGGTAGTTTCTCAAGAATCTCAAAAAATAAGAAAATGCTTTAGGTCCTGAATTCTATCTTCCTTGCTCTGATCCCAAGGGTGATGGGGTTGATAGGTTAAGTCAAATTTTCCCTATCTATCTTTGCAATGCTATTTATAAAATTATCTCTAAGTTGATTGCTAATAGGTTTTAAAAGTGGCTTCCATTGCTGATTTCTAAGGAACAGAGTGGTTTTGTGGTGGGCCACCAGATTTTGGATAGGGTGGTTATTGGTACTAAGACTATTCATTCTATGGCCAACTCCAAAGATAAGGCTATGTTCATCAAGCTAGACATGGCTAAGGCTTATGACAAAGTTTGGTGGTCTTTCCTCCAAAAGATGTTGGGGGCCTTTGGTTTTGAAAAGGAATGGATTTGTTGGCTTATGATTTGTGTGACTTCAATTTCTTTCTCTATTTTGATTAATGGGGAGCGGTCTAAACTCTTTGGTGCTTCTCGGGGTTTATGGAAATGCGACCCCCTCTCTCCTTACTTGTTTCTTCTTTTGGTGGAAGGTTTGGATCAACTGATAAATAGGAATGTGGAAGGGGGTTCCATTCAGGGATGATAATGGGGAGGTGACTTACCTATGCAATCTCACTTACAATTTATGGATGAAAAGGCTTTGATGGGCATGGCTACCATTAGAGAGGCTTCAAACATGTGCAAGGTGTTGGATATTTATCTTGCTGCATCAAGCCAAATGATTAATGAGTGCAAGTTTTCCATTTTTGTCTTTAACACTTCATCTTTTGTATAGAGGAGAATTGCTCATATTCTTAGATCTTAGATTGGGGGATCTCCTGATGACCTACCTTGGGATTCCTATTTCAATTGGTAGGTAGTCTAGGGATTCTTGGCAAGATATTCTAGAAAAATTTCATGTTAAAGTCACTCATTGGACCCTTTGTTGGTTGTCTTTTGTGGGTCGGGTGCAGCTGCTCCAATTTGTGGTTCAATCTCTCCCTCTTTATAGGTGTATGATTCAGGTGTAACTAATGGGCTTTGTTAGGGATCAATGGGCTTTATTAGGGATCTTGATTCCTTAGCAAGACAATTTTTATGGGTTGGTAGTTTATTATCTTCCAAGTGGAGCCTTGTTGGATGGAATGTTGTATGTAGCCCAAAATAGTTTGGTGGTCTTATGTTAAGGAAATGATTTCTATCTGGTACAAATTTGGCTGCTAAATTGTATTGGTGTTGGTGTGTGGAACTAGAGTGGGTGTGAGCCAAAATTTTGACTCAAAAATACTTTCCAAGGATCCTCTAGACTTATATCCCTTGGTATAGCTTGAGAGGGAAGGGATCTATGATCTAGAATACTCTCAAGAGGATATTAGAGGCACATTTTTAGCATGACACTTGGAATTGTCAACCTCACATTATTTCTTAGTATCCTCATTTGCTTATGTTGGGCAAGAGGTTCTATGAAGTGGGATGTTCAAGGTTGTGTGAATTTAAGTCCTTTTCCCTTTAGGGGCATTTGGTAGTGGTGTGATGTCCAGAAGAACCCAGAGGAATGGCCTATTATTGGTTTGGAGGAGGAGCGCGCTAAGATTCATTACATTCTTTCTTGTTAAATTTGTAGCACCATTATGGATGACGATGTGTTGGCTTGGTCTCCTAATCCCAAGCGTACTTACATTATTTCATCTAGGTATCAGGAGTTTCTTTCCCAACACATTGTGGGGGGAGGTCCATTGGTGGAAGAAAGTTTTGAATTCATTTTCTTGGCCAAAGTGTAATTTCTTTATTTGGACTTTGGCCTAGAATTGGTGCTTGAATTGGGATAATATCCAGAAGAGGGGCTTTTCTGGTCCCTCTAGGTTTTTTTTCTATGCATGTGGGGAGGAGGGCTCTCCGCACTTGTTCTTCCATTGTTCTCTTACCCTTCAGCTCTAGCATTTATGGTGGAGTGTTTAGAAAAGCACATACATTCATGCCTCCTCCCTAGTTGAATTTTGGACTAAACTGGGGAGACCCCCCTCCTTAGCCCCTTTCTTGCAGGATATTTGGTATGTTGGTCCCATCAATCTACTCTGGCATGTTTGGTTGGAAAGAAATTGGAGAATCTTTCTAGGTGAAAATTTGGGGATTCAATAGGTTTGGTTTAGAATTATGGGAATGATCTGGGATACTATCAAACCTAAGGGTGATATTGTGTTTCCGTTAGATGTTGATATGGTTGATCAACTTGGAATTCAAGGGCTATCTTCAACTTCTACTTGCGTCAAGAGAGGTAGGCAAAAATATTAAAGGGTGTAGAGTTGGTTGCCCCCTTCTGATGGTTTTTTGAAAATTAATATGGATGACCCATCTAGGGGAAATCCTTGAGCTGCTAGGATTGGTAGGATTGGTAGGGATTCCTTTGGATCAATGGTTTTATTTTTTCTAATAATGAAGGGATATGGACTATCAATAGGATGGAAGGCTTTGCTATCCTCTATGCATTGAAGTGGGTGTATGGTTTAGGGTGGTGTAAGGTGACTTGTTAGTCTAATTCTTAGGTCTTGGTTAATTTAATTCATGAGAGGAAGATTTCTGATGTTAGCTAGCAGTTGGCTATGATAGTGTAGTAGATATTATAGGTTACCTCTTTGATGGAATCAGTGTCTTATGTCCATATTCCAGGGGTGTGGAACATGGCTATTGATTGTCTGGCCAAATGGGTGTCAGAGAATATAGATTTTGGGAAGACTGATGAGTGGGACCAGATGTCCTATGAGTTATGTCAGGATTTGGGGAGGATTCTTGTGGAGGATGTGAGTGGTATTGAGGAAGGATGATTTAGTTCTTGATTTCTTTCTGGTTTCTATTGGTTCCTAAGGCTTTGGCCCTTTGTTGTTTTGTAATGCTTTTTTTTTTATGTTCAATAAAGTTTTTACCCCTTTTTTCAAAAAGAAAAATTTAACAAAATAATATCATAAATAATTGATATAATTTTAGAAATATTAAACACTTTTGAGTTCCATAAATAATTGATTTAAAAACAATTAAATTAAAGATCTCATATCTCTACATTGAAATTTTATATTAATTAAAATAATAAAAATCTTTATTAATTTTATTGATCTTACTAAATTTGTTTATTTTTATTTACATATATAAATTATAAAATTCTATCAAACTTACCATTTATTAATATATTCTAATCACTAGTTTTAGTTTTCACTGGTTTTTATACATTTATTTCATCACTCCATAAATATTTGTGTAGAATTTCACATTCAAACAATATATAATTGGTTGAAGTGGTGGAAGTGGACAATGGGTGATAGGAGGATGAGACAATTTCACTCTTCTACTACATTTTATGACTAGTTTCAAAAGTATAATTATTTTTAATTGACTTTACACACAAATGTGATTTATTTTATCTTTTATTAGTCTCAGCCTGGCTTTTTGCCTAGTTTATCCTATTACTATTTTTTTTGGAAAGATCTTTAAAAATTAATGAATTTTAAATGTTTAGCCTGAAAATAGAAATTTTCATATTTTAATGCTATTTTTAAAATTGGTTATAGCAAATTTTGATAGTAGTTTTAAATAATTTTAAAAGAAAAATTGATTAATACTATTGTTTAGACATCTATTGAAAGTAAGATGATTTAAATGAAAGATGCAATGCATTTAAATTTTATGCTTAGTGGTGCATCATGCAACCATCAAATTGGCCATTCCTAAAAATTTAGCATTGAAAATTGATTAATATTAATGTCCAGCCATCTATTAAAAGTAAGGTGATTTAAATGAAATAGGCCATGAGTTTAATTTTAATATTTAGTTGGGCATTGTACAACTACAAAATTGGCCATTCTTGAAATTTTGGCATTCTTTATTAATATGTTGTAATCTGTGAGCCAAAGTGAGTATATTTGACAGATTGTTGGTGTGTAACATTTCAGTTTCTATTGTGTTATGGTAACCATATTGTGAATAATATATACTTCTTTCTTTCTTAGGATACAAGTTTTCCATTAATACATTCCAAGATTTCTGTAATCATACCAGGTTTAAGGAGTTAACTCCAAATTTTGTGCATAGATTAATGTTTCTGCTAATTTGGTAATACTAGATCTACTATAACAAGTTCATATTTTTCCATCTTTTTAATATTGTGTAGCTTTCATGGTGAAAAGGGTTTCTATTTTTTTGATAGCTTTCGAGATGAATGATTTTTTTTTGCTCTCTACAATTGTCATTTCTTGTGCAGAAAGACTTTCAGGGAATTCCATTTGAGCCGTGAGGATACATTAAAAGGTATGGAATGGTTTACTTCTTTCAGCATCTAGGGGAAGAGACTAGCCCAAATCTATTTTTGTTTTAGGACAAAGCCCATAGAATAGTAGGGCATTTTGTTTGAGCTGTTTCAGAATAAGCAAGATGTGGCCCTCGGAAGTGATCCAACATGTGATCTTGATGCTTAAGAGTCAAACTGTGAGGCCTCGCCCTGACCCTTCGTAGCCATAGTTGATACATTATTATTTTGATACTCACGACTTGAGATGTCGAGACATTATCGGATACTTGAACATATTATATTATTTCATGTTGTGTGATGTTACTTTCAGATATTTGAGTTCATCATTTAATGCTTTATGAACATGTATGTTGATGAAATAAGTAAATGCAAGATTAAGACTTTGATTAAGAGATTTTAATGATTAAGATTATGAGTAGGATGAGAGAAACCCTGATTGATTTAGAGATGTACGTTTTAATTTATATGATTCCCTAATACATATATACATATGTGCATGTGATTTTATGGGGCTACTGATGTGTGGAATGAGTGTGCAGGATATTTTAGCCGAGAAACTCAACGAAGGTATGGAACTGATCCCTATGTGCTATTTGTGGAAAACTTGTTGTTCGTAACTTAATTATTTTGTAAGTTGTATGAATGTATCTTTCTGTGATCAATAAATGTTAATGATCGTAACTGTGTTCTTATAGTGTCACTTGACACTCGTGAATTGCATATACATTTCAGCATGCTAGTTAGGGTTATCTGTGTAACCTTTGGACCTAAGTCGAACTAAGTTAGTGTCATTTTCACTAATTTGTTTTTAATCGAGTTTAGTCACCCCTAATCTAGTTTAGTGCTTAATTTGTATTTTTTAGAGTTGTTAGATGGTCCTAAATTTTTCTAGCATTTGTTTGGCCCCAAATCATTTCCTAAGGCCTTAAAACATGAAATCTTTATACCCAAGGGGTATGGGTATGGGTTGGGGGTATTTTCTACCCCCTAATCCCCTTTTATTGACTTTTGAGGTCACTCAAAAAGTCTATTTTTGCCTTTGTGCGAAAATTGAAAGTGGTTACCATGAGTTGCATAACGTCAACTCCACTTAGTGGTTAACCTTAGGATTGGTTGAGTTAGAAACTTCTAGATTTTTATGTGACATGGTGGGGGAAAGAAGAGATGTGTTGGCGCTAGGTTAGTGGTTAGGAAGTGTTGAGTGGAGGTAGATTTGTTTTTTTTGGATAAACTTTTCATTCCCCCCTTTGGTCAGATAGGTAGGCGCTAGGTTTTGAGGGGGATTATGTGGATGTGGGTGTAGGGATAGGTTAGAAATTAGATTAAGATGTTATAGTGTTTTGAAATAAATCTTAGTTTTTATGTAGTTAGTTTTAGTTTAGTTATTAATTATGTTAGTTTTTTTTTTTTTTTGTTATGGAAGTAAGTTAGTTGTGTTATCAAGATTTGATTTGTTAAAGTTTTTAATGTAATTTAGTTTAAGATTAGTAAGATTTAATTTATACTCGTTGAATTGTTATTTAAAATGTTTTTGTAGGATTAATTACAAATTTGGGAATTAGTTTTAAATTAAATAGTAAATTTAATTGATATGTATAAAAAGTTTCAGTGTGCTTAGTGTTAACTATGATCTTGTATTTTTTTTAGTTAGCATTAATTGAGAGTTGGTTAGTAATTGTTAAAATTCGATTCTAATTAAAGAAATTTAAATTAAGTATAATTATGTAATAACGTAACTAATGTCGATATCATTTTAATAACGAAAGTTCAAATTTAACAATCAAATTCAATCCTCATGATTACAAACTTAGCAAAAATGTAGTGAATCTATTCTTGCACTTGCGTATTCAACTCTTCAACCTTAGTCAACTTTATTATTATTATTAAAATTTTAAAAAAATAGTGTGGTTTTTCCCTCATATTTTGGCCATGACACAAACCCATTGTTTCTATATGTAGCAATACTTTCACAAGCCCAATCTTCATTTCTTGAATCTGTTGTAGAGGATACAGGTAATCCCCCACCTATAAGTGTTTTACTAGCGATATGTTGCTCTCGTGCTAAGGTTAAGGTAGAGATGTTCTTTCATGGAAATAGATACTAATCATGTATATTGAAAGAACTAAAATATAAAATGCTCATTTTACTGATTCAAATATTTTGGATACATTCAAATACATAGAATTGATATTGACTTATTTCACATTGATAGGTGAACAATTTTATATAACCTCATTTTCTCTTACAAAAATATGGCAATAACTTTTGAGCAACTAAATATCTAACTTATTTATTTATTTAAACTAAACTTAGAAACTAACATAATTAATGTAATAAATCTAACACTCCCCCATATTACATTAATCCAACAGATCTAACATCCTCCCTTATTATAAACTACTTAGAAATTAACCTAATTAATGTAATAAATCTAACATTCCCCCTTATTATAAAATAACCTAATTAATGTAATAAGTCCAACATTCTGCCCCTATTACATTAATCCAATAAAAGTGAAAGCCTTCACCAATATTATTCCTTTCAAAACTTTAATGAAACTCCTTCACCAATCTTTGAAAGTAGATTCTCTCTGCAACTTCAGATTGCAAATCCTTATCTTGAAGTTTCCCTCGTAACCCAACTTTAGACTACAAATATTGAATTTGTCCTCATAATAATGTTGTTTCCACCTTTCTTACACAAGGAGACATAGGTCCTCCAAAATTTCACATCTCCATGGAGTGTGCTTGATGCCTTCTCTGGTGCTGCACATGAGACACCTTTCCTTCAAAAGTCCACATCTCGTTCAAGTCTGTCTAACACCTCCTCAAGTGTTTTAGAAATAATCACCCCTAATATGTTTGCACATGGATACTTTTCCTCCAAAATTCAGCATCTCCTCCGAGGGTCTCTAATGCCATTCTTCAAATCCTACCCCAACTTCACTCCATAGAAGGAAAATCATGTAGCTAAGCCCCCTCATTTCTTCAAGGACACAAATCTATCAAGTCACCTTTTCTCATTAGCGATGAATCTGCCAAGCCCTAGTTTTAGAAGGACACAAATAGTTGCTTCCCATGCAATAATCATCTCTGTGTGAGAAGCCAGCTAGAGATGATAAAAATCCTCCAACCTCCATTGCCTCCAGCCTTATATTATTTTTAGACTTTGATCATCCAATATCCATCAAACAGTTGTTCTCCCCATCGATCAACTAGCTCTAATACCAAATGAAAGAGCTAAAATATAAAATGTTGATTTGACTAATTCAAATTTTCTGGATACATTCAGATATGTAGAATTGATACTAAATTATTTTACATTGATATGTGAACAAATTTATATAACCTCATTTTCCCTTACAAAAACTACTTATGGAAATAACTTCCGAGCAACTATGTATCTAACTAATTTATTTATTTAAACTAAACTTAGAAACTAACTTAATTAATGTAACAAATCTAACATATAGAACAAAGACTACTATTTTCCTTTAGTTTTGCCAATGGTTATGCATTGAGCACTACAATATAGAGAACCATGGCCATTAGAGAGCATGGATCCCCTTGTAAAGGCATTGGTAGAAGGAGATAAATTTACATGTTAGGGTTTTGTCACCTACCTCATCTTCCTTGTAATGCCAAAATGGCCAAGACAAAATATTTTGTGCTATGATTGGACCCCAATCTGTCAAATATACATTTTAAAAGAGACTGGGGTAATATCTTCACTTCATTATCAACACATTATTGTGAAATCTTTTAAATGGTGAGAGTGAAAAAATTACAATTTTTGACTATGCGAGGGAGCCTTTAGATGCCATTGAAGGTTATGTACCTCAAGAAGAAAGACAACAAGAGCAATTGTGCTCTTCTGAGAAAAAAAGACATGTCTTTAATTAATCTATCTTTTTTTATTTCATTACTTTCCCTTATAATAGTGGGCATTGTATGAAGATTTACATTTTATCCTGTGCCAGTACTACTTTCAATAGGGATAAAAAGATCCTCAAAATAGGAAAAAACTACCCAACCTAATTGAGTAACTTACAATTAAATAATTAACAAAAGCATGCTAAATGATGTGTGAGTTTTTAATGTTTTGTGAGGAATAAACAATGTAAGTATTTTTAACATGGACATATAGGATTATACTCTGTATTCCATCATAGGTTGATGAAAGTGTGATGGAAACATTTATGTTAAGAATATTTACACATCTTACTCCAAGAATAATTTCATACATGACCATGGACTATGAAAATCAAATGACCTCAATGACACATTGTGTCTAGTTAAAACTCAATACAACTTCATTCTAATTCCTTCTATTCATATTCTTCTTAGCCCATTCCCTAAGATGAACTCTATTTAGATTTAGCAAGAATCCACACTCATACCACTTGCTAATAAAACAAATAAAGAAAATTATATTAAATAGCATCTCAATTTGGCTCCCATTAGTAATAGAAAAGATGCTTTATGAATACATAATAGTCAACATGTCCAAGTTTCATACATGCCACTAAGAAAAGTAAATGAGTGATGGATGGGTAGAGGCATAGAAAAAAGAAAAAAGTGTTGCACAATAAAAATATATTGTATTCCATTCACCATGATTTCAAATGAATAAATTGTGCCTTTTTATAGGCAAGTGTACAATATTCTATAGAAATCTAGCATTAGCCAACAAGACAAAATGTCTACAAATTTTTGGAAAATACTATACCTGACTCAAACTTCTAGAAAATACTCCAGCCAATACAACCTAAACCTAAACCTAATAATCTAGAAACATCTAATGATAAAAAATTAATTCATAGTAGAAATTACTATTCCTAACACTCCCCCCTAATTTCTACTATCTATATCATGAATATTTACAATTCCCAATGCTTCCCTCAAAATCTCAAATTGTTCCTGCATTAAAACCTTGGTGAAGATCTCTACAAGTTTCTCCTTTGATCTACTATGTTGTAGATTAATTTCTTTATTATTAACAATATCTCTAATAAAGTGATACCTTGTGTCAATGTGCTTTGTCTTCTCTTGAAACACATGATTCTTTGAAAGTGCAATAGCAGACTTGTTATCACAACATATTGTAGTAGGTTCATCTTGAGCTTGCATTAAGTCTTTCAAAATCCTTTGCATCCATACTACTTGACATGCTACTATTGTTCCCACTACATACTCCACTTCAACTGATGAGAGAGTTACTATAGGTTGTTTCTTTGATGCCTAGGCTACAACACCTATCCCAAGAAGAAATGCATATCTAGATGTGCTCCTTCTATCCTCAGTATTCCCTAAAAAATTACTATCTATATATCCAACTAATTGAAAATGATCTGAAGTAGAATACAAAATGCCATGCTTCATAGTTCTTGCAATATATCTCAAAATTATTTTTCCTTCCTGCCAATGTGAGTTCTTAGGAGAATCCATGAATCTAGAGATTAAACACACTCCATACATAATATCTGGTCTAGTAGTAGTGAGATACATCAAACTACCAACCAATCTTCTAAATATTGTTGAGTCAAATCCTTTCTTAGTATCTTCTTTATTTAGTTTGGTGCCTACTACCACAGGTGTAGAAATTGGAATGCAATTTATCAATCTAAATCTTTTCAATAAATATTTTCATATTTACCTTGGAAAATGAAAATTCCTTTATCATTTTGAGTAACTTCAATGCCAAGAAAATATTTCATCAATCTTAGATCTATCATTTCAAATTCCTTTTTCATTGCTAATTTAAACATATCAAGAGATAAATTTTTGAAGAAGATCAAATCATCAACATATAAACAAACAATCAAAATCTGACCTTTTTCATTGATCTTGGTATATAATGTGGGTTCACTGGTGCTTCTCCTAAATCCATTCTCTATCATGTATGAATCTATTCTTCTATAACAGGCTCTTAGAGCTTGCTTCAATTCATAGAGTGCCTTCTTCAACTTATAAACTTTGTCTTCGTGTCCTCTTATTTCATATCCTAGTGGTTGTTGCACATAGACTTCTTCTTCCAAATATCCATTCAAAAATGTTGATTTGACATTCATTTGGTGAAGCATCCATTTGTTTTGAGTTACAATAGCTAATACTATTCTAACAGTATCAAGTCTTGCTACAAGTGCAAATGTCTCATTATATTCAAGACCATATTCTTGTGAAAATCCCTTAGAAACTAAGCTTGCCTTATATTTTTCTACATCTCCATTAGCTTTAAACTTAGTCTTATAAACCCATTTTACACCAATATAATCTTTGTTCTTAGGAAAATCAACTAATTCCCATGTATCACTTCTCTCAATTGATTCTATTTCATCATTCATTGCATTAATCCAATGTTCTTCCTTAATTGCATCTTCAAAATATATAGGATCTTGAGCAAATAAAGAAAAATTTGATTGCAAATCTATTTTACTTCCTTGATCATAAATCTCACTCAAGCTTCTAGTTTTCTTTCTTGTAATCCTTGATCTCAATTGTGTAAGTATAGGGTTCAAATCATTACTTGTTTGTGAATTCAAAGATTCTCCATGTTCAAATTCATTTTCTAAGTGATCTCCTTGTGGACTTTGTGGTGGAGTTCCTTCTTGGTCACTTGGTTGACCCTATTGATCTTCATGGTCCTTTTTATCCTTCTCATCATATGGTATTGTTATAGCACCTATAATATAGATTCGTCCTCTTTAAATATAACATCCCTACTCATAATGACTTTTTTGGTGATAGGATTAACCAACCTATATGCCTTAAATTGCTCATCATAGCCAACAAAAATGCACTTCTCTCTCTTATCATCTAACTTACTTCTATTTTCTTTAGGATCATGTGCATATGAAATATAACCAAATACTTTGAGATGAGAAACACTATGAATCTTACCACTCCATGCTTGTTGTGGAATCATGTCCCCCACAATCTTTGTTGGACTCCTATTCAAGACATAAATAGTGCAGGAAACTACCTCAGCCCAATACTCATTAGGAATATTCTTACCTTTCAACATGCTCGTTGCCATCTCCATTATTGTCCTATTCTTTCTCTCTACAACAGCATTTTTCTATAGTGTGTAACTAGTAGTAAATTGCTTTTTGATTCCATGATCCCTGCAATAATCTAAAAATAGTTTCAGATTTGTATTTAAGAAAGTAAACCCATGTCTTTCTACTGAAGTCATTAATAAATGTTAAGAAATAAATGCACCCCCAATATGATGGCATTTTCATTGGACCACATATATCTAAATGCACAATTTCTAGAGGTACCCTTGTTCTATATGACATACCTTTTGGAAAACTCTCTCTATGATGTATGGCCAAAATCAAACTTTCATATGGACTTAATGATGCTTCAATTGGGGGTAAACAATAAAGATAATCCTTTGAAATTTAGATGACCATACCTCAAGTTCCATATCCATGTCTGGTCTTGACTTGTTGCCTTGAAACTTGCTATAGTTTCATCAATCATATTACTCTTAATCTAAAGTGGAAACATTTTGTTATTTTTCATTTCTACCCTTGCAATCACCAAGTTACTAGGAGGCATGTCAAATATAGTACACACATTTTTCTCAAAAATAACTCTATATCCTTTTTGACTAAGTTGCCCCACACTTATAAGATTATGTTTCAAACCAAGTACAAAGTATACATCAGAAATAGATTCCTTACCATGAATTGTTATGACATTCATTGTACCTTTTTCACTTACTTCCACTATCTCATTGTTTCCCAACTTCACTTCTAATTTAATTGATCTATCCAAGCTTTCAAAAAATCTTTATTTCCTATCATATGATAGCTGCAACTACTATCTAGAAACCAAAAGTCATTTGAACTCTCTTGGGCTACATTGCAAGTGAAGAAAAATGTCTTTGAATTACTATCAGAAAAATTTTCATTTTGCTTACTCATATCAGCTTGTTTCTTTCTACACTCATTTAAAAAATGTCCAAACTTCTTGCAGTAATAACATTGAACATTTATTTTATCATACCTCTTTGATGTGTGGGTATTATTGCATCCCCTTGAGTTGAAGTACTAATTTCTCCTTCCTCCTAGATCTGGACTCTTTCTGTAGTGCCCACCTATAGTTTATTTTTCTATTATATTTATTAAACTCTTTTATGCCTATTTCATGGATGTGTTAGTTTCAAGGGTATTGGATTTATAACTATGATATTATTTCATGACTTTGATTGCATGTATATCAATAAAGAATTACTTAGTTGATTATATTTCATATGTTTATTGATGATTATGATTACGAGCATATTAATGATTTGTTAATAATGATTACTTCATATGTGTAATGATGTATTATTTTATCTGAGAATTTGGGGTTTGACTTATAATTATTATGGTACTTACCCTATACTTGCATGTGTATGTTTTGTGTGTCTGTTTTATCTTTTTATTTATTGTGTTTGATGTGGTTAAGGGAGGGAGTCGTAGTTACCTACTAGTCGGGTTCTACATGATGTATTACTCCCTACCATTTCTTGTTTAGTTTAGATATATTTATATACATGTACATGCTCATCTTTTATGTAGAATGTAGATACTAGGCATTGACTTCCCTGAATTGTCAGGATGAGCATGCCCTAACACAATAACTCAATGGTAAGAATGAAGAGATAATGTTCAAGTCCAATCCTAGCCATATCCTAAAAACTTGTCTTGCAAGGAGGTGTCATAATTGACTTCCCACCGTTTTTAAACCTATGAATTTATCTTTCTCTATGTTGTTTGATTTTGAGCTTGGGCCTATTTTGGTAATGTTGATTATATGTGGATTACATTGTGATTTATTTGGTAAAGGATTTAATTATAATATTTGGATTAATCATATAATACTGAGAATTATTAGATATTATTTGATTTAAGAGAAAATATTAAAGCATGAGATTATTTAATTAATAAAAAAAATAACTAAATATGTGCTTTAATTTAAAAGTTTTAATTTAGAAAATTGGTTAAAGACAAAGTACAATATGATGATATTTAATTAATTATAAATTGATTAAATATGTATTTCAATTTAAAAGATTTAATTTAAAGTCTAATTTAAGAAGTTAGACAAAAAAGAGAGAATTAAAATATTAAAATATTAAAGATTTAATATTGCTCTATTATAATTATTTATTTAATAATAATTAAATTAGAGTTGCATTTAAATAATGTGTGTTGATTATTATTATTGTTAATTTAAATAATAAACTATGCTTTAATTAGTGCTTGTACTAATTAACAAAGTAGAGGAAAAGAAACTATAAAAAAGTGAAATTTAAAGATAAAGTTGTAGTTATAATTGTGGTATAGTTTTATTTATTTAATTTAATGATAATTATTTAAGAGATTTATTTTAATAATAAACTCTAAATAATGTTATTAATTAAATTAACAAAATATATTATTAAAACTACTTCAAAAATTAATTAAAGAGAGAAAGCTAATTATTTAAATTAAGACATTTTGTAATTAAATATCTGAAAGAGTTGTGCATGAAAAGATAAAAGATAATAAAGTAATAAACAATAATTGATCAATGAATTCCCTCTCGTGATTGCACAATTAGAGCCCCAATTTAGGGGAGACTTCTTTATCAGAGATCTAAAGCTCATTTTGCAAATACATAGGTTTTAGGGAGAAAAATTTAAAATTGAATCAAATGAATTATTGAAAGTTTTAGAGGGTTTAGATTTTCATGCATTCACAAATTGTCTCAAATTTTAGATCTAGTTTTGAGATAGAGTTTGAAAACCTATTGTAAAATTTTATCGAAAAATCGCTCTGCTTCATGTCTTCCTAAGTGTTTGGACATTTCTTATTAATTTACTATAGTGATTTTTGAATAAGGAATTATGTTGTAGAATTTGAAAAAGAAAACTTGATTATGAAAAATTATATGAAAAATTGTAGAAAATTATTGTTACTATATTCTTTTGAAACCCTTTTTAATATAGGGAGAATTTGATTATAAAAAAATTGGAAGAAAACAATAAACTGAACAGTGAGGGTTTCAACTTTAAATTTTTCGTTAGAACCATGAGATTATCATAAATTTTCTAAATATAGATAAATATTATTCTTATATCTAAAATAATTTAATTGCAAAATTTATTGGAAGAACAAGAGGAAAAAGATTGATTTAGAGAGAAAAACATGTTGTAACTAAACTTATGCATACATGCGAAAACAAACATGCTAAAAATAGAAGCTAAGTATAATATGGTTACATGCATGTGAAAATAAATATGTTAAAAATAGAAAGCTAAGTATAATATGGTTACATGCATGTGAAAATAAATATGCTAAAATTAAAAAGCTAAGTATAGTAGGGTTGCATGTGAAAATAAATATGCTAAAAATAGAAAATCCAATATAGTATGGTTGCATGATTTGAGAGATCAAAGACATGCAAAAGTACTAATTGCATGTGTATTTTTATTTTATATAATTAAATTTTGAAATTAATTTATTTTAAAAAAATTAATTAATTAATTAATTAAAAATAAATAAATTATTTATTTCAAAAATTAAATAAATATTATTCATTGAGTTTAATTGGATGTTATCATTATTGATTATTTAATTCTAATTAAACTCTTGGTTGTATATAAATGATTTTATATTTATTAATGCAAGAGGGAAGTTAATAAATAAATATTTATAGTTTTATTATATTTTAAGAGAAGTTGTGGTAGAGTTCATTTTGTAATCATTTAGTTAATAACTATTTGAATTTAAGAGAGAAATTATAAATAATTAAATTAAATTTATAATTTTATCTCTAGTTGCACTATGAATTAAAGGAAAAGTAAATATTGATATTAGATTTAAATAAAAAGTCATAATAATATTTTTTAAATTAAAATTAATATCAATATTTGAATATAATAATATACATTTATGTTATTATTTAAATCATTTATGATTTAAGATTATTTAAATTAATAACATGATAATATTTTATATGCACAAAAAGATTGCTTATTTAAATACTTATTGTTTTAAATAAATATATTAGCATAACAATTTATATTAACATGTATATTTTTACCTTATTTCTAAACACATCCTTATGAACCAAACTAAACAAGAGAAATTGGTGGAATTAAATCATGTGACTAAAAATTATGTGTTTTCTAATATTTTATTTATAGTCTTGTGATGTTTATTTTCTTAATAGTTTTTTCTCAGTGGGTTGTTTAGTTGGCCAAGTTAGGATGTGCACTAGACACATTTTTGAGATTTCTTTTATGATTATTTGACTAGATGCCATGATGAACTTTATGATTTGAATTGAGATTTATGTTTTATGAGCTTTATTCTATTGAGCATTTATGAGAACTTGGGCTTTGAGAACCAATCTTATTTTTGAGTTTCCTGTTAAGAAACAAAATTCGATCAATATTACTTTTTGTGATATGGGACACTATTGTGGTTTGTGAATTTTGAGAAGATAGTCTAGGTGCATGTCTATAGGAGTGGCTTGCAATGGGGGGCAAGGCCCAAAGTGGCTACCAAGGTAACTCATTATAAGTTGTGTAACAAGTGTTAACATAGTAATTAAAATATCTTGACTAGCCCTTTCCTCAAGATACATTAGAAAGATAAGTTAGAGATCTTTCTTCATTTGTGTCTTAAGTTCTTGTATAGACTAAGGATGCAATGGAGATGATACCTTGAGAGGTATGACTACTTTCCTTGTCATCATGAGAGGGTATTCTGGTTTTCCATATAGCCACTAGTGGGTTGGGGTCTTGAGAGATTGCAAGGGTAACCCTAGAGTTGGCTCATGTGATGACACTCTATAGTATATAGCTTGAGACTCCTTCATGATTTTTTTATATTTGCTTCTAGTGGTGTACTTGTTGGATATTACTTTTGATGGTGTATTTATTGTGAGTTATTATTCATTGAGTGTATAACATTTATTGTTGATAGTTGACTTTTATTAATGAATGATCAGTTATTCATTAATGGTTTTTTTATTGTTGGAGTTACTGATTGGTAGTTTACTTTTATTGATAATAGTTGTTATTTGTTGGTCATTGTGCTTATGACACTTGACATTAATTTTGAGGTGGTTGTATATTTTTGGTCTTGGTATTTGTATGTTGACTTGGTATGAGATGTTAGTATTGGAATGAGTGTCCTTTTAGTTTTGATTATCTCATCTTCTTTAGTAGTTTGTGTTACCCTTGAGGTACTTTTGGCCATTAGGATTCCTTGCTTAGGATTATTTTATGATTTGATTATCTGTGTGTGGATCGTACATTATCTCTCCTATACGGTGGGAGTGGGAGCCTGATTAGGTGACCACATAGTCAAGAGATAGTGTATTCTCACCATTTGGGTCTTACTCAGATTAACAGATGGTGGATGCTCTTTGATATAGTGGTACCATTATCACTCTTCCTCTTATCTTGAAGATTTCTATTCATTTTGTGTATCTATATATCATGTGTTTTGAGATCCTATGGGATATTATATTGTATATTGATGTACTTATATCTATTTTCACATACCCGTAACATGTGTAGTGGATGTTATTCATTAGATGTGCTTTCATATTATTAGTTGTACTTATGCATTTGCTTATATGACTATGTATGTGTTTATTTACTTTATGATTATGGACATTGTAATTAAGACTTTAACTTATTAATAAAACTTTATTAAATGTGACTCAATGTGATGGAACCCTTAAAGAATTGAAGCTATACTTGTAATTGATTATGTGTTCTTCATGTGTATGTATATATTGCTTCTGCATTATTGTTACTTTGATGTTGTTTAAACTTTTATAATTGAAAAATACTTTAGTAAACTTTGTAACATATTAGGCTTAGTTCTTTTGGGTTCCCAAGCAGGGTGTTACACTTCCTTCTTCCTTTTTAAAATTATATCTTCCTCTTCCTCTTCCTCTGACTCTACCAAATGTCATTTGTGTTTTGATTGCATTCTCCATTGAATTACCATTATTCTTGTTCAACCTATCTTCATGATTATACAAGGATCCAAACACCTCATCTATAGAAAATGTTGTTAAATCATTAGATTCTTCAATTGCAACCACAATATTATTAAATTTAGGAGGAAAACTTCTTAAAATCTTCTCTACAACTTTCTGATCAATAAGCTCATCACCATTCATCCTTACTTGATTAACCACATTCATAACATGATTTGAAAATTGGCTTATAGAATCAAAATTCTTCATTTGTAAATTTTCAAATTCTCTTCTAAGTGCTTGCAATTTAACAATCTTTACCTTACTTATACCTTGATATGCAATCTCAAGAATGTCCCAAACTTGTTTGGCTGTAATAGTTGGCTTAATTTTTCCAAGAACTGAGTCATCTAGAGCTTGCCCAATAATTGACAAAGCTTTTTTACTCTTCTACCTATTTTCATCAAGTTTTTTCTTTTGATTAGCGTTTAAAGTAGACTCGTCTGTAGTTTCAACATAAACATTTAAGATTATATCTAATAACTCATAGAAATCATATATAAGCTTCATTATAAAAGCCCAATCATCATAATTCTTTCCAGAAAACATTGGAATTGAAGCCTGAAAACTCCTTGAAGCCATGGCTGATAGAAACTCATAAAATTCACAAATATAACAAACCCTAAATATGACAATAAGAAACTTATAGATCTCAAAATAACTTTCTAGCCCCTTTCTCTACTACAATCCTCCTTATGCACAATCCTTCAAACTCCTCTTCTTAACCTTGCACTGATACCAATTTGGTGGATGGGTAGAGGCATAGAAAAAGAAAACACCAAAAATAATGTGTTGTGGTATAATAAAAATATATTGTATTCCATTCACTATGATTTCTAATGAATACATAGTGCCTTTGTTATAGGAAAGTGTATAATACTCTAGAGAAATATAGCATTAGCCAATGAGACAAAATATCTACAAGTTTTAGGAAAATACTACAGCCTACTCAAACTTCTAGAAAATAATTCAGCTAACACAACCTAAACCTAAACCTAATAATTTAGAAACATCTAATGATGGATGATTAATTCTTATTAGAAATTACTATTTCTAACAATGAGGAGAGGGTTTAGACTTTACAATATTCATACATAGTATCAAACTCTTTGACATAATCTTCACTTAAACAAAAAGAGAACAAATTTTGTGCTAAAATGCTAGCTGGCTATGTGGTACACCACATATAGCCCATAGACATAAAGCAAATTTGTTATACCATCCCTATTGGATGGCCTTCTTTATGGCTTTTGATACATATTCATATTTTGTGTTTGGAGTAGTAGAAACAATTTCCTTAGAATAGCACCCAAACAAAATTATAAACAACACATATACACTAACATATTTATTATATCATTAAGTATTGGCATTCAAAATGTTTGACAAATACACCACTACTCCTTGAAGAATATAATATACTAGTTTCAACAATGTCATATTTTGGTTTGGGGTATGCGTGCTACCAGCCTACCTGCTTGTGCCTGAAGCATTCTACTTATGCAATTTAGTGCACCCAATATAATTTGAAATCCTCCACTTAATTTTGATATACAATAACTATGCATATTTAATTGTTTGAAATTCTCCACTTGATTTTGATCATAATGTTCTTGAATTTTTCATTTCCAAAAGTCTAAAATTGGAAAATGGGCTAGCAGATGTGTGGGCTTGAAAATCAACAACTATTATTTTATGTATGGATCTCTCTATTTGAGTAGTTGGTTCTAGACACCATCCATACATCTGAAGTCATTGATTTACAATATCAATATTTTTGTTCATAGTATTTCATTATATGTGATGTGTGAATGTAGCCAATAGAAGACCTTGATTACCTAACACAAATTTTTGTATGGTGTAACTTAACAACTTGGCTCAATAAATGATTATCTTCAAAAAAAAATTGGTTACTTCTCTATAATATGATATGGTTATGATGCATTCTTCTATGGCTATATGTCATAATTGTCTTAATTATTTTAGAAAGAGATTACAATACTAACCATCAGTAGCTAAATATGAACATCTTGTGAACAAATAATACTCTATATTCAAAGATTACAAAGGCTTAAAAATTTTAGATAAATATGTGAATTGTCCATTACAAATTGTATTTAAAAAAAACTAAAAACCCAAACAAGAGACATATGTTAAGTGGTATCAACTCTATTTGCTGCTACATTTCACACATAGAGACCTAAGTATAGTTGTTTGAGTATATTTCCAAATATTTAAATCCTTAGAAAGTTTTCAGTGACATCACCAATTGAGTGATTAGTAGAATCCAAAGCCTTATATGCAAATTGTCAAAGATCAAATCAACCGACATTTGTAGGATACAAATTCTTGGCTGAAAAATGTGCCATTGATGTTTCTTGAAATTCACATATTTAGAACAAGTTAGTATCTAGAAAAACTACTCTTGTCAACATTTAAGAGTTAAAAATTTACAGAGATTAATTCTATTTTATAAGAAAGTTTTATAAGAATCAAATTGATAGACGAGACAACAACAAATTAACACCTTCACCCAATAAAAATCTTCTCCTCCTTGATAGATCCCAATAGTGGGTTTCTTCATATATGAGCTCTGAACATTTTCAGCTTTATCATTTTCTATATTCTATTTTCTTGTAGTGTTGTTGAGGGTCTATTGTAAGGAGCCTAGCTCCACATTGTTAGACTAAAATTTAGATTCCCTAAAGACAAAAATCAAATGCCATGATTTTGGTTCGAAAATAGTTTACAACTTAAAACTGATTAACCAAGAGGTCAAAGTAAATATGACAATATAGTATAATGCCTTTAATTTTAGATGCAAGGAAATGTGATTTGGAACTCAATCATTTGTTCAATGCTTAATTTTCTTCATTTGCTACAATGTTTTGAACCTTAAATTCATGGTCTTTATTTTTAATAATCATGTAGTTAAGAATTTAATATCACACATTCAACATAACACCATATGATATAACTACATGAAATTATCCTATGTCAATGATCTAGGTTAGTATTTGAGATTTTTTTTCTTGTAACTTGAACTGTTAATTCATCACAAGGAATGTGATTTATAGTAAGGGACCAATAATTGGCGTTTCCAAGTTCAATTGGCCTAAATCCCATAAATAGATCTCATAATTGAAATAATAATATGGTTGTTTCAAAAAGAGTCTCACCCTACACCAAACACATCTTTAAGAGGTTTATAGAGAGTGATTAGGACCAACAATTGGCTTTGCTAGGGTCAATTTGATATTATATTAAAGTATGTTTTATGAATTTCTCATACATGTTTGACTAAGATATTGGATATATGGAAAAGAAACATATATAAGTTATTATTGAAAAAAAGTACTATAACTGCTATATGAATTTAGAACAAAAGAGTTGTGCACGAGTACACAGTTCACAAAAATTTTGGACACAACCTTGACTCAAGATGCAATCAAATGTATGTAAAAGGGTGACCCTATCCATGAACCTACAATGCAATATAGGTTATAGAAATCTCCAACTTATTCCTTGGACACAAGCAGATCAAACATTTCTACATGGACTTGTCCAATAGAGCACACTCCCAAATCGCATCTTTACAAACAAGTTTAAATCATTTTGTGGATGATGAACAAGTATTTGTTGGTTCCATTATCAAACTTACCAAGTATATGTATCCAATGAAAACACAAAATAAAACAAATTTTTTAGTTTAATTTTTTATTATCTTAACTTACATTTCTAATAAGCTCTCTAGAATGGAGCTCCTAGAGAATTTCTCTAGTGGGTTGAAGTTCTTTGGGATTATAAGAAACTGGGAACTCACTAGCAATAGTCTTTTTGGCCCAATTCTAAAAATCTCTACAAATGACTTTATTTTCTTGTGCAAATTGATCTTTCAGAAAACTAGTTTAGTGGGTCTATATTGACATAGCTGGAGTGGCTCAATCACTTCAATTTTGAACATTTAAAAGTTACTAGTTGTGGTGCATTGTATTTGAATTACTTTTCATCCCAAATTTTTTGTATAGTAGTTGTGGTTCATTGTACATGAACAACTTTTCATCACAAATTAATGTTTCTTAAATTTTTAAGCTTTTATCTATATTGTATTTTATCCTTGGCAAATTAGAAGGAAACCACCCACATAAATAAACTCATTTCTTAACACATGAGAAGAACTTTCAAGTTATGGTATTGGTTTTTATTTTTAATTTTTTGAAGGGGGCTTTTTTTTTATAAACATAATTATATGTTATATGTTTGGCATTTCATTTTTCTATCTCCTCATGGTCACTTGAATTCGTCACTAAGTTTCTAGGATAGCGAAACAAAGAGATTGTGTGGACATAGTTTCAGCTATGTCAAAATTGTCACTAAATTTTAGGGACACCCGGAAGATCACTATTAAAATAGCATAAACAAGCTAAAATAAATAATTTTTAAAAAGTTATTAATTTTGAATTTGCAATGACTACCCTTCATTTCTGGCCATTTAGGGTTTTAAATAGTTTTCCCTTCAAAATTGATCTTTTGAATCTTACGCAACAGAAAATCTAGGTTGTCTAGTTTTTGTCCCCTCAAAGTCCCTGAGTCACCAAAATCCTTGGGGATATTTTCCTTACTAACACTGGATCATCCATTCTACCCTCATACTCTATCTAATCTTCATGTAGATTCTTGATATGAGTGAGTATTAAATCCACTATTTGTTTGCATTCTTTTTGCCATGAAATGGATTTGGTGTCATTAGTTTTGTTACTATCAAATAGTTTTTCTAGCATTTAAAGCTGTTGTGGAGCAAATTTTGTAGCAACAATAATACTATTAAAGATTTTTCATAAATAACTTCCTTTACATAGCCTACCATTGCTTGGGTCCACATTAGCCTGCATGTTAGGTCATACTCAAAAGCTCTATTTTGTGCCCTAAATGATCTTTGAATAAAGAGAACTCACTTTATTTTCCCAATTTGTACTTGTCTAAGGGAAGATGCTAGTATTTTATGTCTTTAAAAACAATATACCATAGCATTCAACATTCATATAGAAACTCAAAGTTATTTCTATGTTGAAATTGGACAATCTTACTTAGAAGGTAACGAATCTTACCAAACTTAGAGCCTATTCCATAATAAAAAGGGTTGACCAATTTTCTTAGAAAAAGCTTCTCATGTACAAATTTTTTTAGAGCATTTAGCAACGAAAAAAGTTATGCACCACCTCCATAGTGAACATGGTGTCATCAGCTTGCTGCAAATCATTGTACAAATTACCAATTTTTTGCTAATGCATTTACTTCATCTTTATACCTATTGATATAGAGTAGTGGTTAGGTGTATATATTTGTTAGAATTATTTAGAATAACTAAGAGGGGGGGTGAATCAGTTATTCAAGGTCCAATGATGTCCAATACAACTTTTTCTTCTAATCCTTAATGGCTCATAACTGAAATTATTATGCATGCAATTTGAACATTAAAAAATCATGTAAAATAGACATGCATCACACCATAACACTAAGAATTTTGATGACCCAAAAACCCTCCAAGAATAAGAAGGTAAAACTAGGGTGGGAATGATACCCACTGAATAACTGCGCAATTGATTTCAACCACTTCTGATGGTCTGCCCTATTAAAGGCTACAACACACTGTTAAATGTGACCAGCCTGTTAAAGGATTTCTACACCCTGTTAGGAGTGTGCCCTGTTAGAGGACTTAAGAACATTCAATTTGGAATGTCACCCTGTTAAAGAATTTACATAGAGCTGTTAGGATCACCCAAGTCCATGGAATTTATAGTCACCTTCTCAAAAGAATCTGTTATCCCTTTCTAAGGATCTCCTATCCTCCCCCTAAGGATCTCCTATCCTCCTCCTAAGGATCTCTTTATCCTTCTCATGAGGATCTTGTTGTGGTCTCCACAACTCACGCCCCATTCCCAGTGAGGAATGGGGACCCCCTAACTTTTTCGACTCCAAGAGTCACAATTTGAGTTAGGAGAAGAATTTTTGTTTGAAAGTTGAGTCCAAAAATCACAAAAAAATCAAAAAAATGAAAAAAAACAAAAAATTAAAAAAATTTGTGAAAAAAAAAATTCAAATGCACCGTTGAGGGGGTGTGTGCACCACCAAGGGCCACGCACCCCAAGTGCACGTGCACCACCAAGGGGAGAGAGAACGCCCCAAAGGTCAGACGTGTACCTTTAATGGAAGCGCGCGCGCGCCCCTAAAGGCAATGCGTGCGCTGCCAAGGAGGGCGCTCACATGCTACCATTAGAGGCGCCCCTAAAGGTAATGCGCATGCTGCCAAGGAGGGTGCACATATCACAAAGGGCTATGTGCACACATGCCCCTAAAGGCAGTGCACGCCACCAAGCAGAGCGCACGCCCCAAAGGCCACGTGCGTGCGTCGCCAAGGCGAGCTCGTGCGCGCCCAAATGGCCACGCATCTCAAGCGCGTGTGTGCCACCACAAAGGGCCACATGCCTAGTGCATATTTGTGCCGTCATGCTCCCAAGGCACTGTGCATTCTTGCAAAGTTGCCCTTTCACCTGGAGTTTTGCCTAAGTAGCCATAAGAGGGATTTAAAATATATCATTTAAGTATAAGTTGATTACTTATACTTAAGATATATTGTAATATATGCGACAAATCTTTTCAGATAGGTTTCAGACATCCTGGAGATAAGGTAAAGATTCTAGAAAATTTTAGGGCTTCAGAAATCTAGACTTAGCCAAATTTCAAGATTCATCTCTAGTTTTGTTTGAATCACTAGTGTTTTTGCTATGCATTGTTAACTTTACGGACTAATGTTTGCTTCTTTTGTAGCTAAAATGGCATCCTTAACTTGTCGAGGTCATAACTTTTGACTCTGGCCTTGAAATTCAGAACCGCTTACACTATTGGAAAGAAGAACTGAAGATCTAATCTCAATCCCTAAAATAGTGAGCCTTCAATTGTCTAATTTTAGGAACTGACGAAGGTTCTAACTTGAAATTTTGAGCAAAAGACCTCCAAAAAGGTCATTTAAAAATGCCTAGAAAAAATTTGCTAAAAAATATGAAAAAGTTGCAAACATTTGATCATCTTAGATAATTTGGATCACTTGGTTTCTCACCAGGAATGATTGTACAGGTGGAGAGAAGACAAAGCTTAAAGATACAGAGGTTGGATGCATAAAAGCAAATCAGGTTCCTCATCTTATGCAGCTATTGGGGACAAGATTCAGCGCATGTGCCTTGAGATTTTTGATTGAAGAAGTGGAGGGAGTGCAAGTTAATGAAAGTAATTGGCTATAAAGAGGGTATAAATCATCATAAAGGGGCATGGAGTGTATACAAAAGTGATCTAAAACCTCATTTGAGAACTTTGATTTTTTCGCGAATTGAGCTCCGCAGGTCTGCAACTTTGCAAGTATGCAGGTCTATAGCTTTGCAGGTCCATAGCTCCACATTTTCATGTAGCTTCACAATTTAGAGGTGCACTGATAGTTGACTGCCAGTTTCAAAAATTGCACTTTCCATGCATTAGAAACACATTTTGATGGCAAGTTAACTTCGACACACATCAAGTGAAAGGTCAGCTTCTATTTTTGGTGTCTCCGTGCACTTCTACTTTGACTGATGGCTTCCTCCTACTTTCTCTCTCATGCTTTCATTATTTTCGACATGTAAAGGGCTCATGCATCCAATTAATGAATAAAATATGGATGGAGTCCCTCTAAGCACCAGTTAGATTGTTAGTTTGTATATATTTAGTTTGTTTAAATGTTTTAAAAGCATTTTATTGCATCAAGATATCTCTCACTCTCAACACAAATCGAGGAGAAGATTTCTTATAAATACCCCATTGTAAAGTGTAAAAAGGGCTATTGTTATTATGCAATAAAGATATGCTTTTGGTGCTAGCATTTAGAGTGTAGTTATTCTTGTTTGAATGTGTCATTGTTTTGTGGATTTTATTCATGAGATTTTGATTGAGACAAAGGTTTATTGCATTGTTTCTGGTTGTGTAATCTTTTACTTTTGGTTTTTGCTATAGATATATGAATTCTGTTGACGTAACAAGCTTGAGAAGAGATCACTCGATTGTGTCTACATAGCTTTTTGTCTCACATGAGCACACTTTTCGTGGCCTTGCGATTTGATGAAGAGTGAAACATCATTCAATTTGTTAAAGATTCTCACCGATGATTGCATCAGTGAATTCTAGGAAGCGCTGCTCCTATTTTCATTGGTTTCCTACCAACTTCTTTGAAGATTTAACTTGCAGCGTGTTGTGTTCTTTAGCTTATGTCCATTTAAGAATTTCAATTTCAAGTTATTTGATTCCATGTTATTTTCTTTCAATTTTTTTATTTTCTTTGCTAACCCCCCTGTTAGAATAGGACCTCATACTAGCTGCATTATTAGAGTTGCATTCATTGAAAAATAGAAAATACAAAAAATATTGTTCTTTTGGTGTGATATTTTGAGACAACAAACAGATTTTACTTGATTCTAAGGTAAAAGAGTTTTTGGAACCAGCAAAGGCCTCCTCATGAACATTCACATTTATCTTCTACTAAGTGGATTTTGGTACGTTGCAAGACAAACACTAAACCTTGGAGTGGATCCATAAAAAGATTTTCTTTTCAAGAGAGGAATTACACTATAGATTCCTGTTGTTGACCTCATGCAAAAAAAATGCCCAACATATAACTTTATCATTCTCCTGGGGATCTCTTTATCCTTTTGCTGAGGCTTATCCACCTAGCTATTTAGCTAACCTAGCAATGTAGGATTTCAATGTCTAATACAATGGTAAGAAAGTATTAGAAGGGTTTTGACCTAATACAGATTGCAACTTCAACTTTGTAAATTTTAGATCGCTCTTTGGTCATTTTCTTTGCTTGGCTTTCCTCCTTTGCAATGCTGACTGCTTATTCACCCTTCAAGATATGTCTCCTTGAGTTCCTCCACTCGTTATGCCAATACACTCCATGGTCACTTGATCAACTCAGAGTCTTGATGCTTTGTTCTTACTCCTCTTGACTTCTTCACATGATCGCACTTATGACCAATTCCCTCTCATGCATGCGTATTTGATCTCTAATCTGTAACTCCTTATAAAGAAGTTATGTTCTTCATTTCCCGCTCAAATCTTAATTTGATCTTGAGAAAATAGTATTGTTTTCCCTCTAAATTGTTTCTTCTAAAAAATTCATGATAAATCTATTAGCATTCACCTTGAATTGGTTTTCATGGTTTACATAAAATTCTGTGACATCTATTTATCATCCTTATCATCCAACTAATTCAAAAAATTCGATGTAACAAACTTATCACTACTGATCTAGCGAATCCTTGACTTTAACAAAAATGCAGTAACTCGACATCATTGGTTTACTGATCCTCAACTCCTTCTATGTTACTTGGCTTCTATTGTTATTTTACTAACACTCGACAACTAAAGAAATTCTATGTTACTCAGCACCTAATCTTCACTTGGCACCTAAAGTCACTCAGCCCTTGAAGGCTACTCGGCACCTGAAGATCACTTAGCACCTAAAGGTTGCTTGGCACCTGAAGATCACTCAGCACCAGCTAAGTTGAACTTGCTCAGCTTCAACTAAAAATTTGTTTGATACTAACTAGCTAGCTCGACTCTCTCCAATGAACTTAGTTAATTCTTACATCTTTGATGTATCTCAGTGTGTCCATCATCTGTGACTTATAGTATGTCATCAATACATTATTTCATCAATGGCTTATCTGATCCTTATACTTCATTAGAACATCATAACTTCAACCTTTCTCTACATACTCTAGTTACATCTTATTGATTGCCACCTCCTTGTCAGTCAATCAATTGATAGTATTTGAATCACTTAAGCAATTGTCATTCCTGCAAGTAGCATGTTTGACATCAATGACAAAACAATGATTGAAAAAATTCTTTACCAGATCCTTTTCAATCATTTCTAACAATCTCCCTCTTTGGCACTAATGAAAACCAAACTAAGCAATTGATCAACTCAGTTACTACCAAAATTACATACATTTTTTGTTTGGTATATAACTCCTTTCACTGATACAAACTGAATCCTTTGTTCTGTTTCTCCCTTCAAACTACTGCATCCTTACTATTGATCTCATGCATCTCCAAATCTTTACCTTTCATTGACCAGTTTCTCATATCTCCCTCTTTGACATAAATGCCAAAGATGTAACATTTTCAACATGCTAAATATAAGATTTGCATCTTCATGTTTTCTCCTAATCTGAAATTTATGTTCCTGTTGTCATCCTTTGCATTACTCTTCTGATATTTCAATGTTCTACTCCTATTAATGCAGGGCTGCTTCTTTGTTCCTTTAGACTACTTGAGTTAGGGGCATTACCCCCAACTTGTCTCTAAGTTATTTATAAGGATCCTTGGGCAATGGTTTGGTGAAGATATTTGCAGTTTGTTCCTTTGTGTGAATGTACTCCGTCTTCACTTGGTTGTCTTCTACCAATTCTTTGATATAGTGATACTTGATTGCAATATGCTTGGTTTTTGCATGCATTACTGGATTTTTGGATATGTTTATAGCACTTGTATTATCACAATACAGTATCACAAGTTTGGTTACCTCTTCTTTCATTCCCTTCAATAGATGTTTAAGCCACACAATGTTTGTACAATTGACTACTACTGCCACATATTCTGCTTCTACAGTGGACTGAGATGTGCATGTTTGTTTCTTGCTAGTCCAAGTAACTAGTCTTTTACCTAAGAATAATGCTCCTCCACTTGTGCTTTTCCTATCATCAATGATGCCTCCCTAATCTGCATCTGTGTATGCATTGAGCTCAAACTTCTCATTCTTTTTGTAATATAGGCCAAAATCATCAGTTCATTTGAGATACCTCATTATCCTTTTTACTGCCATGAGAGATTTTCCCTTGGATTAGCAGAGAATCTAGCCACTATTCCAACTGCTAATGCTATGTATGGTCTATTATGTACAACATATTGTAGTTTTCTAATCATAGATTTGTACATTGTTTGATTGACTTCAGTTGATTCATCATTTTTGGATAGCTTATGTCCTGTTGCCATTGGTGTGCTGATAGGTTTGGAATCTTCTAGTCCAAACTTCTTGAGTATCTCCTTGATTTATTTTGATTGTGTCACAAATATACCATGTTTTAGTTGATGTACTTGCAATCCTACAAAAAATTTGATTTCTCCAAACATAGACATCTCAAACTCATGTTTCATTTTGTCAGCAAAACTTTTGCAAATTACTTCCTTTCCTCCAAAGACTATGTCATCTACAAATATTTCAGATATAAGAATATCCTTACCTTCTTCTAATTTGATGTACATGTTTTTTTTGTCATCAGTTCTTTCAAATCCTATTTTCCCTAGATACTTGTGACGTCTATCATACCAAGCTCTAGGGGCTTGCTCTATTCCATATAGAGCCTTATGTAATTTGCATACCTTATTTTTGTTATTTTCATTAACAAAACCTTCTAGTTGCTCTATGTAGACTTTCTCTTCAAGTATACCATTTAGAAATGCTGATTTTGCATCCAATTGATAGACTTTAAATCCTTTGAAGGCTACATATGCTAGTAAGGTCCTTACTCCTACCATTCTACTAATTGGAGCAAAAGTTTCTCTATAGTCTAGTCCTTCTTCTTGTTCATACCCTTTACAAACAAATCTTTCCTTGTTCCTTGTGATTTCACCATTCTCATCTAACTTGTTTTTGAACACCCACTTGGTTCCAATTACATTTTTGTCAGCTAGTCTTGAGACTAAGGTCCATGTCTTGTTCTTCTCAATTTGTTCTATTTCTTCTTTCATAGCATTGTACCAGTCATCATCTTTTATGGCTTCACTAACTATTTTTGGTTCCATTTTGTTGAGCAGACATGTTTCACTTCTGAGTCCATTCCTTGTCATTGGTCTTGCCTCTTTGTTTCCAATAATTTGATCTGTAGGATGATGTCTTTTCACATACTTTGCCAGTACTGGTTCTTTCCTTGTTTGCATGTTGTCTCTTTCAGAATCTGATCCCTCATACATATTTTTATTAGGCATTTGTTCATTTTCTTCATGTTGGCTATTCTCAAAATTTGAATGAACATTCTCTACATTCTATAGCTTGGCTTCTGAATGTGTCTGCAGTTCGACATTCACTGTCTGTGACTCGGCAGATGCTGGATTTTGTTGTTGATTATCATTCTGAGTTACAACTTCACCATTATTAGGTATACCTTCATAAAAGTATACAAAGGTCTTGTATTTTTCTGCGTTCTTGATATTCTCAACACTTTGAACTTCTGCAAGCTCATCAAACTTCACATTTTTGCTTTCTACTACTTTGTTAGTGTTAACATTCAAACACTTATAAGCTTTTCTTCTAGTAGAATAACCAAGAAATGTGCCTTCCTCACTCTTTGCATCAAAATTTCCATTTCTAGACTCTTTATATATATAGCATTTACATCCAAATATTTTGAAATGTTTTACATTAGGAGAATGTCTATACCATAATTCAAAAGGTGTTGCATTTGTACCTTTCTTGACTTGAACTCTATTGAGTGTGTAGATTGCAGTACTACAGCTTCTCTCCAATACTTAAGTGCAACAATTTTCTCCATCATTAAGTTCCTAGCACAATCAATAACTGGTCTATTCCTTCTTTTTGCTATACCATTCTAAGGTGGAGTCCTAGGTGCTGATGTCTGCCTTTTGATTCCTCTTTCATTACAAAACTCTTCGAATTCTCTTGATGTGAATTCTCCTCCTCTATCAGATCTAAGATATTTTAGGTTCTTTCTAGTCTCTTTCTCTACTCTGGCCAAGTACCATTTGAACATTTGAAATACATTTGATTTTACTTTTAGGAACATGATTGTCATCATCCTTGAATAGTCATCTACAAATAGCACTATGTATCTGTCACCTTTGTAGCTTTGCACTTCAATAGGACTGGACAAGTTAGTATGAACTAGCTCTAATACTTCATTAGAAGTATAAGCCTTGCTTTTGAAAGTTGACTTGGTCATCTTCCCTAGTTGGCATTGTTTTCACATTGTGTTATCAGGTTTCTTCAACTTTGGTAGACCTCTGACATTTTTCATTTTGCCGATGCTTATCAAATTGTCAAAATTTACATGACATAGCCTCTTGTGCCATAACTATATGTCATCAGTTTGAACAATGAGACAAGAAGCATCTTTCATGCCAAGGCAAAACAAATTACTCTTAGTTTGTTCACCTTTTCCTATTAGACTTCCTTGAGAATCATAGATCTTAGCAACTCCTTTTTCAAATTCAACCTTACATCTTATGTTGCCTAACTGTGAGACACTTAACAAATTATAATTCAGGCCTTCAACATATTATGCATTATCACATGATATCTTTTCAGTAAGCTTGATACTACCATTCCCTATTGATCTGACATGGTACATTGTTACCAAATCTAACACTATTTCCTTCATATTGAGTAAAGAAAATAAACTTACTTTTATCTCCAGTCATGTGATGAGAGCATCCATTGTCTATGATCCATCTATCATTCTTGTTCATACAGGTTACCAGGGTAGTTGCTTCATCTTTATCTGATTCATCTTTCATAGCCACATAGACTACTTCATCATCATTCTCATCAGAGTCTTCTTCAAAAATGTAGCATCTTTTGCCTTTACCTTTGTAGTCCTTGATGTCCTCTTTCTTGTTCTTAAGGTTGCCTCCATCCTTGTAATTTTTCTTTTGTGTGCATCTGGCTGCAATGTGACCAACTTCATTACAATTGAAACAAATGATTGGTAGCTTACCTTTGAATTTGCCTCTTCCTCTGTGAAATCTTCTTTCTAGTAATACCTCCAATTGGTCCACATCATCTTCATCAGTGCTGCTATCACTAGATACGTACTTTCTTTTTCCACTCTTTTTCTTTGTTTGCATCTCCTCGTCTTTTAATGTCATCTTGGCTTTGAATGTAGATTAAAAGTTTTCTAGCTTGTAGTTATCAAAGTTGGATAGCTCAAAGGTAGTGAGTCTTTCAATTATTCCTTCAAATGATAATGCGTTGCTTGGTACACACCTTAGTTCTTGGATGGTTGATACTCTTATAGCATAGATGGGAAGCAAAGTTCTCAAGTATTTTCTACATATTATTTCTTCTGCTAGCTATCCTCCTAGGCTTCATATGACACTTACTACCTCCTTTATCCTTGCACCATATTTAGCAGCATTCTCTCCTTCTTCCATTTTCATATCATCAAAATTTCCTCTTTTGGCTCTCTTGACATTATCATCTCCTCCATAGATTCTTGATAATGTTTCCCACATCTGATGTGCAGTATCACATCCTTTGATGTCATCATACTTAGCATAGCTTAGAGCTAAAGCAATATCTAACATTACTCGATTGTGCTCCTTCTTCTTGCTCATGTCATCTGTAGTGAGGGGTCTTGTAGGGTCTACATGATCAACTGTGATTGATGTCTGTGCATAGTCACCTATTGATCCAAGGTGTAGCTTCATCAGACTTTTCCATGCAACAAAGTTGTCTTTGCTTAGCTTGGGAACTTCTCTCTTGGACATCTTGATTTTCCTGTTGCTAGTGCCTTGAAACAAATCAGCAGTGAGCTCTAATACCAATTGTTAGAATTATTTAGAATAACTAAGATGGGGGGGGGAATGAATCGGTTATTCAAGGTCCAATGATGTCCAATATAACTTTTTCTTCTAATCCTTAATGGCACATAACTGAAATTATTATGCATGCAATTTGAACATTAAACAATCATGTAAAGTAGAAATGCATCACACTATAACACTAAGAATTTTGATGACCTAGAATCCCTCCAGGAATAAGAAGGTAAAACTGGGGTGGGGACGATATCCACTAAATAACTATGAAATTGATTTCAACCGCTTCTAATGGTCTTCCATGTTAAAGGCCTACCCTATTAAAGGCTATAGCACATTGTTAAATGTGACCCTATTAAAGGATTTCTACACCATGTTAGGAGTGTTCCCTGTTAGAGAACTTAAGAACATTCAACTTGGAATGCCACCCTATTAAAAGATTTACATAGAACTGTTAGGCTCACCCAAGTCCATGGGATTTACAGTCACCTTCTCAAAAGAATCTTTTATCCCTCTCTAAGGATCTCCTATCCTCCTCCTAAGGATCTCTTATCCTTCTCCTAAGGATCTCTTTATCCTTCTCTAGGGGATCTCTTTATCCTTTTCTTGAGGCTTATCCACCTAGCTGTTAAGCTAACCTAGCAATATATGATTTCAATATCTAATACAATGGTAAGAAAGTATTAGAAGGGTTTTGACTTGTTACAAATTGCAACTTCAACTTTGTAAATTTCAGATTGCTCTTCAGTCCTTTTCTTTGCTTGGCTTTCCTCCTTTGTAGTGCTGACTGCTTGTTCACCCTTCAAGATCTGTCTGGTTGAGTTCCTCCACTCATTATGCCAATGCACTCCATGGTAACTTGATCAACTCAGAGTCTTGATGCTCTATTCTTACTCCTCTTGGCTTCTTCACATGATCACACTTATGACCAATTCCCTCTCATGCATGCATATTTGATCTCTGACCTATAACTCCTTATAAAGAAGTTCTATTCTTCATTTACTGCTCAAATCTTAATTTAATATTGAGAAAATGGTATTGTTTTCCCTCCAAATTGTTTCTTCTAAAGACTTTATGATAAATCTATTAATATTTTCCTTGAATTGGTTTGCATGGTTTACATAAAATTTAGTGACATCTACTCATCATCCTTCTCATCCAACTAATTCACAAAATTTGATGTAAAAAACTTATCACTGCTGATCTGGCGAATCTTTGACTTTAACAAATAATTCAGCAACTCGGCATCATTGGTTTACTGATGGTCAGCTCCTTCTATGTTACTTGAATTCTATTGTTATTTTACTGGTGCTCTGCAACTGAAGAAATTTTGTGTTACTCGTCACCTGATCTTCACTCAGCACTTGAAGATCACTTGGCACCAACTAAGTTGAACTTGCTCGACTTCAACTGAGAATCTGTTTGGCACTAACTAGCTAGCTCGGCTCTCTCCAATGAACTTAGTTAATCCTTACATCTTTGATGTGTCTCAATGTGTCATCGTCTGTACCTTAGAGTATGTCATTAATACACTATTTCATCTATGGCTTATCTGATCCTTATACTTCATTACAACATCATAACTTCAACCTTTCTCTAGGTACTCTAGTTACATCTTACTGATTGCCACCTCCTTGTCAATCAATCAATTGATAGTATTTGAATCACTTAAGCAATTGTCATTCCTGCAAGTAGCAAGTTTGATATCAATGACAAAACAATGATTGAAAACATTCTTTACCAGATCTTTTTCAATCATTTCCAACAATATTAGTCAAAAAAAAAAAATTAGAGATTTGGTTTAATATTTTTCAATTTAGCTTATTATTCTAATTATATTTTCAAATCTCTTAATTTATATTTTTTTCAATCTTGCATCAGACCTTTAGTTTTTATGAGGTTGTATTGAAAATTCTAGTTTGTCATTATTTTGTTGGTTATTTTAACTAAAATTTTTTAACATGAAAGAATAACAAAATTGGTTTCCTTTTTTTTTCTATGTAATTCATTTTTTGGATAGTATTGCCACAAAGAATCACTATTACTATGGTATGATTTGTTTGATTGTGATTTTCTTCAATTTCTGAATGAAAACATCCTTGCCATCCTATTCCAAATCATAGAAGATTCCCAATTTTTTAGACAAAGAGTAGTAGATATAGTTGAATTATGATGTTGTGAGGCACAAAATATTTATTGTTTATAATTCAATATGATATGTATTTAGTGACATAGATGTTGTTGTTTCAACAACTAAGACATGCATTTTTAATAATTTGTACATAAATGGTTATAAGGAGAAACATGTTCAGAAAATGAAAACATATATTTTAATTAAAAAACTTGGAGAAAGGATTAGAAAGGTTATAATTTCATGGTTTAGAATGTTTAGAAAGAGGTTAGTTATAGTAAAATCTAAGTAGCATTCTCGCAAAAAAAAGTAGCATTTTTTTAAAAATTGAATATCACAGGTTTGTCAAAAGTAATAGAATTTGTAGTTGTTTGTTTCATTTTTTTAACTATCAAGGGAAGTAAAATAATTGGATGTTTAAAATGAGATTTTTAGCATTTCTAATTCATTTTGTTAAATCAAGACATTGTCAGTGTTGAGATTTATTTGTTTATACTTTTTCCTGTAAACACACATTTCTATTATGTGTAAGACAAATGAAATGTTCATGGAAATTGATTTACATTATATGTTAAAAATTTCTTTTCATATATTTCTTTTGTTGTTGGTATTAAACGTGTATATGTTTAGATGGAGTATTAAATCTAGGAAGAGTTTCCATAAGTTATTGATTCTATAGAGAAAAGAAAATTAGAAGTTATATTTGCATTTACCTTAGATAGATTCCTTTACTAGAGAAAACTTATGTACACTATAGTTATATTTTAGTTATGTTTTGTTTAATGGAAAAAGATATAAGTAAATATATAAATTATATCATCACAGAGAGATTAAACATTAAAGAAGAAAAAATTAGGATGTGATTAACTATTATGGCTAAATTCATTTATAAGCTCTTTGCATTTTCTCAAAATTTGATTATAGAAACATATTGTTATTTACCAAGTGTTACTTTGTGAATTGTTTCATTTCATATAGCATTATTCCTTTTCCTTTGTGTTCCAAGAACTTGAGAATGTGTACTACATTGAGGTAATCCTTATTCTAAACCATTGAAGGTCAGTTACAATTGGTACTATTTGTTATTAAAAAAATCAAACTATTGCACCAAATTTATCTATTATGAACATCAACTTGTATTGTTGTTGATTTATGTCACATATCCATATTATAGTTTTATGAAAATAATTAATACAAATCTACTAAAAAAACTTCTAAAACTGGTACATTTTTTGCTTCATACATCAAATGAGTAATACAATGCATACTGATTCAAGTAAATTAGGAGCGGAATCAAAAAATTTGATTACAGTAGAAGCATATAAATCTAATGACAAATTACAAAACATATCAATAAAAAATGCTCTTGACAATGTTCATTTCCTTCAAATTAACTCATTTAACATTAATGTTGGTGACTGTTGTTTGATACATTACAAGTCTTGCTCCATTCTTGATATACATTTGTTGACCTCCATAATAGTGTTGTCAACAATCTGCAAGTTACTTTGAAGGTGATGTCCTTGTGACTTATGGTCCAACCTATGCAAAAAATCCAACAAGCCTGAAAAAAGCACCAATAGTACAAGTTGATCTCATGGATAGTGAAGTCTAAATGACAATAATAGAAAATATTACCAATCAACTAATTGATAAGTTTATCACCCACCTTGTGCCTAGAGAAAGTGTTTGTATGAACGATTTTGCACTAAAACAAAAAACACAGTATGAAAGAGGTGATGGTAATTATTGCCTTCAATTCACTGCACAAACATTAATTGAAATAATAGAATAAGTTTGCATACAAAAAAAACTTATTCCTAAGACAATAGTAAGTAAACTTATAGACTTGTAAACTAACTACTTAATTGGTACACTAGGTATTTTAATTACAACACACAAACATACACCAAAAGAGTATCAACTAAATGTAAAAGATGAAAACGCTACATGAGACACCATAATTATAAGCTATGCAACTCATTCATCAAATAATGAATTATCTTTTCTATTATATTACAATTCCTTTCTACACTAGCTATGAAAATTCTTACATTTGTAGGTTACAGTTCTTGAATTCCATGTTCAAGCTTATGCAAAAGTATAAAAAATTATTGCATCCACACAAACACCATTCCTCCTCTTGAAGAATATTGTACAAAGTGGACCAAAAGGATCAAATAACATTGAAACAACACCATCCACTTTCATTGGCACTCTCAATGATGCATCTACAATAATTTCATTACAAAAAATTATCTCCTCAAATAAATAGGTAAGAAATAAAACCATATCGTCTTTCAAAGACAATTACAATTACATTAAAAGTAAATAGTGAAATTGACAATTAATTTGATACAAATTTTAGGTCATTTACAATTTAAAACCAAAAATTTCATACTTATCACCCTACTAGTTGATCTACACCCTAGTTGATCTACACCCAATGCCAATAGGCATCATCATTCCCACCATACTCAACAACCAAAATGCCCATTATATTACATATGACAAAGTTGTCCATGACCTTTACTGATGACCATTCTTTGCAATGTGTGATACAAAATGAAGATGACATTATCGACTACAACATGCATGGATAACTCCTTTATCAACACTTACTAGAACATACAAAATAACCATTTGAAAACAACAACAAAAACATGTCACTAGTTAAATACATGCTTCAAACATTTCAAATTCAAGGCAGTTTTATAATTGCAATGAACAAAAATATCACTTCCAATCTACTAGAAGCTGACTATGTAAGATAAAAATATCTTCTCTTTTTTATCTTCTCTTCTTTGTTACTTATGATTTTACAAAATTCTGACTTTCTAAAGTTGTATTCAAACTAATTTCATTAACACAATAATTTTTTGGAAACTACAGGTTAATTGACTATTGCAAATCTAGATGCAATCAAATTTTCTCATTTCTATAAATTTAGTTTGTTTTACTTTAAAAAAATACACTTGAAACTTTTATAGTCAAGTCTAAACTATTTCAATTAATTTTATAATGATTCTTATGTCGAAGACAATGCAACTCTACTACATAGAAAAATATTTTACCAATCTATAATGGCACAAATTATATATTTTGCAAAAAATTCTACTTTCAATATCCTAATACATATTTCAATAGTACTATTAATAAATTTCAAAATTATCTTGTTTCTACATAGTTTAGAAAGAATGAGTTATTACAGTAAGAACTAGGCCCCTATTGGACCTCCTCCTCCACAAGGTATTCGTCATTATCACTTCCTAGGGCTTTTCTAATGTTCAATCTTTTCAACTGTTATTTGGGTTTCTTGAAACATTCTATTGATTAGATAAGATTATTTCTTTTCATTGATTGGAGAACAATCTTAGCAATTTTATAAAAAATTTCCCTCTTTTCAAATGTAAATAGGGTATCCATAGCTTTATTATCCACCGCCACAAGCTCATCCTCCACATGGGTATCCTCATGAAGGTTTATATGCTCTTTAGATAAGACCTCCTCCTTAGACAAAATCTATAGGCGATGGATTCTCAAAAGGATGGTGAGTTTTCTACTTTTTTCTCTTCAGCTAAATGGCTTATCTTTTTTATATCTAACTTTCAATTCAAAATGTTAAGAAATTGAATCTCATTCTTTTTACGTGGGTACTTTCAATCCTCATCTAAACATCCACAATTTAAAACTTGTGACAAATAGATTATTAAATGAATGATTAGATTTTGAAATGCCCTACTCTTTTTGTATTTCATGTAGATCTAAGTTATCTAACAAATCATTTTCTCTATTTTCTTTTAATGTAGTTGTGTCACCCTTTGCTATTGTTGTGTGTTGGAAGGATGTTTGTTTTGAGTTGGAGCACAAATTTGGCAAGATGAAATGATTATTAATGTTTAAACTTGGATCACTCAGCCCAAATTCATTCTTTTCACAGATTTGTATTTGGCTCATTTATAACTATGTTCAGTTTACTATGTTGAATTTTCTTCAATTGGTCTCTAACTCTCTAGTGGATTATGAAAGTAATATATATATTTTAATAAATGAAAGCCAAATTGAATACATTGTCTATCAGTACTAAATTTTGAAATAGATGCCATAGCTACTTTGCATGTTTTGCATCGATGGTAGATATGAATTCAATTTTATGATACAGATAAGAATACACATATTGTAAAGATCTCTTGACTATGATCTAAACATATCTAGCAAGTGTCATATAGGGATGACACTTCAAAACTTAACAATGGGTTTGTTGTTGGCAGTAGTAGATTTCGTAGAACTAAAGTATTAGTTAACTTGGGAAAGATGAAAGATGCACTCATTTTATTTATTTATTTTTAATTAATCATTATTGTTATTCTTAGTGAGAACTCCCTATAGTTTAAACATCACATATTAATGATTAATTCTTAAACTAAAACTATTAAATAGTCAATGTTGACTTTTTTTTTTAAACTTAATTTCTTCCTTACTACAAGATGTTTAAGAGTGGCCTCATGACTCATTGCTCTCCTTAACTTTTTTGAAAACTAAGGGAAAAAAATATAGATACATATATAGATCACTAAAGTATGAAATTAGAGTAACATTAAACTAATTTAGTTACGAACCTACATTCTATATTTCAAATTTTCTTTTCTTCTTTCTTTATTATAAATTGAATGAAATTAAAAAAATGATAACTAATACTTTAATAAATATGTCATATATAATAACGGATATTTTTGAATGACTATTCAATTTTGTTAATTATTTTTTAACTATGGGGAGTTTTGAACAAAAGTATTGACAGTTTTTTAATTTACTGTAGTACACTGATTCTACTAACCTACTTTCTCCTTCATTACAACTCAAACCTCTTTCTAGGTCTCCTATTTCAACCCAAAAGCTTTAAATTTAGATCAAATAGATAAACTCCACAACATAGTAATTGATATGACACAAAGACAAAGCAAATATAAATATAAGGAGACAAAAAATTACTTGGGGTAAATAGAGGCAATGAATTGGGTGAGATATTTAAGGAATGGTAAGAAAGGGTATCCACTCTCATTAACTCACGTTGAGTAAGTGCAAGCTACCAGAATCACATTGGCATGTTGTTTTATTCCCATATATCAATGTTTTTGCATCAACTTTTCATGAAAACCATAACATTTTAGGTCATCTTTCCTACTTTTTAATCCAATGCGAACTCATGGACTTGTTGATTTACCATAGAGTATGACTTTCTCCAATAAAACATTTTAAAATTTTCTCTCTTTTCATGGGGTATGTAGTTGCTAATAGCTCCTCTTCAACCTCAAACTTATCCACATTTGACGTGACAGGTTCCACAATAATGTTCTACGTCACGGGGGCCTGAACACTTTTTCTAAAACCTTTTATCCATTTCATTCTGCTATCATTGATTTTATTATTAATGCATACGATGTTAGAAATGGATTGGGTAAGTGAAAAATAGTTAAACACAATTTCTTTCTCCTCTTAAATAAATCTTAAACCACATGAAATTATAAGTATGTTTAATAATAAAAGTATTTATAAACAACTTTCAAAAATAGTTTTGATAAAAATTCATATTTAAGATAATATTTTCAATTCGTTGCTACTCTTATTGTTATTAAAAGAAATAATTTTAACAATAAGAAAATTGAATTTATTTCATTTTAAAGTAAAAATGAATGAAACATGAAATTTTAAAAAGTGTTTATTTAATATATTTTTTGTTAAATTAAATATAATCATCATTCATAGAGTATTTGAGATTTTTTTTTTCCTTTTTAGTAATATTTCTTATATTTTTAGACTATATTATATTTATAATTTAATTATGTTAGGATTAAAGTTATTAAAAATGAAGAAATCTAAAATTATGGTGCAAATAAATTATCTAAAATAAAATTCATTATTGTGTAAAATAAAAATAAAAATTGATGAATGTTGAATCAAATCAAATTTAGAACAGGTAATTTTGTATTATATTGGTAAAAAATTTCACATTTTCTAAATTTAACAAATGAACAAAAATTTGAAATAAAAAGAAAAACATTAATTAAAAAAGAAATAGAAGGTATGCTAATTACATGTCAAGATTCTACTAAACATATCTTTCTATACTAAAATATCTGTATGATAGTAGTTTATATATTTTATTTATTTATATATAGCTATTACATTTCTACCTTTGTTAACTAAACTTTTGTTGGGTGCTCTTTGTATCCCTTGACCCCTTTTTCATGAATATGTAACCTTAATACTTAATTAATAGAGGAGAGACTATCTATAAAAAAAATTAGTCATAATGGTCTATAAAGAACATTGATCAATGTAGTTATTTAATTTCTTCCAATTACTAATTATTTATTCTTTGTTTACATCTATCTTTGTCCATTTTACAAAAAAAAATTTATATAGTTGCAAATTTAAAAAATGTTTATACATAATTATTCCCTTTTTCAATATTCCCACAAATTATTAATACATCTCATATCTTCAACATTACATGGCTAAAAGTTAATAAATATTTTTACATCTTTGGGTAGGCTGATTGTATGACCAATCTCTTTTTACTTCCCAACATGATAATATTTGATTTCTCATCTTGAAGATATTTCTACTAACAAATATTTTGATCATGTCCAAGAAGTAGAAAATGCAAGCTTAATTCATGCATATCAAATATCAAAATTATAAGAAAATTTACCCACAAAAGTCATTGTTCAAATTTAAAGAACCTCATACAAACAATTATTACACGAGTAAAAAATTCAAGTTATTTTTGACAATCAATTCACTAATACAATGAACTTAGAAAGATTCTATGAACTAATAAATGTTTACTATTACTCAATACAATGAACATCTTTGCAATGAGCACTTCTAACTTAATGTTATTGATATGCATTTGGTCATTGACACAAAATAATTCATACTTACACTTCAATAAAAATGCACCTCACTCTACAATATCAATTCTTTTCCATGATGTTAATCCATTGGTCGAACATTTTGAACTTATATTCACAAAGGTGATGACATATAATGCAATACAAACTATACAAGAACAACTTCCAATTTTACCTTGTAATATAACAAATCAGTCAAATATAAGTTTAGAAAAATTTGGCAAATTTGGTCTCCAACAATTCCTTATATTCGCTTCTACTTGCGGTGAGAGCATGTTTGCTACTATAGCATTCTTAGCTGATAATACATTTGATGTAATTGCCTTGCAACTATGCATAGCATAATCATTAACCAATGCACTAATAGTGAAAAACACATTTGCAATGCATTGCTTCAATATGTATTGCCAATCTAAAATGTTAGAAAATGAATTTAAGTCACAAATACCAATATTTATTTTTAAAATTGAAAAGCCATATACTAAGAGATATGTAGAAGAATCTGAATTCTTCTTATTTTGGCTATCATATATATTTCATATTCGTATACATGTATGGAAACCAACTCCTGTACCTAAATTCAAACTCTATTGCAATTGCACAAAACCAACAAAAAATATTAACTTAATATGTTTCAAATATAGTTCAGGGCATTCTCATTATGAACCACTCAAAGAAAGTCAACAATTTATTTTCCAAATGGAAATAAATGAATACAACTCAATGAAAAATAAAACTTCATTTCAAACAAACATGACAATACCTTTCTTTGACCAAAGCTCAACATCTAACAAAAATACAACTATGACTCCCAAAAGCTTGAGTCTTCATCATTCATTAAGAAATCTAAAAGCAACAATATATAATAAAGAAAAGTATTAAATAAACATAAAAAATGATCAACACATTCATACTAACAATGTGCAAAAGAAGCCAAAAAGATGGTCAAAATCAAGGACAAGAATTGTATTTCACAAACCAAGAACAACACATCAATCAACAACTCATAGACATGCAAGTGTGGTAAATAATTTAAATAACAAGTCTATTATGCAATATCTATGAGAAATCAATGATACACCTACACAAACATGCACCATATGTGAAATGTTATGTTTCTAGAAAGATATCTACGAAATCAACAATGCTTTTACTTATGAATTCTCTTTGTTCTCTATTAAAAAAAAAATTAAAAACTAACGATGGGTTAGTTGATTTGGAAGAAATGTATAGATTTCATTATGCTTTGAAAAGTCTTTTTCCTTGCTGCACCATGGAAAATAAGTTGCAATAAAATAATAAATATTATCCATGGATTGACTAGCCTTGAAGAAAGGCTTGTGTCATTGCGTATTGCTTTTGCACAAATTAGGCAATTGGGATACAAAATAGCACAATATGGATTGAATGGTACAATAATCAATGTCCCTATTGACTTTGATAGAGTGCAATAAGCATTTCCTAGACACATAGATGAGACACAAATAATTGTGATCAATATAAAACATAAGCTACAGTTCAAAAATGCATATTGTCAAGAAAATGTAAGACTTGCCCATGTAATGAATGCATTAACAATATTGTCAAAAACACCATTGTATATGAAAAAAAAAATTTAATAAATAAGGATTGGGAAGCTCTTCTTACAATAAAATAAAAACAAATTTGCACAAATAGTGACATAGATACTGACACAGATATGGATGATGTTATATCTAAGCATGAACAAGAACCTATAACTGAATAACTTATACATTGGTTCAATGAATCACATTCAATCAAAGATCTTGATACAACAATAATTGGAATTGCACCTTTAGAATATTTTAAACCTCTAGGTATTTTTCAAGGCACTTATTCTAAAGAAATAAATTTTCCAACATTTTTTTATAGATTTGCACAACCAAAAAAACTAACAAAAATTTTTACTTATCTAAAAATAGTTAACTGGGAGCTCATGCATAGAGACAATGACTTTTCAACACATATAACAATTTTTTTTTCAAATCTATAAAAATAATTATCCATCTAATATCCTCACTAGCATGGGTTTTTATAAGAAAAGTTGATATGTAAGGTTATAAAGTATGTGTAAAGGACGTTCACAACACTATCAATCTAGAAAAAATACTAAAATCCCCAATAGGATATAAATCACTAAAAGGTATAGGAACATCTCCAAATTTCTTAGAAAATACAAGAAAAAAATATTTTTGCAATGATACGACAACTAGGCCCTTCAATTTTTTCATAACATTAACAAGTGTTGAGCATTTGTGTGAGCCACTATGTAAAGCATTGCAACATATATCAAACACATAAAAACATAGAAAAAATGAATCTTTATAAGATAAAGAATAGGACTTTGAAATTAGGAAAAATCCAATACTTTGTAGTTGTTATTTCAATCATAGGATCAATGCATTTAGAAAAATGATGGTAAAAATGAAGAACGATTTGGAAAAGTTTGCGATTATTTCTTTGTTATATAATTCCAAAATAGAAGAAATGAGCATGTACACTTCATGCTATGGATAAAAGATGCACCTATATTTAGAAAATTAAAAAGTATTGATATTGAAGACTTTATTGATAAATACATCTCATGTGACTACATTATTAGATGAAAAACTTATCAAAATGCAAACACACCACCATACAAAGACATGCAAAAAATACAAGACATCTTGTTGTTGATTTAGCTTTCCATTGCCTCTCATGAAGAAAAAAACAATATTAGAGCCATTATTGAATGTTAATCCTATGATGAAGGATAAGGCTTTTTTTTTTTCAAACAATTAGAAAATAAAAAATATACAAAAGATGTTACATTTGATGAATTCCTACATGAGTTCCATCTTGAAGAGGCAGATTACATTGACATGTTACAAGCAACATTAACACAAAGAGTTGTATTGCTAAAACAAAAGCCAACTGATATAAGGATAAATTCATTTGCTAGAAAAGTGCTAGCATTATGGTATACAAATATAGACACATAATTTATATTAGTCGTGTATATTGATGCATTGTACTATAGTTCATACATGACAAAAAAGATCAAACATTGACAGTTGCATTCTGCCAAATACAAAAAAAATGTACCTATGGTTACAATGAAAAGATTCACTTCATATGCAAAGTAGGAAATATATTGCTAAACTATCAACAAATGTCTAGTTGACAAGTAGTTCATATTGCACTCTCATTGCCTTCACACAAGAGCTCAAGAAAAAAAATCTTCATCAACACTTCACCACCAAAAAATAGATTACTTATGTTGAAAATTCCAAAGCTTTTGGCAAAAGAAAAAAATGTTTCTAAGAACATCATGTATGCCTATGCAGTAGATAAGTACATACGATAGTTAAAAGATTTAGATAAACTATCATTAGTTGAATATACAACTTTCTGTACAAGTAACCTATATCAAAGACTAAGAAAGACAAAAACTATATATCATACATTATGTAAGATAAAATCAACACATTGATAATGAGAATTATTGTAAAGAGAAACTTATGCTTTATGTCCCTTTCAGAAACAACAAAAAATCATTATTAGTAGGCCATCAAACATGGAGAGCGGCATTTAGTGATAAAAAAAATATATAGAAAAAGTGCATAATAGATAGGGTGGCATTGAACTTGTTGTAAGAGAAACCATCAATGATAACAACTCAACAATAGACATTGAAAATGAAGATGCACAAACTACAAAAAAAAATGAAACTGAGAAATATGACATCATAACTACCATTACACATGCAAAAAAAAAAAAAAAAAATGCATACTACTACCTTCTCATTGTTAAATGAAAAAACACATCCATTCTTGCTTACAGTGACAAATATTTTAGTTTATCAAGAAAATTTAATGAAGAGCAAAAATAAATAGTAAAAGATGTTTTTATGACAAAGAGACTTGCACTAGACAAACCACTATATTTTTTCTTGATAAGAGGTGCTCTTTCACAACAAAAGTTTCCTTTCAAACAATGATTTGAATCTATAATAAACTACTAGATCTAGTGACCCATTGAAGCCTAAAGGTATTATTGTTGCTTCCATAGGAAAAGCTATTTATAATAGAGGTGGCATCACTGCACATTCTATTTTTCACCTCACATGTACCTCTTCAAAGATGTTACCTTTGGACTTAAACACACTTGATAATCTAAACAAGAGATTAGATCAACTTGACGTATTGCTTATTAATGAAGACTTCCTAATTGGTTCTAGAATGTTATACAATATTGACAAAAGACTTCACCAAATCAAACATACACCAACATGTCCATTTAGAAATGTTAACATCATATTTTATGGTGACTTTTACCAAATACAACCTGTGTGTGATAACTAGATATTTGAAGAGCCAACAATTACAAGTGATAAAGTACCATACACATTTTGGCTTTAAAATATACTATTCTTTGAATTGTATACTATCGTCAGACCAAAAAATAAGCATTTCACATCTATTCTAAACCGTACAATAATTGGGAAACAAAATGATCAAATACCTTTCATATTTGAACATGACATGCTACAAGAATCCTCCTAAGAATCCAAAATTTCCATACTTGGTCCATAGAAATTCAGTTGTTGATGAACAAAATTGAAGAATGTTAAACTTTTTACCTACTCAATTTTATGAATTTGAAGCTATTGATCAAAAAGATTTTCAAGTTGATAATAGTCACTACCAAGTTGATAAATCATCACTACCTATTCTACTTTACTGAAAGCTAAGAATTTTAGTTGAGCTAATTGCTGGAAACCTAGATACACATGATGGAGTAGTCAATGGTGCTAATGGACTCTTTCAAATACATACAACTGAGCACAAAGATATTATTTGGATTCAATTTAACTTTGAAATTGGTACCTCATGTCGCAAAACAATGCTAAGATTTTACACAAGTTCAATTCTTTCTTCTTGGACACCAATAATGAAAATAGCTAGAAGAGGAATAACATCTACAAAAATTATTAGTTAAAAATAATTTTCTATTCAGATAGCATCTACATGCACTATACATAGAGCACAAGACTTAACAATGAATACACTTGCTTTTGATCTTAACAAAGTCTATCAACATGGTGTAACCTACACTACATTGTCTCATGTAACAAATATTGAAACATTGTGTTTGTTATACAAACTACAACATAAAAATATTAAAGTATCACGCAAAGTGGAAAATGAATTGCATCTTTTACAAAATTTCACACAATGAAAACTTCAATGTAGTCTTTCCCTTATACCAATTAATAATATCATTGTATTCTCTTTGAATACTAAAAGCTTTGCATTTCGTGAACAAGAAATTATTCATGACCATGACTTGCTAAAAGGAATTTTTCTTTGCTCTTAAGAAATAAGAAACAAGACATATGGACACCTCCACTTGCTTGATGAAATCTAAAATTGCTATTCTTCAGTAGGTATTCATAGTCTATTGACTTGTTTTTCCAAAACCACCACTATCTTAAATACCAACACTTTCTCAAAAAAATTTATAGAATCCTTAACAATTGATATTTTGCATATGAACAATAATATATATATCACAAATATTTACATTACACTAGGTACACACATCAACGACATATTCAGTCTTATATAAAATATTTTTACGAACTTACCACTAAACTATAAAGTCATAATTACTAGAGACTTCAACATTGACATGTTGCAATTCACTTTAAAAAAAAGAAATGTGGGTTGCACTTATGCAACAATAAAACTTGTCTTTTCTTACTGACAAGCCAACAACATATGTAGGTACTTTAATTGATCAATTATAAATCTATAATATCAATCAACAATCTACAAAATTCACTATCCTAGATACATATTGGTCAGACCATTTTCCAATATCTCTATGCCTACACTTCTAACTTGCAAATCACATTTGTTTTAGTCATATGTAATAACTCAACATTCATAACTATTTTAGAATGTTGTAAAAAAATATTATCTATATACAATTTATTGAAAACATATTAGATATATAAAGATTTTTATCTACATTCCTCATGTATTTTCACATGCATAATTCATTAGAGTTTGATAAAATGAATTAAATCATTAAGTCATGTACTAACAACTATTTCAACTCAACAATATACCAATTATATTGTTGATAATGGAGGCTTTAGAAAAGAAAATTTTTGATACAAAAACCTCTGCCAACAAACTGGCAACTGCAACAAAAAGGTATTCCCATAATTCTTTTCTAATTACATATTTTACCGCACTTACATATGATTTTTTACAATATTCACTTTGCATACTTTTTTTCTACAATCTGCATAGATCTCTATTTACATCATCAAATGAACAAGAAAACCCTACAAGATGAAAACAACTATAGTAGTAGACAACTTGAAAGAAGGTAAGGATTATTATAGAGTTCTTAAATTCTTGACAGAAGTTTATATATTAATGCATTATATAAAATAAATAATCTCATCTTGTGATAGACTGAAGATAGAAAAAAAGAAGACATTCTTCATTATGGACATTTGTACACTATAATCTGCAACTTGTTTTGAAGGTGATGTCCTTGTGACTTATAGTCCTGCCTATGCAAAAAATCCAACAAGCCCAACGAAAGCACCAATATAGTACATGTTGACCTCATAGACAGTGAAGGTTAAATGACAATAACAACAAACATTACCAATCAATTGATTAATAAGTTTATCACCCTCCTTTTGCTTGGAGAAAGTGTTTGCATAAACAATTTTGCACTAAAACAAAAAAATGATATGAAAGAGGTGATGTTGATTATTGTTTTCAATTCATTGCACAAACATAAATTGAAACAATAGACTGAGTCTACAAGCAACAAAAAATTATGCTTGACACAATAGTAAGTAAATTTATAGACTCACAAACTAACTACTCAATTGGTGCATTAGGAATTTTAGTTGCAACACATAAGCATACGCTGAAAAGGTATCAACTAAATGTAAAAGATGAAAACTCTACATCAGACACAAAATTGTAAGCTATGCAAATCGTTCATCAAAAAATGAATTATGTTTTCTGTTATATTATAATTCCTTTCTACACTAACAAACAAAATTCTTGTATTTTGAGGTTACAATTCATGAATTCCATGCTCAAGCTTATGCAAAAGCACAAAAAATTGTTACATCCACACAAACATCATTCCTCCTATTGAAAAATGTTGTAAAAAGTGGACAAAAAGGAACAAATAACATTAAAACAACACTGTCAACTTTCAATGACACTCTCAATGATGTATCTACAATAATTTCTTTATAGAAAATTATCTCCTCAAATACATAGGTAAGAAACAAATCCATATCATCTTTCAAAATCAATTACAATTATATTAAAAGTATACACTAAAATTGATGTAAGGAAACTTGGCAATAAAGAATATAACCGTTTCCACATAACCCATAATAAATCTAAAATAAACACGGAATTAAAATTCACATGCAAGAGAATAGACAACATACCCATAAAATGTGACACAAGATATACCCTAGGAAACCCTCATTGAGGGAAAAACCCAGCCTCCAAAAGCATCCATCATCATGTATTATTCAGCAAAAAATACCATTTCCATACAACCATGGAAGCCTTCATGGCCATAGCCACAATCGAGAAAACTATGTGAACAAGCATGAATCCACACATCCCATGCCATGCTTTCAACCTTCACAAATGCTCCCTTGGCTAACCTGTCAAGCCTTGTCCTGCTCGACTCTTGCCTTTTGTCTGCTCCTTGTCACTCTCTGTCTCTCTCTACAACAACTACCCTTGTGGCTGCTTATATAGTAGCAAGTCCCACAAAACCACCAAGTGGTATTACATAAACCATGTGCTACCTAACCCACTGACCCCACATTTAATATTGGGCATTTAATTCTTTTCCCCCAATATTAAATAATTACATGAAATATTATCACAATGTTACAATACAACTCATCAAGAATATTCCATGGGAATCTTTACATGTTGCACGTCCATCTAGGTACAACATTACATAATAAAAATAAAATATAACAATATTATGCAATGTGTGCAACACCCATTATCTCAACAATTGACACTTAAATTTTTATTCAAATTTCAAGTCACTAGCAATTTAAAACTAAAAAATTCATACTTACCACCCTACAAGTTGTTATGCACCCAATGCTAATAGGCATCATCATTGCCACCATCCTCAACAACCAAAAATGTCCACTACATTACATGTGACAAAATTATGACCTTTGCTTATGACCATTCTTTGCAATGCATGATACAAAATGAAGATGACATTGTCGACTGCAACATGCATGCAGAACTCCTTCATCAACACTTAATAGAACTTGAAAAAATACCATTTGAAAATTACAAAAAAAAACATGTCACTAGTTGTATACATGCTGCAAACATTTCAAATTAAATGAAGTTTTACAATTGAATTGAACAACAATATCACTTCCATTATAACAAGAAGTTGACTATGTGAGATAAAAATATCTTCTCATTTTTATCTTTCCTTCTTTGTTACTTATTATTTTATAGAATTCTGAATTAAAAAAATTGTATTCTAACTAATTTCATTAACACAATCATTTTTTTGGAAACAATGGGTTAATTGACTATTGCGGATCTGGATGCAATCAACTTTTCTCATTTCTATACATAATAGTTTGTTTTACTTTAAAAACAAATACACTTGAAACTTTTATAGTCAAGTCTAAACGGTTTCAATCATTTTTGTAATGATTCATATGTTGAAGATAATACAACTCTATTGCATAGAAAAATATTATGCCAATCTATAATGGCATAAATTATATAAATTTTGTATTTTGCAAACAATTCTACTTTCAATATTCTCACACATATTTCAATGGTACTGTTAATAGATTTCAAAATTATCTTGTTTTTGCATAGTTTAGAAAGAATGAGTTATTACAATCAGAACCAGGCCCCTATTGGACCTCCTTCTCCACAAGTTATTCCTCATTCTCACTTCCAAGGGCTTTTCTAATGTTCAATTTTTTCAATTTTTATTTTGGGGTTTTGAAAAATTCTATTTATCATATAAGATTATTTCTTTTCATTGATTGGAAACACAATCTTAGTAGTTTAATAAATTGTTTCCCTCTTTTCAAATGTAAATAGGGTATCCATAGCTTTATCGATCATCGCCACAAGATCATCCTCTAGCTAGGTATCCTTAGGAAGGTTTATATGCTCCTCGTGGAAGACCTCCTCCTTAGACAAAATCTACATGTGATGGATTTTTGAAAGGATGGTCAATTTTCTACTTTGTTCTCTTCAACTAAATGGCTTATCTTTTTTATATCTAACTTTCAACTCAAAACCTTATGAAATTGAATCCCATTATTTTAAGTGGGTAATTTCAATTGATCCTCATCTGAACATCCACAATTTAAAACTTTGTGACAAATAGATCATTGAATGAATGATTAGATTGGGAAATTCCCTGTTCTTTTTGTATTTCATATAGGTCTAAGTTATCTAACAAATCATTTTCTTTATTTTCTTTTAATGCAGCTATTTTGCCCTCTATTTCTATTATGTGTTTGAAGAATGTTTCTTTTTAGTTGGAACACAAATTTGGTAGCATGGAATGATTATTAATGTTTAAACTTGGATCACTCAACCCAAATTCATTCTTTTTGCAGATTTTCTTTTGGCTCTTTTGTAACTATGTTCATTTTACTGTATTTAATTTGCTTTAGTTGGTCTTTGACTCTCTAGTGGAGTAGGAATGTAATATATATTTTAATAAGTGAAAGTCAAATTGAACACATTATTTGTCAGTACTAAATCTTGATATAGATGCCATACCTACTTTGCATATTTTGCATTGACGGTAGATCAAAATTCAATTTTATGATAAAGATTTTCATGGAAACAGATCATCATACACATATTGTAAAGATCTCTAATTATTATCTAAACATTTCTTGCAAGTGTCATATAGGGATCACACTTCAAAACTTAACAATGGGTTTGCTATTGGTGTTAGTAAATATGGCAAAACTAAACTATTAGTTAACTTGGGAGAGATGAAATATGCACTTTTTTTTTTGTTTCTTTTTTTTTTTTAATTATTGTTAGTGAGGACTCCTTATAGTTTAAACATCACATATTAAGGATTAATTCTTAAACTAAAATTGTTAAATATTCAATGTTGACTTATTTTTTATAAGTTAATTTCTTCCTTATTACAATATGTTTGAGAGTAGCCTCATGACTCATTGCTCTCCTTAACTTTGCTAACAGTTAAGGGAAATAAAAATAGCTAAAAAGATAGATCACTAAAGTATGAAATTAGAGTAACATTAAACTAATTTAGTAACCAACCTACATTCTAATGACTTCATATTTCAAATTTTCTTTTCTTCTTTCTTTATTATAAATTTAAAGAAATTAAAAAATGATAACTAAAAGTTTAATAAATGTCATATATAATAACGGATATTTTTGAACTTCTATTTACTTTTGTTAATTATTTTTCAACTATGGGGATTTTTGAACAAAAGTATTGACAGTTTTTTAATTTATTGTAGTACACTAATTCTGCTAACCAGCTTCCTACTTTATTACAACTCAACCCTCTTTTTATGTCTCCTATTTCAACCGAAAAGCTTTAAATTTGGATCAAATAGATAAACACCACAATACGACATTTGATATGGCACAAAGAAAGACCAAATATAAATACAGGGAGACAAAAAATCACTTGGAGTAAACAGAGGCAATGAATTGGTTGAGATATTTAAGGAGTGGTAGGAAGGGGTACCCACACTCATTAACTCACATTGAGTAAGTGTAGGCTACTAGAATCACCTTGGCATGTTGTTTTATTCCCATATATCAATGTTTCTACATCGAATTTTCATGAAAAGTATAACATTTTAGGTCATCTTGCCCGCTTTCCAATCTAATGCGAACTCATGGACTTGTTGATTTACCACAGAGTATCACTTTCTCCAATAAAAGTATTAAAAAATATGCTCTCTTTTCATGGGGTATGTAGTTGTTGACAACTCCTCATTAACCTCAAATTTATCCACATTTGACGTGATAGGTTCCACAATAATGTTCTACATCACGGGGGCATGAACACTCTTTCTGAAACCTTTTATGTATTTCATTCTACTATTATTGGTTTTCTTATTAATGCATATTATGTTAGAAATGGATTGGGTAAGTGAAAAATAGTAAAACACAATTTTTTTCTCCTCTTAAATAAATCTTAAACTACATGAAATTATACATATGTTTAATAATAAAAGTACCATTTATAAACAACTTTGAAAAATAGTTTTGATAAAAATTAATAATTAATATATTATTTTCAATTTGTTGCTACTCTTATTGATATTAAAAAGAAATAATTTTAATAATAAGTAAATTGATTTTATTTCATTTTAAAATAAAAATGAATGAAAAGTGAAATTTTAAAAAATACTTTAAAAGTTCTTTTTTAATATACTTTTTGTTAAATTAAATATTATCAACATTCACAGAGTATTAGAGATAATTTGTTTTTGTCTTTTTAGACTATAAATTATATTTCTGATTTAATTATTTTAGGATTAAAGTTATTGAGGATGAAGAGATCTAAAATTATGGTGTAAATAAATTATTTAATATAAAATTTATTATTGTGTAAAATATTTTTTAAAAATGATGAATGTTCAATCGAATCAAATCTAGAAAGGGTAATTTTGTATTATATTGGTAGAAGCTTTCACATTTTCTAAGTTTAACAAATGAACAAAAATTTGAAATGAAAAGAAAGATATTAAACATATCTATGCTTTATACAATTAAAAAAGAAATAGAAGGTATGCTAATTACATGCCAAGATTCCACTAAACATATCTTTCCATACTAAAAATTCTGTATGAGGGCAATTTATATGTTTTTTGTATTTATGAATAGCTATTACATTTCTACCTTTGTTAACTATGCTTTTGTTGAGTGGTCTTTGTATCCCCCGAGCCTTTTTGTGAATATGTAACCTTAATACATAATTAATAGAGAAGAGAATATTCATTAAAAAAAATAGGCATAATGGTCTAAAAAGAACATTGATCAATGCATTATTCAATTTCTTCCAATTACTAATTATTTATTCTTTGTTTATGCCTATCTTTGTCCATTTTACAAAAAAAAATGTTTATATAGGTGCATCTTTTTTTATTTATGAATAGTAATTTTCTATTAATAAATAATATACTAAAATTACAATTCACAAAAAAGGGTCGAGGGATACAAGATCACCCTGTGAGAGTTCACATGGACAAATATGGAAACATTAACTATTCATGATAAAAAAAACATATAAAGCAACCCTCAAGTCGTTAAAGCAGTGCCTACTAAGGGAGGTGGCTCATCTCTACCATAAAAACCCCAATCATCTTTGGGATTGGGAGGCAAACTGGGAATAGTCCAGCCAGCAACAACAACATCAGCAGCATCAGTGGCCTAGTCAGCATCCTTCATATTAGGTTGGGGAGGTGAAATGGCTAGTTCTAGGAAAAAAGGCCATTTCCCAAAAACCACTCGCCAAGTGCCAAGAGGAGGAGCTAGGGACTAGCCAATGCTACCACAGGGTGAGGAAACTGACAAATGCCTCCATCCATCATTGACACCACTAGGAGAGTGGTGAAAAGAAGCCTAGGAACATGGAGTATGTGAGCAATGACCTGAAGAATTATGCCTCTGGCAGCAGGCTTTAGGTGTCGAGGTATCAACCAAGCCATTTGGAGGTACCCTGGAAATAGTACAAGGGGCATTGCCCCAATGATTGAGAAGCTCTTGAAGTTGGTCCACCTTCAAGGCCACCTTGCTTGCTTGCACTTGAATCTGTATCATTATATTATTACAAATGTACACTTTAGTGTACATAGCAATATTAATATCAAGAAAACTATGAGTGAAAATAACAACATTTCTATCTTTCCATGGAGTGAACAAAATCTCCATCTTGAAGGTATGCCAAATCTAGGTAAATTTTTAAGGGATCTTGGGGGAATCACCCAAAATAGCCATATGCCAAGAAAAGGGTTTAGGCTGAAATGACTTAGAAAAATCATGAATCTAGTGCCAATAATTTTGAGCACATCTACAAAACCAAAAAATATGCAAGAAGGACTTTGGTTGGCCATAAAAAGGACACCTAGGATCTGGAACCCTAATATGCTTGAGCTGAGGCCCAAGGGGAAGACCTTGAAAAACTAGGTAGCAATCAAGGACAATCTTGGGTTCTGTAACAGCACTCCAAATAGTGTTAAAGCACTTTCTCCATTAAGAAAGAGAAGATTGCAAATGCCATGTCTAATTGAGTGTATCCAGCATTAGTAGATGGGGAGAAAGTTATCTATAACCTTGACTTGCTTTGTAACTAGTGAAAGGAGTGGCAAGATACCACTTCCAATTAGTCCACCAAGATCTAATAGACTAAATAGCCACTTTATGAATTAAGTGCCCTAGAATTGCAAAAAGAAATAAGTCAAAAGTCTTCAGATCTAAACGAGAAAGATGGTACTAGACTTGCATATCTTCCCAATATCTAAAATTCATGGAAACCTTAAAGAAAAGATCTTTAGGAGTCTTGATGTCTTGTTTGAACAAATGCAGAGCACTAGCACCTTGAGTCTTGGCAAGAGGAATACCCTCGATGGAAAATAGGGGAGACCACCAAATGTTCTATTGGTTCAAAGAGAGCCCATCACAAAACTCATAACCAAACTAGTGAAGCCAAGGCTTGATAGCTTCTCAAGCTTTCCATATGCTCTTGATAACAAAAGAGCCATGTATGAGCATAGGTACTCACATGATGAGAAGGGTGTGAAGGACAATCCCCTTCCATAAAGGCCTGTTGACGAGAAATCCTAAAGAAATGTAATGATGAACCAATATCTTCCAAGATTCATCTCCAATGATGGCACAAATAATCCATTTGGCACATAGGGCTAGGCCTTGCTTCTATGTGGAGAGAAGGCCAAAGCCTCTAGACTCTTTTGGGAGACAACAAAATTTCCAAGCAACTCTATGAAATCCATGATGATCAGAACCAGAGGCCCAGAGAAAATAATGGAGCAAACTCACTAATTTATGATAGAAGGCTTTTGAAGGAGCTCAACATGAAGAATAATAAACATGTGTAGCTGAAAGGACTTTGGAGAAAATATGGAATTTTCCCACAAGAGAAAGCGGTTGTGTAAGCTAATAATCCAACTTCTTAGTAATCTTAGCAAGCACTGCATTCCATAGATCCATTGGCGACACTTGAAAGGAAAATGGAATACCTAGAAAGTGAAAGATCTACCCATAAGCGACCCATTTCCATTCAAACTGGTTTAGCCAAGATGGCGCTGGCAAAAAAGATTGGCAATAATAGAGCATTTTATGCCATTCAATAGTAGAGCCAAAGGCTTGACAAAAAGTGTCAAGGCAATTTAAGGCATTATTGATGTTTTCTTCATTCGCCAAAAGAGTGAGAAAGGAATCATCAACAAAATGACCATTGACCATCTTGGAAGAGGATTCTAGCAAATAAATGTCACGAACCAAACTAGAAGACATGTAGTGGGCTAGCAAATAGCCAAACCCTTTAGTAGTAAGAACATAAAGCGTTGGGGCCAGAGGACAACCTTTCTTGATGGAATGAAAAATCCCAAAGGCATCAAATCGGGAGCTACTGATGGTAATGCAAGCATTAGCATCTACAAAGAGAATCTCCACAGACTGGAGAAAATTGGAACCAAAACCAAGAGCTCAAAGCATAGCCAAAATGAAAGGCCATTCAATCTAATCATTGGCTTTTCCAAAATCTATTTTCAAAAAAATAGCCTACTGCTTGGACTTGTGAGCCCACTCCATTCCTTCCCAAATAGAAAAATGTTGTCAAGAATATATTTGGACTTGATAAAGCTAGTTTGCTCAGGTCACACAATTAAAGGAAGGAGGTGGTGAATTTTGAGAGAAATTTCCTTAGCAATGATATTATATGACATGTTCAAAAGGGCAATAGGCCTCCAATTGAAAATATCCTCCAGATCTCTAGCTTTAGGTATGAATTTAATGTTTCCTTTGTTGATAATAGCTCCTAGACTTTGAGAATGATAGGCTCCAAGATAAACTTTGTGTAGATCAAGACCAATATATGCCCAGAGGTGTTTGTAAAATTCATAAGGGAACCCATCACACTTGAGGGACTTATCATCTCCCTCTTTAAGGTCTTGAAGGGTAAGCAGTTCCTCACAAAAAGCACATTCCTGAACTATTAGGTGGTTTGGAGTAATAGAATACACTTTTTGAGAGCTTCCTCCTGAGCAACCAAATTTCCCTGCGAAGAAAAAATGTTCTCATAGTGATGAAAAAATGCTTGTAGGATGTCAAGGAGACTAGAGAGAATAGAAGTGCCTTGTTTGATTTTTTTAATCCCAAAATTGGTATGATTGACTCGAAGAGCCTAGAAGAACTCCTTCGAAGCTTTATCACCAACCTTTAACCAATGGAAGCGAGCTTTGATTTAGGCTCCTAGAGTGGCATAATTATCCACAACCTATTTGTCATGGTGAATTTTGGCAAGTTGAATTTGCCAATCAACATCAAAATATTAGGGGTGAGAGTCTTAGAAGCTTTTTTTAGTGCAAAAGTAGTAGATTCATAAGACCATCTTCTGAAAACCACTAACTATCGTCCATAGATGCGTAGAAAATGAGTGCTTCTAGTAATGGAATCATTCCACCACTAAATCTACCCTATCTAGGAATCTAGGTGTGGCTCCAAATTCTAGACATGTAGGATATGAGCAATAGTGGAAGCATGCATCAACATAGACCTGTTGAGGAAGAATTGCGACATACCAACTTTTTGAACAACTATTTGCCATGAAATGGAAAAATAAATGGAATAGTGGTTAGATAACATCACATCTGGCAAGGAAATGATAGGTAAATCTCAATCCTTAGAAAAGGAGAAAAAAGATTGTGCAGTAATCATGGCACAATTGAGATACTTTAAAATGCGATCAAAGCTAGCTTGAAAGTTGGACCAACTATGAAAAACCCCACTATGCTGGCAGCAATTAGTATTGGGATCAAAAAGGTCCAATTTATTGCACATGTAGTACCAAGCTTCCCTTTCTCCAGCTATCTAGTGAAAAGGAAAAATTCCATCTTTGTCAGAGGCAAACTTAATTATATTGAAGTCACTACACATAACTCAAGTAGCTAAAGGCAAGTTGTTAGCTAGCCAACCCTACAATTGAGCTCTTTTCATAGAATCATTGGAAGCATACACATTAACAACTCCAAAAGAATGATTGTTAATGGAAAGCAAAAGCTAAATGCTTCTGTGCATGTGGTCTGAACCATGCAAAATAATAATAGAATGAAGACGAGGTGACAAAAGAGTAACTACACCACCTCTGCCAGTATTATGTTGAGAGAAAAACATAATTTCATCCAGCTAAATGATGTGACATGCAAAAGAAAGCATGAAACTAGAGATCTTAACTTCTTGCATACAAAGAAAATCTAAATTTCCAAGTCTATGATGAGTATCCTTGACATAGTACTTTCTAGAGAGGTCTTTGAGACCTTGCACAGTCCATGATAAAAAATTCATGAAAATTCTTCCATATGTTCCTCATCCTTGAGAGAGGAGTAACTATTCTAGAAGAAGGTAGAAACTGGGTTAAAGCCAAAAGGAAAATCCTCTGAACTGATGGCTCATCATTTCTCCTCTAGTTTCTCAACACGTCCAAGAGGGCTAGGAGAACATTGTACATTCTAAGTCATTATGGAAGAAGCAACTAGAGGAGTATGAATCACAATCGAGGCATTAGCCCTAGTGTCCAACTTAATCCCCTATGAAACACTAGGGTTCGAAACCTATGAAACACCAATGTTTGGTTCCAAATAAAAAACTTGCATTCCTCAACTGGTTTGTGCTCCTATTGAAATAGGAAGAACTAAAATGAGCACCGGATATGACTATTTAGGAGCTGAGGGAGCCTTGCCCTTATGCCCAACAATAGTCCATCCCTCTTTTTTCCCTTTTGCTAGTTTGGTAGGAACCTCTTTAGAAAGGGTTTAACCCTAGGCATAGCCAAAGCGTAATCTCTAATCTTGTGTTTCGCTAACTGGTGCCTATAGCAGGTGTTAGGTAGGTTCAAATAAAGCACCTTTTCAAAAAAAATTTAAGCCCCAATGTGTATTTCCACAGCATCCTTATTGGAAAGATCAACCTCAATGCAAACACGTTTCTGAGGGCGAGCACTGAAAAAAAAAATTCATGTTCCTTTGTGATAACTTTTCCAAGAGTATTGGCAATGAACTCAATAAAAGGCCAACATGGCAAGGGTAAACCTAGGAACTCTACCCACACAGGAACCTTAAGTTTTTTTTCATCAGAGATAGTGAAGTCTCTCAACCACATTTGAAAAACAAGTAGGGAGGAATGCACAAACCAAGGACCATTGCTAAAAACTGCATCTGCTTGCGATGGGTTGGTGAAGTGAAATTAAAAAACCTTTGGTAAGGTTTTGCATAGCATCAAGGAGGACTCTATGAGGAGTCTAGCTCTTGTTAACCCATTCTTAGAGCATTGCTTTAGGAGGAGTCCTACCCACAAAATACCCTATCAAGGTATGTTGTTCTAACCAGTCACAAGCAGTATCAAATTCTTGCAAAGGAAGGATAATATCAGGACTACCTCATGAAAAACCTTTGGGACAAATTTGCAAGGATGTTTGTTCAATGGAGGCAACATGGTTTTCTAAAGTAGCAGCATGAACAATTAGTATCAACAACTAGGTCACCACTAGCCGGGACCATCCTAAAAACTCCTACAGTAAATGTGGTTTGACAAGTGGAAACAACAGAAGGAAATCTTAGACAGAGAGTTGTACGCAAGAAAACTGAAAGAACACATGAAACCCTAGCAGAGCCAAAAACCCTATTATGATACTCATGAAGAATAAATTATAAGTACAACTTTAAAAAAATGTGTGTACATAATTATTCCCTAATACAATCAACTTAGAATGCTTCTATGTTAATAAATGTTTACTATTACTCAATGCAATGAACATCTTTACTTTAAAAAATATATAAAACTCTTGTTTATTTATTTGTAATTGACTTTACATGCAGATGTGATTTATTTTATTGATGAATTATATTTTAATATTATTCTAAATACATTTCTTACTTCGCGGAAAGGTTATCTGATTGCATAAGTATATAAATGTGGGAATTATGGATAGTGAGAGTGGATAGTCTATTTTAATATTTACTGATATCATAATTGTTGTAGAAATCAAGAAGCATGGGTAGAAAGAAGGTGGAGGTGTGTTTGAGGGAAGTGAAAGCCCAAAGACGGGGCACATTTGTAAAGCAGCAGAAGGGAGTGATGAAGATGGGGCAAGCGCTTGCAATACTTTGTGGCTGCTTAATCTACATGAGAGTTCACCCGGAAGAGTTCAAGGAAGACACTGCGGAGGTTTTCAATGGCGAACACCATCACCAACGTGCAAATCATCAAACTGCAATTGCAATTGCTGTTCCTCATCAAGAAGAATCGATCGAGATGAAGAAGAGGAGGGGGAGAAGGAATTGGAGGAGCGATTCAGGGAGCACAAATTGCAGCGGCGTATGACATTTGTGAGGAGGAAGAAAGGACTTCTAAGCAAAGGCTTGCAATACTCTGCGGATGCTCTGTTCACATCAGAATCCGCTGCAAAGAGTTCGAGGAGGGCATTGCACAGGAATTCAATGGCAGCTCATCACATCTTCAAGATCCTCACCACACTCATGAACGCCATGGTTCATGTTTGGAGCAAATCCTCATCCTCAGATTGGAGCAAATCTTGTAAGAAATTTCAATAAATGGGGTCAGCAAGATGTAAATAATTTGTTTGGATCGTCAAGTCAAATGGGTGCAATTCAACATCCTCCAACAGGATCATATCTCGGTGCTGCTCTTCCTCAAGATTTCTATGCTGCTGCAATTCAAATGCAGGTATATGGAAACAATGGAGTGATGCAATCAGAGAAAGATCGAAGGGAAATCCTCTCTACTAATTTCAACAGTGAGATGGGCATGATCGTTCCAGTTCAAGATCAAATGCAAATGGAAGAAGATCAATGGGTAACATTTTTAATTTCTTCACTCGAGAGCTCAAAAAATTGAATAAAATGAAAATAAACAAGATGCAAACTGTTTGAAGTTTCATTTGTCAGTCTGATTCTTGAAATCTAAAATTTCAAATAATTTTGGTTCAAAATCTAATAGCTGCTTTCTTTTAGTGGAATTTGTTATTATTTTGTTATTAACTATATCAGAATATTTTTATTCAAGAATGATTAATGAAATGAGGAGTTGTTCAAGCTAACAATCTGAAAGGGAATTCAAAGAAATAATGTGCATGTGTGCTCTTAGAACAACTCAATTCTCTTCTTGAAGAAAAACTAATGTTGTATAGTTATAATTAGTGTATGGCAAACACTTTACCTTTATTAAATTATATGTGTTATTATGTGTTTTTAGAGAATCACAACTAATTAAAATATAAAAAGAAAGACAACAATTCAGAGGTGTAATTAAATCGATTTTCAAACCATGAAATTTCCGTTCTGCATAATTCTCTACTGATTGCCAGTTAATAGGTTTTTAGCTATTATTAATGTTTTTTAATGTAAATTATCCCTTTTGTTTTTATTATAGGGAATTGAAATGTTCACTGAATAAAAGTGGTTTGTGTCAGAATAACTTTCTAACTCTATTATATGCTAAATACTACGAGTTTAGTAGACTATATTAACTTTTTAGCAACCGAGAATAAATATGTAACGTTGGGAATAATTTGAAAATATTTGTTGTCATTAATTAAAAATATAATTTTTTATAATTTATAAATAATTAAAAAACAGATATTTTCAATAATATTTTTTTTAACTTAACTGGTTTTTTTCTCTTGATTTTATTTTGATTTAAATGATTCTAACATGTAATTCGATAGTCTCTCGTTCTTGCTTTGCAAATTGACTATATTCAACCACAAACTTTTATCTTTGGTTTCTACTTATGAATACACCTAAAAGCTATAAGATTAATAGAATTAATATTTAATATTTAAGACTTACATTGTGGTCTTGTGAGGGGGGCAGGGTCTATTTTTATTTGACTCATATGATCAATAATTTTTTCAAACTTTTTTATTTATTTAATAAGTTAATTGAATATGCTAAATAAATAATGGGGCTTAAACTTTGTAAGAGTCAATTCCATTATAAAATTCATAGGACCTAGAAGCCCTCCTCCATGGGACGACACCCTTATTCATAATTAAGTGCACTACTTTTAGAATTATGTGTCTTTTGCACTTCAAGAATGAAAATATTTAATTACATATCCAAAGATTGATAAAACTATAGTATCACAATTGTCATGTACTTGTTCATGCTGCACTATATAGTAGGAAATATATTTTAGAAGAAAAAGAGTACAAAAAAGAAAAAAGAATATAAAAACAAAAATGGTTTTGAAAAAGAAAAAGTAAGATGTATAGAAATGTAAATAATACGAAGAAGAACAAAGTGACTTTTTTTTTTTTTCAATTTAGAGATAATAGCATAGTGATATAAGTAGCAAATAAAATATAGTGTTTAGCACATAAGTTGTTCAAAATTCAAAGTATAGCTCATGGTTTGTTGAAATAAAAAGATTGTCTAGAATAGTAAAATGTAGTGTGGCATATCTAAGCTTATCTAATAAATGATTGTTTGCTAAGTTGTAAATGAAGTTAACAAATTTAAAAACCACCATTAGTTCCTATTATTTTTTTTAGAACATAAATCATCAATTTATTCAACCAGTCATATTGTATTTAATTTAAGAATTTTGATTTTAAAGCTCATTCATTTATCATGGTGACAACAACTTGATATCACATTTCATTCTTACTCATGATAGACTATATAGTTTTCATAATGTGGGTCATTGGTAGACCTAGATTTAAGCCTCAAGGTTCACTCCTAATGAACCTACATAGTATCCTCTTCAATAAGAGGTCAGAGGCTTTATATTTCACTATTAGAGGGGGCTCACTCTCTCCTCATGATGAGATTTCCAATCTCTCTTTAACCATGCCGATTAATTAAGTATAATATTTAAACTTAGTCCAATCATAATGCAAAATACTCATTGTCATTAGTTGTTCTTGTTCCATATTCATAGTTACCAATCGTTAGTTAAAACAACTTACACATTTTCATATGGATCACATCACAAATCACACACTGGTTATCTTGAGCATAGGCCACATGTATACAAAGGACTAGTCCATAAACATCACAGTTACAAAAGATAGATACTTTACCATGTTGTTGGATAGTTAACGCAAGTTGTATTGTAGATATGTTATACTGTATATTTGATAATTGATTGATCACTTATTGTGTTTTTATTGATTGTCAACATGAAGGTTTCATATTTTCTATTTATTGAATAGTTTTATTCTAGACTATGAAGCATACAAATCAAGTGTGCGATTAATTTGTGTAATGAGTTAGCTTGCATGGTTTCTATATAAGACTCAAAGATGTCTCTAGATTAGGAATGCATAATATTATATACTACACACAAGTTTGAACAAAGTTATGATTTATTGAAGTATAATAGTTTTACCAAGTTGAACATCTTCTAAATAAAAATGAATGATTTGATTGGTTTGTCCAATGTGTGGTGATCTAGATCTTGTTATTTATGATTTATGATTTGTACTTAGTTCTATGATCAATGTTGTAGTTGCCCTTGATTTGGTTTACAGGAAAACATATTTTGGATCATGCTTTTAGTCATTTCTCATCTTTCATATATTTCTCTCTTGCATCCAAATGATTGATCATGTAGTGTGATCCAAAAAATTGATGTAAGAAATACTGCACAATCAAATCTAGAAACTATATATCAAATGTTTTGGATCAGGAAATTTTTTCTAGGATAAAATGTAAGAAACTTAGAACAATTTAAGTTTGAACATGATGCAACAAAATCTGGTCCAATTTAGGTATATGCTTTAGGATGTAAAGATATCTTATGATGTCATGAGTTGTGGCACCAATGGGTTATGGTGTATTGGTCATACATTGGTCATTGTGATTGAATTTTGTGAAGTTAGGCATTTTCACTAAAAAAAATTGCACAACAAGAAAAATTATTTATTGAATTGATATTCAATTCAAACTAGTGATCATGTAGATATGGTAAATAAAAAATTAGGGTTTAGTAAGATGTTATGGTAGTACTAATTTTGAATTCAAGTGTAACACATTTAGGAAAAGCAAGTGGCTGCCATGAAAATTGAGATGTGTATTTATATGATATAATGCTTTAGTTGTAATTTTGATGATCATGAATGGTATGTGGGATAATGTTGATAGAAGAATTATTGTAATCACATGTAGATGATATGTTGAATTGGATGTGAATAAGAGGGATAGAAAGATATGAGAAGGACATGGTGACCATAAAGGAGTGATATGATGAATGAAGCAAGGAGTGATACACAAGATGATGAGAACATGAAGCTAATATTTAGAAGGATCATATTTGAGATGATGGATGAGAATTAGAATAAAACTAAGGATATTAATGAAAAATGAAACACAGAGGGAGTTGAGTAGTAAATCACTTGAGGTGTTAGTTACTTTTTGGATTATATGATAACTTGGAAGATTAGTATTTGAAGCAGAAGATTAAGGATTTTAAGCATTGTTGACAAGAACAATGTTGGTTGAGTATTAGTATTGGTTGAGTGATAGAGAATGGCAAGTGATAGTAACAACCGAGTTGCATAGTATAAACTGAGCAGGATATTTTAGCGACATGAGCTAGTGATCTAGTGATGACTGAGCAATAGAACATAGTTATGGCCAAGTGATAGAAAATTAATAGTTTGAGAAAGAATCAAGATTTTTGCTCAACACGGTTGAATTTTTCAAATATTCAAAATGCATTGAAAATAAGGATTTATGAGCTATATTTTTAAATGGATGGTGAGATTTGAGAAATTGAAGGGTGAGATTTGAAGAAATTCATGCACAAGCATCCTAGGTGTAAGAGAAATCCTGCATCACCCAAAATTATTTGCTTTCTATTTCTTGAATAAGGGTTGTCTTAGTGCAGAGTTATTGTTTCTTGAGGCTTGCTACTTAGTAAGTCAATCAGACAACCTTGGAATATTCTGATTTCAAAGGTGGATGGTCAACTTGGACATATCATCTTGCCAATTGAGGCTTGCTACCATATCATAAGTATTTGTGGAGTTATTGCATATTTTTGGTGTGAAATTTTGGTATAAAAATTGTAGGCTTAGTTTTGAAGATCATAGAGGCCCTGAATTGGCTCTGAAATGGGGTTAACTAGAGCTTGTGTGAGTCAATCCCTATAGATAAGAAGTGAGGATTCCAAAAAGTGTTTATAATATCCAATGAAAGAAATAATTCAAGAGTTATGGCAAGTTTCAAAGTTGGGTTAACCAAAATTTCAAAGGTCTATCAAGTTGACTCTATAAGTAATTTTAGAGTTAGTTAGTCTCAAGGGTTAGGGTGTGATATGTAGAAAATTCTTGGGACATGCAAAATTTCTTATATAAAGAATGCATGTACATTATCTAAGACAATTCTAGATGATAGTTCACAGCTCTATGTTCCAAATTATTGTAAGAAATTGGGTGCCCATGTAGGTTTGCATATTGTATTTCAAAAATCTATAATTATGGATTTGTGGCAATAAAAAGAATCCCATATTTTGTTCTCACAAATTATTGTTCTTTCTTTGATTCTATTATGTACTTGTGGTATTAAGGGGATCACCCTTCATCAGAAATATTTTTATAAGTATCAAGAATGAAGAAGAAGAACATAAGATGGCTAAATCTATTGAATCTAATTGTAACCCTAAGATCTAAGATTATGTTTAATAGTCAAAAAACATAAGCTACCTATTTAAGGAGGCATATGAGATGTTTTATATGGTTGATGAATTGGAATTTGTAAAGACAAATGGAGAAGAAACTTGCAAAGGAGAAGTGCAAAGTTTGTGAAGTGGAGATTTATTGAAGAGTTGCTAAGAAGATCTGATTTCCTGAGAGAGATGGAGTCCAATCAATGAACCAAGATTGAGCTACATGGACATCTGAGTGTACAAAGTGGGTTGTATATTACCATATCACACCTAGTTGTTAATTTCTCTTCATTGTTATGGTAGTAAAATCCTTTTGATTAAGGTTTTCCTAACAATAATTTGTAAATCCTTTAACAAGGTGAAATTCTAAGGAAACGTTCCAAAGTATTCTAATTGGCCACTCCTAACAGGGTGATTAAATACTTTAATAGGTTCACAACTAATAGTGTATTTTGTAACCTTTAACAGGGTTGGCTTTTAATAGAGCTCACTTTAGAGGAGTGAAAATGTGGTAGCATGTTACTTGGTAGTTTTTCCCAAATTCGGTTTCCACATTAAATTTTGGTGTCAAAGATTTGTGTGGATATTTGTAATGTGTTTATGCTACTTACTATTTGTTAAGTTTGTAGTTTATTAATAATTGTGATATTATTCTACTAGTCGACACATACTAAATAGAGAGCTAAAATGGAATGAATAAGTTGAATGGTGTTGAACAATTTTATTTGATGAATTTTTAATGAATTTGATTAAGTTTGCTGAATTTGTTAAAAGTGGGTTCTATAAATATAGACCTAAGGATAAATGATTCACCCCCTCTCACTTATTCTAAATATTATAATATTAAATCCATGCTGACTTCCATCCATAGCTTCTCTAGTATAGGTAATGACTAATACAACCATTTAATTTGGTTCACTCATTTTGTCATCTTACATACTTTGCAACTATGTACAAACTTGTTGACATCTTTTTCTAAGTATGTGAAGTAATAGTTCTTAGCAACTAAAGAAATTATTTTATCTCTACCAAACTTTCCACCCAATCCTCAACTATTCTTCTCCTTGATGAAATTATCTCTAAAGATCTTCTTTGAATGCATATCAGACTTCCTTTGAATAACATATCATCCTAGATTATAAAATCCAACCACTTTGTCTTTTCAAATGTAACAAGTTTTGTATAATCTTTCTAGGCTTCACCAAAATCAGGATCCTCCATATAAATTTTTTTGAGCTCCATAAACCCAACCACCTCAATCTTCATCTCTATCAACAAAAGGTGTCTTCTACTAAGAACATCTCCAAATTTATTAGACTTCACAGTCATGTGTTTGAAAATAAATGTATAACTAAAAAAGGTCAACCCACATCAAATTCCTTTCATTCAATTTTCCTTGATTAATAAAATATTGCAAAGCATGTTGATGAGTATTCAAAAAAAATATTTAGGAATAAGATAGTGTCTCCACGTCTTCAATGCCTAATCTATAGCATAACATTCTTGATCATGAAAAAATACTTCTTTTTCACATAATTCATCTTCTCACTGAAATAGGAAACATGTCTACCTTCTTGGCTCGAAATAGCTCCTACTCTCGTACAACTAGCATCACAATATACTTAAAACAACAAAAAATAGTTGTTCTATAATTTTCTATTTCTACAAGTTGAAACTCTTATCTACTCCTAAAGTCCACTTGAACTCTTTTCTATCCCCTCTCATTTTTTTAGTCAAGGGTCCACAAAATACTGCTAAAACCTTTGATAGATTCTTTGAAAACAAAGGAGTTCATGAAATCTTACCTCTATAGCACTCTATGTAGTAGGAAATTTAAGAATAGCCTTCACTTTCTCAAGGTCTAATTTTAGACCTTCTATTGACACTACAAATCCCTAGTACACAAACTCCTTTACAAAACTACACTTCTTCAAATTTAACAACAACTTTTCTTTCCTCAACTTCTCAAAAACCTTCCAACTATGTGTTATATTCTCCTCCAATGTCTTACTAAAGATCAAGATATCAGCTAGGTAAACAATGAAAACTTAGCCAGAAATTCCTTTTGAACCTCATTCATGAGCCTCATGGAAGTGCTTACGACTTTGGTTATCCCAAAAGTCATGACTAACCACTCATACAATCCTTTCCTTGACTTGAAGATAATCTTCCATTCCTCTCATTCTTTGATCTAAATATGATGGTACACAGTTTTAAGATATATCTTTGTGAAATACACAACACCACTCAAATAATCCATTATATCATCCATCCTTGGCATTGGAAATTTGTACTTGATTGTAATCTTTTTGATAGCCTAAGAATTTGTTAAAATCTTCCATTCTCCATTATTATTATGGTACTAATACCCCTAGTAGCACTTAAACTCAAAATCTCTAGAATGAACCCCTTGTGAAACAACTCATGCACTTATTTTTTTAACTCTTGAGTTTTTAGTAGTGTCATTCTATGTGCTCCCATGTTTGGAAAATTGGCTCCTCAAATTAAGTCCATTTATTTAATGATTTTCCTTATTAGTGGTCATCCATTAGGTATATTATTACATATAATATCTAGAAGCTCTTCGAACAAATCTAAAAATTTTGCAAGTACTTCCTCTACTTCTTCTTAAACATCTTTTGGAATTATAGCAAAACACATATGCTCATGCCACATATCCTCTAAGAACTAAATTCCATCAACAAAACATACTCTACAAGAACTACATACTTTTTTCTTGTTTCTTGTTCTAAGGATTTAGCTTCTGTATAGGTATTTACATCACCATCATGTATGATATTCCTATCAAAGTGCCATGGTCTACCCAAAAATGTGATACATGTCCATACATATTATATCACAATGCACCTCACTCTAGTAGCTTCCAATCTTAAACTTCAATAGGCACTGCTTATTAATCATGACCTTGTGGTCATCTTGCACCCATAAAACATGATATGGACATAGCTCTTTCTATCTCTTGACCATTAACTTTATGACCATCTTTTCTAACACTAGACTATCAGTGCTTCCACCATCAATGATCACACCACTTAACTTATCTTCACATTTTAACTTTGGATTAAACAAGCTCCTCATTTGATTAGATTCATTCTCGCCTTTGAATAGTACTCTCTTATTAACTAGGTCTTGTCCTCTTTTAGTATCTTTAGGATACAATGGTTTTGCATCATCATCAATATGCACAACTCTATCTTGGCCTTTGGTTTTCCTATTTTTCCTTCCTTAACACCGAGGAAACTCAAATACCCTATGCCCTTCTTCTCCAAAGTGAAAAGAGGTTCCACAAAAACCTCCTCTACTGGATGATTTCCCTCTTCCTCTTCCTCTTCCTCTTCCTCTTCCTCTTCCTCTTCCTCCTCCTCTTTGAAATTTATTACTCTAATCACAATAATAGTTGGAATTGTTTCCCCTCTGGTTATTATAGCTACTAATGGCCTTGTCCTTCTTCTTTTGATCTTCATTTCAGCCTCCATAAGACTATTTGTGAGATCTTAGACCACAATCTCTACCACTATTCTTGTTATCAAAGATCTTGTTTAACTTTTCCTCAATTTTTAGGGAAAATTGGTATGCCTCTTCAAAATTGTTTATTCAAACTAGACTCAATCCCTCCTAAATTCCTTGTCTTAGCCCATTAAGATAATGATAAAATTTCTCCTTGTCATCTTTTGGATGGTCTATTCCAATGAGAACTTAGTAGAACTCTTTTGTATACTCTTGAAAATATCTTCCTACTTGCTTCAACATTTGCATATTCTTAAGAAAATCAAGCTTATAATCCATGAGAATAAACTATCTGTTCAATTTAGCTATTATCTGATCCCATCTTGTAATATTATCTTGTCATCTTCTATTTTTCTCTAATTTAATTTCCCAAGGCTCTTCCACCACACTTTCTTTTTGGAGGCATGTTTTGTGCTTCTGCTAAAAGCTTGGTACAAACTACCTCACAATCAACTTTTGTAAGTACTACTTTTTCCTTACCATCATTCAGAATTATAGGAAAACACATATGCTCTATTGGAATTAACAAGTGGGAAGATTTACTTCTAAGAGGGGGGTTGAATCAGAAGTAACTAACTTTAATCTTTTCAAATTCCTTCATCAAATTTATCTAATGAACATGAAAGTAAAGACATGCATGAAAATAAACAACATACAAATTTGGTAACCCAGAAACCCTCCAAAATGAGAAGGTAAAACTGGGGTAGGGATGACACCCACAAAATATCACTGTAGCAATGTGTAACTATTTAAGGTTACAATCTTTTACCACTTGCAATGGTCTACCCTGTGAAAGGCATGTCCTATTAAAGGCTTTACACCTTGTCAAAAGTGACCTAGTTAAAGGATTTCACTACCCTGCTAAAAGTAGGCATGGTTAAAGGACTTTTGTACATTCACTTGGAATGGCACCCTATTAAAGGATTTACAAATGACTACTAGGCCAATCTAAGTCCATAGGATTTCCATAACTAATACAATTGCTAGAGAGTATTAGAAAAACTTTGACCTGATAGCTTTGCAATCTGAAATTGCTGATTCAAGATCCTTGTTCTACTCTTGCTGATTTGATCCTTTCTTGATCAGATATGTCACTCTGCAACATTTTGATAATCTTATTCTTCAATAACTAAATTCTACTATGTTGCTCTATTCTTCACTAAGTCCTTTGAAATCCCCTCTGAATTTCACTATAGTTCACCCATACACTTCTCTCAACTACTCATACAATGGGGTTTCATCCTCCTTTTAAAGATTTTGAAGACTTAGGGTTCTGTATGAATCTATGATCAATATTAAATCTTCACTTCTCACTCATTTCTTACACTTTTCCTATTGGTTGCATGCCTTTTCCATTTTTCTTATTGGTAGCATGTTGATTGCATAGGCAATGTGAAAGATTCGATCTTATCTTCAAGATCCTTCAAGATTCATCCTATGTTGGCTCCAAAAATGGTTTACATCTAAGTTTTTGAAGCCAAAAACTCATATGCTGATTCCATATTACTCAGCACATACTGGATGTTGATGCTCAACACATATAGGAAAACTAGCTCACTCATCTCCTATAGCAATTCTGTTCCACTTGGCATCTATAGTGACTTGGCACCTATACTTCTCTTGGCACTTGAACTTTTCTCGACACCTAAAGATTGCTTGGCACCTAAAGTTCACTCGACACCTATTGAATTTTCTGACTCGGCATACATTGTAGCTCAGCTTCTGTATTATACTCGGCATTAACTTGAGAATTGATTAAGTGTGTTGACACTCAAATGTCAAAACCATTTGGAGACTAACAATCTCCCCCTTTGACATGAGTGGAAAAACACTTAACTAAACATTATAAAGCTGATCTATATGATTATACTACATATTCTATTTGGCATATGTACAAGACTTCAAAAACTTATTCAAAATTTTGTATACCTCAAAATCTTGTAACACCCCCTGAGCTGATGTGCCATTACCATTCCTGTAACCAAAATTCTTGTAGTGAATATGTCTTATGTTGATACTAATACTCTTTGCCTTATCTATATATGTATACCCTATTTCTACTCCATGTACTCTATATCTATTCCTTCTTCACATCTCCTTGCAGTTTTGCATCTTTTTGGTTTCATTACTTCCTAAAAAATGTATTATGTAACCATTCTTATTCACATCTCCCCATTCAATGAATTATACTCCCCCATAAGTATATTCTCCCCCTTTTATTAGGTGCAATAAATAATGGATGAATATTCTTATTCTCCCCCTTTTTGACACTTATGTCACAGGGTCCTAAGGATGAATAGAATACTTTGCCAAAAATGTTTTATTTACCTCCATAATCATCTTGAGATAAGCATCCCAATTGTCTAAAGCTATCTCCAATGACGTGTGTTAGATGGTAGTCGCAGCTACAAGATCAACAAGGCCTTCTAAAGTAGAAAGATTTGGGTCTTTCTTTAGTACATTTTATGCATAATCCTACTCCTTATGAAGTACTTCTAGATCTGGAGTTTTATTTAGTACATTTTTTGCATAGGCCTACTTCTTATGAAGTACTTCAACCTTAGTATTTTTTTCTTGTTCTTCTAGCTCTTTGGGTTGATCTTCTATAGCTATGGGAGGTTGTGAGGATTGTTCTTATGTACATACAAGTGGAAAAACTCATTAGCACTCACCAAAACTAGATTTGTGTAAAGTTGTGCTTGTAATGTTGATTGGTGAAGGACCTTCTTGAGATCCTCTACAATTAAAGGATTGATGTTTTCAGCTAAAGTGTAAGGAACATCTTGTACAATTACTATATCTATAGGTATTGTGTGTGGAGGACTTGGTGGTGGCAGTTGGGTGTCTTGGACACTCTATTCAATTTGTTGTTCCTTAGTTGTTGCCTCTTCACCATGTGTCTCCATTGTCTCTTTTACTATCTCTTTCTCTCCTTCATCTTTTTCTTACTCTCTTTCTTCATCTTTCTCATTCCCTTTGTATTCTTCATCATTTCTACCGTCAAATGGGTCTTCCTACCCTTGCTTTACAGTTGTCAATCCATAGATTAATTTCTACATTTTTGTGGACTTTTGGACAACATCTTCAATTTGGTTTCGTAAAATATTGAAGGCTCTGTATTTGGGTACAAATTTTCTCCCATGCTTCTTATTAGCCTTTGTTATTTGACCTTTACTAAGGTCTAGTATTACATGAGCCAATGCAAAATCCCTTATTTCTTTCTCCATATTAAGATACTAATGCCATTTATTTTCAACTGATGAGCTTAGCTCCTTTGGCATTGAGTTGTCCAGTTCGAGTGGGGTGGTCTTGAACTTAGCCATCATAGTGTAGATGGATTCTTCCACTATGCGTTGTTATTCTTTTGAAAACTTATTGTAATCTTTTGTCTTTAGACCAGATAAATCTACATTATCTCTAATATTATTGCAAATGTTTTCTAATTTAGATGTGGCAGAATGTCTTACCAATCTAAATTGTTCTTCATCAGACTCTATTCTCTCCTCATCTGATTCTAGAGGTGCAACATACTTCTCTTTTTCTACTCTACTTGCCCTCCTTGTTTTGTTGCCTTCTATTTTTCTTGTTCGTTTGCCCCTTCTATTGTGCCCATTGTGTCATCCCTTGTGGTTGGCTTGCCTGGGCTTGGCTTTGTAGGTTTCTTCTTCTTTCCTTTGGGTTGTGCAGTAGGTTTTTTTTGAGCTTTTCTCTTCTTTGGCTCAACCTTTGGTGCTTCCTTCTGGACACCTTCTTCTTCATTTGCATCTTCTCCCATACCTCGGGTTAGGGAAAGTGGCCCTTGATCTTGATCTTCTTCATCACCCTCGACATCTTCACCTTATTTCTCTGCTTCTTCTACAGTGCCTTCCCCAAATTTTTATTTTAGCTTCTTGACAAGCTTGTCTTTCTTCTTCAAAGTAGATGCAGTCTTCAACTCCATATCCACTTTGGATCTCACCATGTCATAGGTTCCAAAGTGTGGTGCATCCTTGTCAATTTCTTTTTCAAGTAGTGTAGTTATTGTTGTTGATGCTTCATCTATATTTATTTCATACCCAAGAGGTCTTAATCATCTCACTCTTGGTATGGCCACTTGTGTGTATGTGTAGTCTATATCTAAGAGAAAATAAACTTCATTTACATGTTTTTCTACCAAGAAAATTGGAATTATGAGCCTCTACTTCATTGATTTCTTAAAATCCTCAAAATAACTAGTCATCAAGGTCTCAAAATTAGCTCCCATTTTATCTATGTATTCATTGACTTGAGCTATGATTGGCCTATCATTCGTCCATGCCACTTTACCAAAAGAAGGGAATTCATTCTATACATAAAAGAAAATACATATCAAAATTGCACCAAATTTGCATTGTGCTCCTTTTGTTCTCCTGATTGCTACTAGATTTTCATTTATATATTGTAGTTGTAGCTCTGCAAGATCATATTTATGATCCTTCTTCACCAGTTTATATCCTACATCCACTACAATACAAGGCACACTATTGAGTCTACTGGACTGGTAGAATTTGTGTGCAATGACCCTAACAACAAAGTCAACTAGAGGGTCTTGGATAGTGTCAATTGTCATCCCTCTCTTATTCCACTTTGCACCTATATTTTTCTCAATTGCTTCCTTGGAATCACTTCTAAGGGTCTTTGGTTGATCTAGGGTTGGGTATCTAGTCACTCTATGTACAATTCTCTTTCTGATCTTGATAGGACCATCCTCCAACCATAAACTACCATCATGCGCTCAGCTCAACTCTAGTCTAATCCATTATGTCTTGAATATGGCAGGGAATTCTAGGGCTCGCGTTAAACCCTTCTTCTCAACAATTTTGTGCTCTTCTTTAAATACTCCATTATCACACAATTTCTCATATGCCTCCCTCATTTCCATATCACCTATAGCTCCAATTTTGTAGTTATAACATTTCCTTATGTCTTGAACCATTACCACCTTTGGGGGTATAATGGAAAGGGCTCTAGTTGGGTCGTTCTTGTATGCAACCTCTAGGATTGGACAAAAATCGGGTTGCTTGACATCTTTGGACACTAATTAGACCTCAAATGATTCCTTCTCTTGAGCTTCTCTAGAACTAGATGCGATTTTACACAATTTAGGGTTTCAACACAAAGAAAACACAAAACTACGTAGCTCAGCACAGTCATAAATACCTTAAAATTAATGGAATCATGCTAGAATGCTATTGAAATCTTCTTATGCACTAGATTTTTTGGTTGGGATTTTCTCTACACTCTTTTCCATCTTTTCTCTTCATTCTTGATGAAGAAAAATGAATGAAAATATGATAATATACCCTATTTTCATCACATTTAATGCTCAATACATTTATAGTTGTTTACTCAGCTTCTGAAGGATTCTATGTTACTCGGCTTCCATTGCCTTTCCATTACTCAGCTTCCATAGGAGTATTACTTGCTCAACTTCAACTAGACTTCTTCTTTACTTGGCTTCTTCTACCAACTTGGCTCCTATTGATCATTTGGCTTGTATAGTCTTTGGAAATCAACTCAACTTGTACTAGATTTTTACTTGGTATATGAAGGCAACTAGGCAACACTTGTGAAATCTTGAATTTTCAACTTTTCATCTGTGTTCATTCTAATCTTCTCTTTTTAGTTCTTGCTTGTTTTAGGAACTACTATATGATAAAACTTTGTAAGTCAGTCCCTTATGCCTTCTCTTGCTTAGTTTGATGAAGTGTGACCACTTGACTTATTAGGTGAAGTGATTCCTTCATTTGATGTGCTACTCCCATCTTTCTTCTTCCATGTCTTGTTCATTTCTCCTTTGATGTGTTCAACATCTACCTTCTCTTTACCTTTGTCATTCTTTGAGTTGGGTGCCTTAGACTTTTTTGGGGAATTCTTGCTGATATGACCAGTCTTCAAGCAACTAAAACATGTGGTTTGGCTCAACCATCTGCTATAATCCCCTATGAAATGTTTCCTTATGCAATTTTTAGGAATGTGCACATATTCCTGACAGTAATGATAGTTATACCTGGTGTTGTAATCCCAATTGTAGTGATGACCATGGTTACCTTCCCTTGTTGCCTAATTTGATGTCCACATAGGCTTTGATCTGCACTTGAAAGCTCTATGTCCATACTTCTTGCAATTGTTGCAGTGACCTTTAAATTTTTGTGTACTGATAGTCCTAGTCCTAGAGTTATGTGCTTGATGTTCTTGCTTTTTGCACTTATGACTATAACTTGTTTTCTTAGGCTTATCATGCTAATGAGCATTTTTACTCCTACATACATTAGAAGTATGTCCCTTTTTACCACATAAATGACATGTAGGTTTAGTATTCTTACCTTTTTTACTCCTTTCTTTTGCAGTTTTTGATGATTCTCCTTGTTCAGTGCTAATATAACCTAGTCTTGAAGTGTCATTGTTTGCCCTTGATGATATCAGTAGCTGCTCAAAATACTTGATGGCCTCAATGGGTTTGTTGAAGCTTTCTATAATCTCCTCTCTTTTCAGGTCATTTTGCAATTTTTCATTTTGCACCTTTAATGTAGAGATCTCAATGTCCTTGACATTTAGTTCATGATGTGTATTTATCATCTGACTTAGGGTGTCTAGTTGCATGTTTGAGATTTTTGCTAATTCAATTGACTTTTCCTCCAATCTATTGGAAAGGTTTCTCTTGTCTTCTTCTAGCATAGCCTTGTCTTCAATGGCTCTTTTCTTCTATTCAATTACCTCACAAAGCGTCATGGCTTGTGATTCTTGTTCAAGCTTGAGTATTCTGATTTCTTTTTCTTGAGCTCTATTCTTCTCCATCAGGTCTACTATTGCTGCATCAAACTATTTGGAATCTCCGTTTGAAAATAGATTTGAGGTATCAATCTCCTTGTACTATGTGTCATTCTCAGCTATGGAAATCTCTTTTCTTCTTTTTAAGAATTTTCTCAGTTCTCCTCTAGCTTCTTCCAAGGCATGTAAAGAAAGTTGTATGTCAATTGTTTGATTCTCTATGATCTTTCCAAGTTTGTAGATTTCCATTTCAAAATCTTTTCTCCAAGTTGTAAGGCTTCTCCTTGTGAGAACTAACCTCTGATACCAATTGTTGGAATTAACAAGTGGGAAGATTTACTTCTGAGAGGGGGGGTGAGTCAGAAGTAACGAACTTTAATCTTTTCAAATTCCTTTATCAAATTTATCTAATAAAAATGAAAGTAAAGACATGCATGAAAATAGACAACACACAAATTTGGTAACCCAGAAATCGTCCAAAATGAGAAGGTAAAAATAGGGTGGGTATGACACCCATAAAATATCACTATAGTAATGTGTAACTATTCAAGGTTACAATGTTTGACCACTTCCAATGGTCTACCCTATGGAAGGCCTATCTTGTTAAAGACTTTACACTCTATCAAAAGTGGCCTAGTTAAAGGATTTCACTACCCTGCTAAAAGTAGGCCTGGTTAAAGGACTTTTGTAAATTCACTTGGAATGCCTCCCTGTTAAAGGATTGGCTATTAGGCCACCTAAGTCCATAGGATTTCCATAATTAATACAATTTCTAGAGAGTATTAGAAAACCTTTGACTTGATAGCTTTGCAATCTATCATTTCTAATTCCATATCCTTGTTCTACTCTTGCTGATCTAATCATTTCTTGAATTGATATGTCACTCTACGAGGTTCTGATACTCTTGTTCTTCAACTATTGAATTCTACTATTCGGCTCTATTCTTTACTAAGTCCTTTGAAATCCCCTCTGAATTTTACTATAGTTCACCCATACACTTCTCTCAACTACTCATACAATGGAGTTTTGTCCTCTTTTTAAATATTTTGAAGACTTAGGGTTAGGTATGAATCTATGATCAATATTAAATATTCACTTCCCACTCATTTCTTTCACTTTTCCTATTGGTTGCATGCCTTCTACATTTTTCTTATTGGCTACATGCTGATTGCATAGGTAATGTGAAACATTCAATCTTATCTTCAAGATCCTTTGAGATTCATCCTATGTCAGCTCCAAAAATGGTTTACATCTTAGCTTGTCAAGGCACAAACTCATATGTTGATTCTATGTTACTCAACACATACTAGTTGTTGATTCTTGGTACAGATAAGAAAATTGGCTCACTCGACTCCTATAGCATTTCAGTTCCACTTAGCATCAATAGTGACTCAGTACCTATACTTTTCTCAACACTTGAACTTTGCTCAACACCTAAAGATTGCTCGGCACCTGAAGTTCACTCGGCACGTATTGAGTTTTATGACTCGACATACATTGTAGCTCGACTTCTTTATTATACTCAGCATTAATTTGAGAATAGGTTAAGTGTGTTGACACTCAAATGTCAAAACCATTCTAAGACTAACAATGCTCATGCCCAATACCCTCTAAGAACTTATTTCCATCAACAAAACATACTTTGGAAGAATGGCATACGTTTTTCTTCTTTCTCCTTCAATGGCTTTAGCATAAGTTGTACTCCATCCTTTATTAGAGTATAGGTGCTTGCATGCCCATCATGTATAATGTTCCTATCAAAATTCCATTGTCTACCAAAAAATATGTGATATATGTCCACAGGTATTATATCACAATGTACCTCATCCTAGTAGCTTCCAATCTTGAATTTCACTAGGCACTTCTTATTAACTAGTACCTTGTGCTCATCTTACATCCAAACAATATGATATGGACATGGGTGTTTCTATCTCTTGAGATTTAACTTTGCGACCATTTTTTTGACATTGGACTATTGGTACTTCCACCATCAATGATCACATCATAACATTTATCCTCATATTTGCAACTTGTACACAATAAGCTCCTCATTTGATCAGATTCATTCTCACCATCCAATAGAACCTTTCTATTAACTAAGACTTTTCCTCTTTAATTATCTTTAAAATAAAATGACTTGGCATCCTCATCAATATGAAAAACTCTAGCTTGTCCATTGGTTCTCCTATTTTTCTTTCCTTAGCACTAAGGATACTCAAATTCCCTATGCCCTTCTTCTCAATAGTGAAAAGAGGTTCCACAAAAACCTCCTCTACTAGATCATTTCCCTCTTCCTAGTTCTCTTTGATCTTTGTTATTTTGATCATGGAAATAATTGGAATTATTTCCAATCTAGTTATGATAACTATTAATAGCCTTATCTTTCTTCTTTTGATCTTCATTTTTGCCTCCATTAAACTCTCTACTAGATTGTTGATCACCACCTCTATAACTATTTTTGTTTTCATAGATCTTTTTTAACTTTTACTGAACTCTTAGGGAACATTAGTATACCTCTTCAATACTATTTATGTGAACTAGACTCAATTCCTCTTGAATTATTTGTCTTAACTAATTAAGATAATGGGCAAATTTCTCCTTGTCAACTTATGTATGTCCTATTCTTATGAGAACTCAATAGAGTTCTTTAGTATACTCTTGAACAAACATTCTTGCTTGCTTTAACCCTTGCAAATTCTTAAGAAATTCAAGCTCATAAACCATCAAAACAAACCATCTCTTCAGTTTAGCTATAATCTAATCCCATCTTGTAATTTTATCCTTTCCTCTTCAATTTTTCTCTAATTGAATATCCTTCAACCAAATCTTCACAAGACCCTTCAGGTTGGCCTTCACAAACTTGAACCTATAAATATCCTCAATATCTTCATACTTAAAGTATTTTTATAATCCATTGATCCAATTGATTAATTCCTCCAAGTTAAGATTTATCAAAAATGTGGGAACCTCAAACTTTTGTATTTTCTCAATCATGGAGATGCAATTAAAAATCATCTCTTCTTTTGGGTTGAGAACAACCTCTTCTTCAACATTTTCTTCTTCTTCATCCTCATTTTCATTTATTACAACAAGATTTAATCCTTTGTACATTTCATATTCCAATGCTTGCATTTATCTCTTGAGGGCTCTAAAACTCTCAGGTGTAAAACCCGAGACTCGTCCACCACACTCTATTTTTGGAGGCATTTTTTAAAGGTTTTTCTAAAATCCTAGTGCAAACTACCTCAAACTAAATGATCTATCTATTCCCTCAACAAAAACCATGGTCTTGGTGTGGACTACCTCACATTTGATGACTTAATTATATGCTCAGTAAAACACAACAAAAACAAAAAAATAATAACAATTTACAAGAACAAAATATGGGCTTATTATTATCTCCATAAATGTGAAATTTTAGAATTTTTAAATTCAATACTAAAACTAATAGGGAACCTTCCTTACAATAATTTGGAAGAAAAATTAATGAACTATTAGGTAGATTTGTCATAGACAACGTAAGGCTATTCCTTATATAGGAGATTTTCTAATTCCAGGGAAGTTTTTATACATCAAACCCTTACCCTTGAGCTAGAGCAATCCTAAAATTGTATGACACTAAGCTTTAGCTCCTAGACTAATGTATCAAAGATGGACCCCCACCTCTAAAATTAAGACATTCTAAGCTCATATGACCGACTTGCTAAGTAGAAAGACTCTATAGACAACAAGTCTACATTGAGACAACCTTTATTCAAGAAATAGAAAAGAATTATTTGTGGTTGAAGTAAGATTGATCTTATACTCGGGATGCTCCTACATCAAATATTGTATCACCCAAAAAGATATTTGATTTTTTCCATTTTATAATTACATCTTTGGAAATTTGATTTGGTGAATAGCTATTTGTATTTTCTATATTCTATGATATTTTCTTTGTAATTTTATCTCTTAGATCATTGTACTAAGTGCAAAAAATTTAATATGATAACTAGGGGAACTTATGCTTCAATTTCCAAGGTTTTGATTTACTAATTTGTTCTCCATACTATGCCTAATATTTAATTCAATGATGTTCTACACTTAAGACTTAGCTTATGTGGTTTGGGATCTAAGTAGTTGGTTAACGTGTAGAACTATAATTGAGATCATATAATTTTATCTCATGTATTATGTATTTAGTAAATAATTATTTGTTAGTAAGTCCTATATTATAATGCATTTTTCCTATTATTTGAGATTGTGAACTCTAAAATGACATGTATGTCCTAATGGTTATATATGTAGTGTTCTTGACTCTTAGAAAGAAAGAATATGGAAGTAGTACTCAAGAAGATACTTTAAGAATTTTGGAATAGAATTTTTGGTCTATAAGCTAGAATGAAATTGGCCCTAAATGAGAAGGACTTATAGCTCAACATGTTGCTTATCATTTTGTAATGTGGATTGTGTTGTTTATATGAATATTTATTGTTTATATGTATGTTATTTGTAATTGGATCTTGTTATATTCCATTGTGTTAAATTTTTAGCGGCGTTGCTCATATCCTTTGAAGGTATACCTTCCTTGTACTATATTAGATGGTATTAGAGCTAATGGTTGTTTGATCTAGAAGTTGATCTTATCATAGAAAGTTTTGATATGGTTACACTTATCAAAACTAAAGGTTGCTTGGTTGATAAGTTGGTTGTTTGAACTAGTTGATCTTGTTGAGATAGAGGTTGATATTTTTAGTAATTTATGAGGAAGTGTTGGATCTGATAGTTTTTTCTCTAATCTTAGTTAAGCTTAGGGAGCTTCCAAAGAATTAAAACATTGGTTGTGAGGTGGAAGATTGGAGTTGTAACTCACAATTGCAAAGGACTTGATCAAGTTATATTTGGAATCCTATTACAAACTTGTTGATTCTTGTTGGTGAAAAGATTGCCAAAGTTTGAGGTAGATGCACCTTATTGTAAGTTAGTGTGCTGCCTAAAAGGATGAATCATAGGAGGTTGGAGAATAAGTTTGAGGAATAAGATCTAAAATGTCTTCAATGGATTTAGAAGGAATACATAAAATGAAGAAGAATATGTTGAAGTTGCTAAAGATCTTCAAGTACTTGAAGTAGAGATCCATGTAGAAAAAGAAATTATGTTGAAGGCTATGACACAATCTAGTAAGAGTCATAGAAAGGAAGTCTAAAATTATTCTAATTTTTTAGATCCCAAAGAATTGATATATTGGGATATTGAACTTGAGGATTATTTTGAGCTTGAAAATATTATAGATTTGCAAAGAGTTAGGTTAGTAAAAACTATGTTGAAAGTGTAAGGTGAAAAAGGGAGACATTAGAAAAATTAATAGAATTGTAGATCCTTTTTTTTGGGAAACTAAGCCATTCAAATATGTATGTGAGGGAAAGAGAGAAATATTCAAATATGATTCCTCTTTATAACCCAAATTAGATTATCTAGGACCTAAGGAGGGAAGGTTGCTAATACCAAATATGAATTAATACAAACAAATACAAGTCTTTGACCCTTATAGGATAATGTTTATAGAAAATTAAACCAATTTATTGTATAATATAGATATAGATGCTACGAATAAATAATCATCCCAATTAAGATATAAATATAGGTTAAAGATATGAAATGAAATAAAATATAAAAGATTCAATTTGAAATATATAGAAGAAGATGTATCTTAGCTCTGAAAGTCACAGATTGAAGTCTGTTTCTAAATATCTTACTGTCAATTCTTGAATGAAATAATGAAAGGAATAAAACCCATAAATAATTTTCTTACAAATGGAGTGAGGAATATGTAAACCTAGAAGGATTGATTCTCATGGAGTTGACATAGTTTAATGAAACTATAGAAAAGTTGAACAAACACTTCAAAGGAGCTACCAAGGATTTATTTTCAAATCTACATGAAAAGTTCTACTATCCTACTCATACACAAATAATATTAAGAGTTTTTATTGTTTGGTTGATGTGGACTTACCATGTTCAATCCCTAGATTGATAAAGAAACCTTAAAATAAATTTTAATTGGTAAAGGAAATTATTCCACGTAGTAAGACTGAATAATATAAAATTTAGGATGCAATTACCTCCATAGATGTGATTGCATGTTATATGTGAACAACAATGTAAGTGTAATAGCCTTGACTCAAAGAGGAAATTAAAGAATCCAAAACCTCATATGTAGGAATGTATGTTAGATTTCATGGATGAATTATATAAGAGCTCGAGTGAACTGGGATGATACATCTTCACCTTAGAGCCAAACTCTAGTACCACCTTGATGGAAGAAGCTTGATGCAAGAAGGAGATTCTTAGACTTGAACACTTAAATATTCTTTCTTGAAGAACAATTCCTTGATTACTTTCTTGTCTATATCTTAGCTTGTAAAGATGAGATATCAAAAATTATCCCATAGGCTTCCTTTTATAATTGTTCTTTTGAGAGAAAACAACTCAAACTAGTAGGGGAGTAAATTAAATTAATTGGAAAACTTGAGGCACTTGAGTCCCTAAACCTCAAAACTACTAGAGAAAAGGTTGGTAAGGTCAATATTGACCTAGCCTAAGCTAACCTAGTCTACCTAGTCCCAGGAAAGGGAGGGCCTCGGAAAGGCCTAGAAGGAGGTGTAGGTAAAACTAGAAGATAAGAGGTTGATCGGGAGATATGATCAAAAGGGTGACAAAGAAATGCTTAGAAGGCAATGTTAGAAGGAAGGAGATCATGAAGAAGCATGAGATGGAAGGTGGTATGAGGAAAAGAGACCAAAACTACACTAAGGAGGGTAAAAGCTCTCAAAATGAAGTGTGTCTATGTTAAGATAGTATCCCTCACTTTATCAAGAGTATGAGGATAGTCATACTCTTGATAAAGGAATAAGAGAAGAAAGACAACGTCACAATGAGGTAGAACATAACTATGAATAAGGACATAAGCCCCAAAACCTAGGATCCTATATCCATTCCCATACATAAGAGCATAACAATAAAGAAAAGGAAACCTAAAGAAAAAAAAAAGGAAAATTAAAAATAAAATAAAGCGCATAAGACACAAAAGAGATTAGTTTAAAAACTTAAATAAACTAGTGACATAAACCTTAGTGAAGGAAAAATCTCACTCTCTAGTATCATATTTGTAATGATATCAAAAAATAATAAGAGATCACATAAGGAAGGAAAGAGCACCACAAATGACTACACCCCTCATGATTCTATCCTACCAACATGAAAACACTAAGAGAAAAACAGTTTTATTTCCTAGCCTAGTAAGGTTTTGCGTTCCTTATACTATGAATCATAGAAAAGGAAGGATTAAATGGTCTAGAAGTTTTTTGTGCCTAATAGTTGATCCTAAAAATATATTAAATGTTCTAGTGAGTTTGTGTGCCCAATAAAAATTCATGTTCTCCCATCACTTACTTATGCATGTGTCTGTATGTATGTATGTATCTATCTAGCCATATATCAATGCTCTAGTATCACCACAAAGCGTGTGTATGTGCACAAATTACCATATGAGGGATTTATAAAAATAAAAAATGATGTATTACCTATATATATGATTTTTAGTATATGTTATTATGTATGAAAAATAGATATGAAGCAACAATGCATATATTTGAGGATTACTTAGAAACCATACTAAGTAAAGAAGGTGAAAGTAGTCCAAGCTATACTTGGAATCTGTAATTGCTACTCCATTGTTGTCAATAGAAAGTAAGTATAAAGATGGTTTTACATATTCCCCATTAGGGTGTATATATGCTCCCTTATAATTTCTACTCCTTAGACAAAGAGAGATAAAGAATGTACAAGAAACCTCTGCCCCCAAGTGATAGAAAAGAAAGAAATTCCATGGTAGGATTATATATAACCAAATTTCATAAAATAAATTATGAATCAAAAGAAATAATGTAAACATGCCATATCCAACAAGAACTATCATATAATAATGCAAAACTATATATGATTAAGTCAAGAAACATGATAGGACACACATCTTGGAACAACATAAATTGTTAGAAAATATATCACTTATGAAGTAAAATATAGATGGTTATGTTGGAAATGTATGGTGGGATAGGTGACTGAGAAGGTGGTGGGGAGAATTAGGAATCAATAAAACTTTAACTTAAATTATCTAATTAACCTCTTTAAGCTAATTTGATCTAATTGCATGCATGAAAGACTGAAAGCAATAAAACACTCATAGGAGTTGACACAATGATTGATATCCCAAAAACCATCCTAATAGAAAGTAAAATTTGGGTGGGGATGATACCTACAAGCTTCAGTACTAGAGTATAAAGAAGGCTGGTTAAGGCTTACAAATGATCACTTCTACTGATCTGCTCTATTAGGAGAAATAATGACTATTAGGTCCACCTTGTAAAAGGATTTATATAAAATAGTGAAGTATGCACTCAATTATTAGATTTAGCATCAGACTGTTAAGTCCATCTTGTTAGAGGATTTGAATGATGCACCTTTTAAGATAAACTAGTGGCTAATCTCTACTCAGCAACTCAATTTTCTAATTGAGATTCCTTGATGTAGAAATGATTAGCATTCTATGATAGATGAGACTCTTTTTTTCATTATACTTCTTATAGCCTTTACTCTTTAATTTGCATTGAATATTCTTGTTATTTGTTTCATACACATATTACATATATACCAATCAAAATAATTACCTTTTAGAGTTGGCTACAATACCAACTCAACAATCTTCACTCAATCGGCTCAATGTTGTAACTCAGGTTCTAAAGACCACTCAGGTGATATTCTGACACTCAACAACACAAGAAACTCAAGTAAGCTCTAGCACTTATTTGACATTGGTGCTTTGTCCATATTGATCACTCAAAGTAGACATGAACCCAGTTAGCACTTATGACTTGGTGAACACTAGAGAACTCAGTTGACACTATAGAGCTCAGTTGACACTGAAGCTCAATCAACACTACAATTTCTTTACATAGCTGGCTTACTTTATATTGTTTTCTTAGTTAACACTTCTTCCTACTTGGTTTATATTATGAAGCTCGATAACAATTTAACCTACCAAATGATTAAGTGTTTAGGCACTAACTAACAAATGATTTGACCATAAGGTCAAAAATCTTGCCCATTGGCATTAGTGAAAAAAACACTTATCATGCCAAAATTCTAAATAATTCAAAAATATAAGTCAAAACTCCCCCTACCAATGTTCTTGGGTCTGTAGCTTGGTTTTGAATGATGTGATGATACTCAGCTGACACTAACTTTATTTATTTTTTTGAAATTGTTTTTGTAGCTTTACTTATACATATATTTCCCCCTTTTTGAATATATTCCTTCTTTGTATTATCCCTTATATATATATATATATATATATATATATATATATATATATATATATATACTTATTTTTTTGAAATTTTTTTTATAGCTTTACTTATACATATATTTCCCCCTTTTTGAATATATTCCTTCTTTGTATTATCCCTTATACATACATATATATATATATATATATATATATATATATATATATATATATATATATTTCCCCCTTTTTATATATATATACATATATGTATACATATATATATGTATATATATACATATGTGTATATATATACATATATATACATATATACATATATACATATATATATATATATACATACATATATGCATACATATATATATACATATATACATACATATATATTTATTTTTTTGAAATTGTTTTTGTAGCTTTACTTATACATATATTTCCCCCTTTTTGAATATATTCCTTCTTTGTATTATCCCTTATATATATATATATATATATATACTTATTTTTTCGAAATTTTTTTTATAGCTTTACTTATACATATATTTCCCCCTTTTTGAATATATTCCTTCTTTGTATTATCCCTTATACATACATATATATATATATATATGTATATATGTATATATGTATATATATATATATATATATGTATATATATATATATGTATATATGTATACATATATATATCTATATATATATACATATATGTATACATATATATATGTATATATATACATATGTGTATATATATACATATATATACATATATACATATATACATATATATATATATATATACATACATATATGCATACATATATATATACATATATACATACATATATGTATGTATGTATATATGTATATATATAGATATATGTATATATGTATATATATGTGTGTTTATATATATATATATATATATATATATATATATATATATATATATATATATATATATATATATATATATATATATATATATATATATATATATATATATATATATATATATATATATATATATATATATATATATATATATATATATATATATATATATATAGTTCTTTTTGTATGATATAACTATTTCCCCCTTTTTGACACAAATGCCAAAAAAATGCATATTTACAAGGTAACACCAAAATGTGAAATGAAATCACTATGTACCTTCAAGATTGTGGACATTGTTTTCTCCCAATTATCTTGCAAAACTTTGGAAGTATGCAAAGCTATTTGTACTTTAGTTCATAATTCCATTATATGATTAGCAGTTGAAAAGTTGTTGTCATGGATTAATGTTTTAGCATGAGCAATATGTGTTTGCATTACATCCATGTTGGGAATTATAAAACTCTAAATATCTACCAATGTAGCCTGAATTGTGGCTTCTTCTCTCAACAATTCTACCTAAAGTCTATCAGATATCTAATCTTGATGAAATGTACAGAGCTAGTGCTTGGGTCAAGTTACTACTTATGTGCACTTGCCTTCATATCAGTCTATATCTTAGACAACTTGTCCTTTATTTCCTTGGAGAAATTTGTAGTATCACTTAATTTTACAAATAATGAAACAACATTATTGATATAATTTTCAAAATTAACAAGAATAGTGGACAATTCTGCTTGATCAATGGAAATCTTCTTTGCCACTTTCTCCAAAACTTTGTTATCAAACTTTCTTTCTAAGCTCTATAGTATTTTTCCTTGGCGACTCAAATATTCATTAAACTTTTGAACTATATCAATAAATTGATGCAATATGGGTTTCTTTTCATCAATATGAATACTAATTGAATCAACAAATATACTTTTTATGTCTTCTAGCACTTGATTCCCTTTCTTCCATTCTTCTCTCAACTTATGATGTTTTTACCTTTTCTTCCAAAACTCTCCAAGCATGTCCATCTTTTTAGGAGTGAGATTAGAGGTATCCCAATTTGGAATAACTATATGTTCATCCAAGTCAATTTCATCAATGGTGGTTTCTACCTCTTTACCCTTTTCCTTTGGATTAAAGGAAGGAATAATTTTCTTTCCTTTACCTAAATCCTCAGTACTCAGTTGATGCTTAACCTCAACTATCATTGCATTCACAATTAAAAAACAAGTGGCAGAAACAAAATTACTAATTTGAGAAATAGCAACAATAGCCATAGTATTTGCAATACCTTTCTAAGACTGAGTCTATCTTTGGACTATAAAGAGTGGAGCATACTACTTGATAGATGAAGTGGCAGTATTAATACTCATCATTGCACTTAATAGGATAACTCCAATAGTCAATTGAGTTCTCAGTGGAACAATGTTTAACTCAGCTATCTGTGACTCAATAGAAACCTTCTCTAAACTTGATATGATCAATTTTTTATCAGAGAATTAGGAAGGGAGGCCATTACCTATACTAGTATCTTTTCAGGATTAGAATCTTGGATATCCATTATGCCCTCTTTATCTTCTAATGCAAGATGCTCCTACATCAGACTCGCTAGGTAGATAGAAAAGTGTGTCCCACACTTTGACACCAAAAGAAATATTTGCAACCATCTTCATCTTCCTTCCAATCCATCAAGGACAAGAGATTTTTTTTACATCAACCATCTATGCTTAATCTACTCACACATCAAAATCAAATTAATCTTAGCAACCCAATCAACATGCTCACTCTCAGGAACAAATTGAACATAGCACTTCACCATGAATCCTTGTAACAGATCAGAACCACCAATAGGAATATCCTCAAACATAAATTTCATGTCAGTAACACCATGTAACTCTGAAACCAAGTCAACAATATGTAAAACTGAATCCACAATAAGAGCAATATGTAGATCTCATGCCATGTCAACCCTCAGGAAACTAGGAACATACATATCTACAGTATCATGTACATCCCCAACCACATCAGAAACCAATGAACCTACACCAAAAAAATTCAACTTCACATCCACACCAACCTCATTATCCACAAACAAGTACTCTTCAATTTACATGTCAGACACAACCAACTAATCATTAAAACAAATCTGCAACCCAACATCAACAAGGTTAGGAATATCCTTAATAAAAACCTCAAGTTTCTCTATAGGGTCTACATCAAACTCCTCAAACTAATAAAAAAAACCAACTTTGACCTCAATTTTTCCATGTCCTTTTCTCTCTCAAACAAGTCTTTCAACTAGTTATAAAACTCTCTTCTAGATCGGTAGACTCCAACTCCAGTAGCATACAACTTCCTTCTTTTGTTTCTCAACTCTTTTTGAGAAATAAACATCCACAAAAATTTCCACCTAATAAATCATCTTAATAATTTTTTTCTCCACTATAATACGAATATTCATAATCATCCTAGGGTCCAATCTTTTTGAAAACATCTTCTAAATGTTAGTTTTTGGTGACTGATCAGGGAAGTATTGTACATACTTCATAAATTTTTAGGTTCTGGCCAACATATGGCCAACATGTTTTAACCCTAAAGTGGTATAAAAATACTTGTATAAAAGGGCTTAGGGTTAGAGATTGTTTCATAGTGGTGATACAAAAATTGCTTCTTATAGCGGTATTGCACTATAAGGGATTATAGATTGTAATCAGGTTGTAATCACTAGATCATAATAATATTGGACTTTTTATTTGGTGGACATAGCCCAGAGATTGGGTGAACCACATTAAATCTTGGTACCTTGTGTTCATTTTTGTGTGATCTATTATTTTCTATTATTAGTTATATTTGCATATAATTGTTATTTATGTCTATGGTTTTATCCTAACAAGTGGTATTAGAGCAAGGTTTTTTTTCATTTATCCTCTATAGGAAAGTCTCATAGTTGAGTGGGAGCAATGGTAGATGAGGGTAAGCTGAGGGTTGACAGGTTTAATGGATAGAACTTTCAATTATGGAAGATGCAAATGGAACACTATCTTTATCAAAAGGATTTATGGAAGTCGTTGGAAGGAAAAACCAATAATTAGGGATCTATATCAAATGACGAATGGGATATTTTAGATAGAAAGAAACTCGGAAGCATTTGATTATGCCTTGCACCATTGGTGGCATTTAATATTACAAAAGTGAAGACAACAAAAGAGTTGATGAAAACCCTAGCGACACTGTATGAAAAGCCCTTTGCTTCAAACAAGGTATTTCTCATGAAGCATTTATTTAATATGAAAATGGAAGAAGGTGGATCTATTATTGATCATTTAAATGTGTTTAATACTATTACTAGTTAGTTATCTTCTATAGGTATCAATTTTGATTTTTTTTAAAAGGCTCTCTTGATTTTGTGTTCTTTGCCTGAAAGTTGGAATGGCTTGGTAATCGTTGTGAGTAATTCTATTCCTGGGTCTAGTACCCTAAAATATGATTATGTGATCGGTGTTGTTTTGAGTGAGGAAACTCATAGGAAATCCTTAGGTGGATCTACATTAGGAAGTGCTTTGAATGCATAAAGTAGAGGTAGAATGACTACAAGAGGAAGTAATTCTAGAAATCATGAGAAATCAAGAGGAAATTCAAAGGGGAGGAGGTCTCAATCTAGAGGACCGAACAACTACTAGTACTATGGGAAACTAGGTCAGAAAAAGAAAGATTGTTGGAATAAAAAGAAAAATGAAGGAGATGATAAACCAGATGGAGACAAGGAGGTAGATGTGGTAAGTAACAAATTTGAAATGGATTCTTTTCTTTTGTCTTTAGAAAGTGTTGATGATTCATGGGTTTTAGATTTTGGTGCTTCATTTCATGCTTCACCCCATAGAGGTTATTTTGATGATTATGTCCAAGGGGATTTTGGACTTGTTTATTTGGGGGTTCAAAAAAAGTTTTAATAGGTATGGAAAAAAAAAAAAGAGTGAGTTTTGTAAAGACTGGGAAGGAAAACAAAAAGGAGAAATTAGAGCTTGTGCATACCGATGTATGGGGACTACCTCAAGTATCTTCCCTTGGTGTCTCTCATTATTATGTTACATTCATTGATTATGCAACTAGAAAAGTATGGGGTTTATTTCCTTAGACAAAAATCTAATTTATTTCAAAATTTTAAGAAATGGAAATGCTTGATTGAAAATGAGACTAGCAAGAAATTAAAATATCTTTGATCTAATAATGGTGGTGAGTATTGCAGTGATGAATTTGAAGATTATTACTCCACTAATGGTATTTGTAGATAAAAAAATGTTCCAAGGACTCCACAAGAAAATGGAGTGGTTGAATGCATGAACAGGACTATAATGGAGCATGTAAGGAGCATGAGGTTTCATGTTGGGTTACCCTTGTACATGTGGGTGGAGGCTGTCAATATTATTGTATATTTGATTAATAAAGGTCCCTCTACTGGTAAGAACCTGAGTTATTCTTTTCTCAAAACCTTCGGCTATGAAGCATTTGCTCACATAGATTCCAAAAATAGAACCAGATTGGAAGCTAAGTCAAAGAAATGTGTATTTGTTGGATATGGCATTAATGCATTTGGTTATAGGCTTCAGAATTTTGAAAATCATAAAATTGTAAGAAGTAGGGATGTCATATTCAATGAGAAAATGGTGTACAAAGATATGTTTCAACAACATCGGAAGAAATAAGATGATTATGTAGTGTTGGATGATACTTGAAAAGATGATGTTCCAGCCATTCCTCATGATGCAAAACAACTACAAAAACAAATACCACACATAGCAGTGAATGTTAGACAGTCAACAAGGCAAATTAGACCTCTAGAAAGATTTTCTCCCTCTTTGTATTCAATTTTACTTATTGATGCTAGTGAACTTAAATGTTATGATGAAGCAATGCAGCTGGATACTAAGATTCAGTGGGAGTCTGCAATGAAAGAGGAAATGGACTCTTTGCTAAAGAATAAGACATGGGATTTATGCAAGTTGCCTGCATGTAAAAGAGCTTTATAGAATAAGTGAGTTTATAGGTTAAAAGAAGAGGATGGAGGTAAGAAAATATTTAAAGCTAGGTTAATTGTAAAAGGATTTGCACAAAAAAAGGGAATTGATTTTGATGAGATATTTTCTCTTTTTGTTAAAATGACTTCTATTCATACTATTTTAAGTATTGTGGCTAGTGAAGATTTGAATTTAGAGTAGCTTGATGTTAAAACAACCTTTCTTCATGGAGATTTGGATGAAGAGATATATATGGCTCAATCACAGGGATTTGTGGTCAAAGTTAAGGAGAACTTAGTGTGCATATTGAAGAAAAGTTTATATGGCTTGAAGCAAGCACCATGACAATGGTATTTGAAATTTGATAGTTTTATGCATGAGCATGGTTATAGTAGGTGTCATTCATATCAGTGTGTCTACTTTAAGAGGTTGGATGATGATAGTTACATTATTTTTTGTTTATATGTTGATGATATGCTTGTAGCTAGGTCTAACATGGATCACATTAAGGGGTTGAAATGCCAATTAGCACATGCATTTTCTATGAAGGATTTGGGGGCAGAAAAACAAATCCTTGGTATGAAGATTTGAAAAGATAGGAAGAACAATAAATTGACACTATCTTAGGCTGATTATGTTGAAAAGGTGTTGTAACATTTCTCTATGGAGAATGCTAAAGCTATCAACACATCTTTACCTGGTTATTTGAAGTTGACTAAGGAGATGTGTCCCAAGACATAAGAAGAGGAGGATAAGATGTTCCAAGGTATCCTATGCTTCAGCTATAGGAAGCTTGATGTATGCTATGGTATGTACTAGGCCATATATTTCACATGCAGTGGGAGTCATTAGCAGGTATATGAGTCATCTAGGAATTGAGCATTAGAATGTAGTCAAATCTATTCTTAGATATTTGAGAGGAACATCCAATAAGTGTTTACACTTTGGAGCCTCTACTACTAATTTACAAGGCTATGTTGACTTAGATTTGGTAGGGGATATTAATAGCAAGAAGAGTACTATAGGTTATGTCTTTACTATTGGTGGGGCAGCCATTAGCTAGGTTTCTAGGTTACAAAAAGTTAATTCTTTATCCACTACAGAGGCATAGTATGTTGCTACTACAGAGGTAGCCAAGGAGATGATATGGCTTTAGTTCTTCTTGGAAGAATTGGGACACCTCATAGGGATAATTATTTTTTTATAGATAGTTAGAGTGCCATTCATCTTGCAAATAATTATGCTCTACATTCAAATACCAAACACATGTAGTTGTAGTACCATTTCATTAAGTCAATTTTGGAGGATGGATAATTAAAGTTGGACAAGATACAAACAGATGCCAATTCATAAGATATGTTGATAAAAGTAGTAACAAGGGAGAAGTTGAATTCCTCTTCTACTTCGGTTGGTCTTCTAGACTGAACATGAATAAAAGAACAACAAAGTCAAGGGTGGTTTGATCCAGTGGGAGTAGTATTGCTACAAGATTAGTCTCCAAGTGGGAGATTGTTAGTTTGTGGTGACTAATCAGGGAAGTAATATGCATACTTCATAAATTCTTTAGGGTTCAGGGCAGCACCTCAAAAAAAAAATTTGGACCTTGGTCAATGTTGTGGCCAACATATGGTTGACATGTTATAACCCTTAAGCAACATAAAAATACTTGTACAAAAGGGCTTAGGGTTAGGGATTGTTTCATAGTGGTGATGTAAAAATTGGTTCTTGTGGTGGTATTGAATTTTAACGGATTATGAATTGTAATCAGGTTATAATCACTGGATCATAATAATATTAGACTTGTTGTTTGGTGGACATAGCCCAGGGATTGGGTGAACCATGTTAAATCTTGGTGCCTTGTGTTCTTTTCTATGTGATCTATTATTTTTTGTTATTAGTTATATTTGCATGTATTTTTCATTTCTATCTGTGGTTTTATCCTAACACCAAGGTCTTCACAAACCCTCTACAAAAAATCTTTCCCATACACCTTGTAACAAACCTGAACTATTTGTAAGTTAGATCTCAACCTGCCACCTTGCATGAACAACCAAGAACAAATCACAAGTCTAGGAACATAGATTTGCAACATCACAAAAAGTCTTTGTGATCATGCTACATCACTATCAACCTTCCATCTTTGCAACCATCGATCCATCATATCAAGATCCTCTTAGGTCAACTTCTCCCAACCCAAGGTTCTAGTGCTAATTGCCTCAGCTTTGGAGATCTACTTGCACACTCCAAAATAATTGTGCTCTGATACCACTAGACATACAAGGAAGAAAAACCCCCAAAGGAGATGTCCTAGCCCCCAAAAAATAATCACACAATGGAAGATAAACAATAACACAGATATTTAGATCCAAAATAATCTCAAGTCTCATAATATAATTATAAGATTTACATCAAACATGCCTGACTATAAGCCCTTCTGAGTGATGGCCAAATACATAATTAATTACAATAGTAATTCTACAAGATCTCACAAGATCTAAACCCTAGATAGCCCATATCCACAATCTGGTAGAAACCCCTAGAATAATATAATCTTGTGCTCGCAAGCCCTAAAGCAACCTTCTTATATCCCAAGCCATAGTTACTAGCTTTGCTCAACTTCACTCTTCTTAGGTACTCCTCTCTAGCTAACTTCTACCATGTTCAATGATGAATAATGATAAGACAAGGCCCTCTACTTATACCAAACCAAGCCAAAAGTATGCCTAGCAAGTTACATTAAATAAACCCTCACATTAAACAAAGCCTTAGGCCACAAGTTACATTAAATAATGCCACCTATTAAATTCCTTTTTTGTTCTTTGTTTCCATTTTATTTATTTATTTATGTATCTTCTAATTTTTGTTATTTTCTCTCTCTTTCATTATTTTTTATTCGTATTTTAAGAAAAAATTTCCTTTTTTATTTTGGATATAAATATTTGGGTTATTGTTTATCTTTTGATATGTTATTTTTTTGGGGGGCTATGACATCGCCTTTGGGGGTTCTCCTACCTTGCACTATGTCAAGTGGTATGAGAGCCTTCCTAGTTATCACAAAATACAAAGCAAGTAAGAATTCTACAAGATCCCTCAAGATCTAGCCCAAACCCTAGCTAGTCCAGATCTACATTCTAGTAGAAACCCCAAGAAGAATCTAAAATTGTGCTCACAATCTACAAAGAAACCTTCTTATTTCCCAAATGACAACTACTAGCTCTACTCAACTTCTCTCCTCTCAGCTACTTCTCTCTAGCTAACTTCATGTTGGATGATTTTGATGTAGTGTGTGGTATTAGAATATCCAAAAGAGATGTCCTATGCCCCAGAAAATAACCACACAATGGAAATACAATACAAGAAATAAGATCTGATACCAAACATAACTCTTTATTCATAAACTAATTGATTACATGCAATCTATCAAGCTATAAGGCTTTCCCAGTTATGGCCAAAAATAAAGCAAGTAATAGTTCTATAAGAGCCTCATGATCCAACCCAAACCAAGCTAGTCAAGATCCACATTCTAGTAGAAACCTTCAAGAAGAATCTAAAGTTGTGCTCGCAAGGCACCAAGCAATATCAAATCTTGCATCATAAACCCTCCATAACTTTACTCCTTGAAGATATTTTTTCTATTAAATCATCTAATTTATCTAATATCTCTGCTAAGTATATCTCTATCACCATCTGATACCTTTTCCCTTTAATACATCTAAGTGCTTGAAAATCATTAGCCCATGTATGTACTTCATCCATTAGCCCAAAACTTTGGTTTATAATAGAAATCAATTTATCAATGCTAGTTTGGATGTTGTGCAATAGATTCAAATTGCCCTATATTATTTGTGCTCCTCTTTCCTCAAAATTGTGATACGATTTCTAACATGAGTCCAATAATGAATTCATTAGTGGCTCTACCTCCCTATTTTATAATGTAGCTCTGAGAGAGATTTTAGGAGTATCTAGGTTTATAGGTCCTACCACCTCATTCAAATATCCCCTCACTAGCTCATTTTTTTTCCATGGCATTATCAACTCTGACTCATCCTTATCAATATGTTTAAAATATTTCTTAAGGCACATGGTAATCAAGACCTTTATTGTATCCGCCATGGGATTTCCTAATATGACCTCCTTCATTTAGTAATACTTAAGAGTAAATTATTCAATGTGCACATGGGGAGGAAGACTGACGACATTTTCCTAAAGATCCTAATCTTGATTCTTCATTATAAAGTTAAGTGTTCTAGCATCACGCTTAGGTGGCTCAAGTTTTTGGATTGCATTTATTAGTTTTGGAATTCATACTTCTTCTGTTATTTCCATGTACTTCTTTTGTCTAATCATAACCTCCCTCAACCATGATGTTATTGTCCCCATTTGTGACATGTATTGTGTTAAAGAAGTTGGTTCCAATGTAGGCTCCTTTCTCTTATCACTCCTCTTCAAAGTCTTCTTTTGTCTAGGAAGGTCTTCAAAGAGAGCTTCTATGTTATGTTGGTCTAAAGACCTAGCCTCTATATCCAGAGGAACTTGTTCCCTCTCTTCTACTATCTATCCTTCCTCAAATACTTCATCAATGTGAAAATATACATATTCACCTTCCTCTATATTTTGACTCTTTATTTCTACTTCATTTGTCAGAGGAGGTGTTGCTATTTATCCCTTATCTATTACTATTTTTATGTCATGTGTTGGTGGAGGAGGAATTTCAATAGGTCCATGAGGTAGAGGATGTAATTGATTCCAATCTTCTCCTAATGAATCATTCCTAGGAGTGCACTTATTTTATCACCAACCATCTTGATGCCTACAAGCATAAAATAAAAATCTAAGAGCTCAAAAATATTTTCTTCCTCACCTTCCATTTCGACTAGCCATTTATGTTGTTTATCCTCAAAGGTTTCAACCTAGATAGGCTCACTAGGGACAAATGGAGGTTTTTGAGTTGAGCTTATTGTCATCTCTTCTTATCCAATAGTAGTCAAGTGAGTCCTTTTATTTAAAGGGAAAAACTCAATTTTTTCCCCTTCTTCCTTGTATTCCACCTTCCCAATAGTTTTTTGCACTTATGGAGAGGGCGTACTCTTCTTCTTTAATCTTCTCCTTTTCACACCTACCACCACCATCTTCATTTGAGCTCTTTTGGGCACTAACAGGGAGGCTTCTTCTTCAGAGGATTAGGATGCTAGAAATCCTTCTTCTTTAGAGGATTGGGGTGGTGGCCTCATCCCCTTTCTTTCATTCCATAGAGGCTTCCTTCCTCTTCTTACCCTTGCCTTTTCCTATCTCAAAATACTTGACCAACCAATCATCCTAGTGTACCATTTCCAGCCTCATTAGTGATGTGGTAGGGTAGGTCACTATAGCGACCCTTCTTTTTCCTTTTCATCTCTTCGGTTGGATTGTATCCTGAATAAGTATGGCTTTGAGAATTGGATCCATCCAAAATGGTTTCTTGATCCATTCTCTTGTTAGTTTGACCACATGTTGACCCTAATGATCCATATCATCATTTTCCTCTCACCCAATTTATCCATTCACAATGGGCCTTTCATATATCATGTCCCTATTGTATAAGGGATCCATTATCTCGAGGGAATCTTTGTCCCAAGCCTTTAGGGGTATCTCCATGTTTAGTACCTTTTCTTCCAATTGTAGACTCATTATATAATAGTCAATAATGTGGAGATCACAGTCATCTATTGCACTCATCCAATGGTCTTCAAGGGCTTCTTTAGGTAAAAATTTATTCCCTATTAGGTAATTGACAATCCTAATGTTGTCAAACTATGGGTGATGTGATTTGTAATGCTTGAGAGGATATTAGTCCCATTTAGAGTCAAAGTTGGTGATGTATTACTTTTTTTTCACCTCAAAAGATCTGATGGTAATTGGCCACACACATGTCTTCTTGTGTCATTTTCTTACTCTATCATATGTAGAGGCAAGTTGTCAAGCTATTTCTAGTAGTATCATCCTACCAGATGGATATTACATGAGATTTTTTGGGCACAAGAGAGTACTACATACCTAGAGATAGGAGAAAGTCTTGAACTGGATATAGTAAGCACCAAATTCTATTATCCATGTTGCAACCTCTACTAACATCCTCTCATGTAATCCCCTTCTATGAATATAATTATGGAAAATATGAAACCATCATTGACCGCCCTGTATTCCACACTTTTTAGTAGGTGTTTCTTCTTCACTAGTTGTGGGTATACTACATAGGGCCAAACATTTATGTCTTTCATGCTTACCTTTCTGTATAATCTTTGATAGTCTATGCTCCTAGCTGCCAAGAGATACACCGTATATGATGTCATATAAAAGTGGGGATCATTCTTCATTTAAATCAATTTCTGGTCTAGATTTTCACTGAGGATAGTAGCCTAATCAATAGGCATCGTAGGTGCTCTGATGGTTTTCATGAAGTGTATCATCCATGTCTCCAAGTGACTTGCTCCAGGAAGGCGCATGGCTCTACTATATAAGACTATTGAGTAGCCAATATCATCAATCATGTATCCCCTTATCATATATACCTTTCCTACTCAAGGGTGTCTCAATTAGGTACTAACCAATTGCTTGGCCTCGACTTCATTCTCTATATACCATCTATCTACACCTTCATAAGTGATTTGTAGGTATTGATCTACTCTTGGGAGGTTGAAAACCTTCTCAATATTGTGTGACTTGAGATTGAGGACCATCTATCCTATCACACTCTTCACAACCTTCTCCTCTAGCACATAATGTTGGACCAGTGTCATGATCGACTCAGATGATTGAACTATGTTGGATGAGAAGTGACATTAACTAACCCACTTCAGATGAGATATGAAACCATAGCTGATCTCTGTTTTTGTTTATTGCACAGGGTGAGGAAAACATTCCAATCAATGTGTACCAATTTAGTATCTTGAATCTTTGTCTATTTGTCCTGGAATTGAGATTTCTTTGGGGCTCCTTGGTATTTTAAAGCCACTAGATTCGGTGTCATCTTTGCCACCATATAAAATGATGGTGATGATGCCATTATATCTACACAAAAGGGATTAAATTTTAGTAATCTAATGTTAGAAGACCATAATAAAACCCAACTGAGACTTGGACAAATGAAAACTTGAGAAAAAACCAACTAAATTGACCAAATCCCCCTTAAGTTCCTAAGATGCACACTAGCACACCTAGTGCACCTACACAGGTTGTCTAGTGCACTTTATGATTGGTTGTTCAATGTAATGTGCACAATAGTGCATATAGTGCACTTGCACACATGTAGAGTTTGCCTTGTGTAGAGGGGTTTTGGTTAGATTTTGGTGTGGACATGTAAACCTCTTAATGGTTCACACATGCACATGTGCACAACTCCAAGAGGTGGTTCTTATACCTTAGAAAGGTTGGAGAGTTGTAGACCAGAGAAGTAGAGTTCCATAGCTAAGAAGGGTGTGAAGGTGTAGTTGTGAGGGGGGATAGAGATCAAGTGAGGAGAAGAGGGGAAGGGTGCGGGTTTTGGTCCACACCTTAAAGTGTGCACACATCTACATGTGCACATCCTTGAAGAGAGGCAAGTGTGAATTTGCACACTTAACACACATGTGTACATTTGCAAGTGCACATGTGTGCACTTTATGCACTAAAGAGCCTAAAAATTATATATTTTCCCCTCTCTCCATATCTTACACAACCCAATTAAAGACCAAGGTTTGACTTAGACCTAGAGGAGAGTCATATATGATTGAGGGACCTGACTAGGCACCTTGTAGATGATTTTGAAACTATGGGGTCCCCATTTTGTTACTCAAAATGGGGCATACAATGTGAGACGACAACAAGATGTATCCAATTTTCCCAATATATTTCTATCAATGACAAAGGGGTAGATTGTTGGCAATTTGGATAGGTTAGGTAGTTTAAGATTTTCATTTATGGAAACATATACTCAATATGAAGTGAGAAAAGTATGGAGATAAAGTTTTGGTAGTTAGACTTAGAAAATTGTCTAAGTATCATTAATTTTATATGGCAATATAGTTAGAGATTTTCTTCACATAGTTTACATAGGAAAATTGGAACATGTGCACATCGGTATAGTAAGAATTGAGTATGAGGATATTATAACTAAGACCATAAGGTAGTACAAATAGTATGAATAGAGTTATTGCAATTTTTCTAGTTATAGTTTTGAGCTCACTAAATGGGATACAGATAAGGAATTGAATATTTTATGTTAAGGAATTGTTTTGTTTACCAAAACAATTAGTCAGATCAATTATGAATGACATCCTAGATATTAACCCTAATTGGGAAAGATATATTATTGCATTTTGGAAAATGTGTAAATGTATAAATCTTAATAGTGTAGGTTATTATGAAATATTAGGGTATAAAGGGAAGTTTTTGAAATGTGAAGTATAGATACAAGTTTGAAAGTGTGAATATGATGTGATTATTTTATGATGCAAATTTTGATGATAAAGTAGTACAAGGTAGAGTATTCTAAGTTGATAGAGTGAGCTCAAAGGTAATATTGGATATTGAAGATATTAGCAGTTGTAAAGAGGTTTCTATATTTACTCTCTTGTATACAAAATATCGTTGTATATGGCATGTTTGGAGAGTGGGCATAACTTGCATACATTTTTTAAATTATATTATAAACTTCTAATACTATTGAGGCTTCTAACAAGGAATAGTTCTCTTAAAAGAATTGAGATTTCTAGCAATATGGCTAAGTAGGATAAGTTGGAATAGTGTTAGAATTGTAATTTATGGTAACATATATTTTCTGTAAAAGAAGATACTATGTATAGATGAAGATTTTGGATAGTTAGACATGGAAACCTATCTAAGTACTAGTTAGTTATCCAGAAGAATAGAGATAGTTTTGATGTGTATGGATGACAAAGATATTATTAGCACATGCATAGTTGGGTATAGATAGTGTAGAGTATCAGGATGGCATGTGTAAGTGTACAAGTTAGTAAAGAAGTACAAAATAAGTTATGAATTAAATACCAATAAAGGTAGTGAATAGGAAAAAAAAAGTATATCAAAAGAGTATGAATTATGGGTTAAGGAATTATTTTGTTTACAAAATAATTATTTGACCAATTAGGGAAAACTTCCTAGATATTAACCCTCAGAGAGAAAGAATTAGTTTTGTATTTTTCCAAGTGTGTGAATGCTTGAAGGCCGACTAGACAATTTTGTAAAATATAAATGTATAAAGGAAAGATGATGATATGTGAACTTATGAAAAATTTGTATATATGAAGTGAAAACTATATATGATGCAAATTCTAATGTATGATCAGAGGTACACAATGAGCATCAAAGGAATGATTGCATAGTGAAGATATCACTAGTATAAAGAGGTTTATGTATCTATATTTTTTTGTATGATGAATTGCATTGTATAAATGCATGTTTGGGTATTGGGATCATCTTCCATACATTTTGTAATTATATATATCAACTTCTAATAGGGTTGGAACAACTCCTAATAGGTTTGAGTCTTTCAACGTGGCCTAGTCCTCTAATAAGGACCTAGACACTATATGCATGTAATAGACTCCTAACATGGTCAACATCCTTAATAGGATACTTTTGTTTAGTCAATCATTTTGAGGATATCATCCCCACCAAGGTTTTCTCTTGGCTAGGGTTTCCCTATTTAACAAAAATGGTGTTATGAGCTCTCTTTATGTATGGATATTTTTACTTTTCAACATTGTTAGTTTACTTTCATATGCATGTTATAAAGTAATTAGCAATATCAATTTTTGGACAAAAGTTTTTAGAATACTGATTCACCCCACCCTCCCCTTTGTATTCTCTATTTCTAAAAATTATTATTAGAGTACAATTACTCAGAAGAGGCGTAAAAATTTGAGTAAGATCCCTATGGATATGGAACAGTTGCAAAAGAATCTTGACAAAGCTCTTGAGTAGATTAATATTCTTAATTAAGAAAGAGATAACCTAAAAGAAATATATGAAGATCGAAAAGACTACATTGGGAATTGAAAGGCAAGATTGATCATCTCAAATCTAGAAAGGAACTTAATGATCAGACAAAAGATAGTGACACAGAATCAAGAATGAAGAAAGAAAATGAGATTTTGAAACATGAAATGAAGATTGCTGAATTAAAATTAAGTTTGAGGAAAGATGATAGCAATTTTTAGTCAGATCTGAAATCTAAGAATATAGACCTAAGATCCCATCTTACAAAAGTAACATTAAAACTTGATAAATATAATGCTATTGTGAAAGGAGAGTTAACCTAGGGTAAGAAAAAATTAGAAAAGTTATATTCCAGTAGTGGAAAAATTTATGAGCAACTATATTTTTAGAGACATTCCTATGATAAGACTAGTCTTTGATATTTCATTGGAGAAAAGTCAAAAAAGAAATCAAAAGCAAGAAATGAAGCATATCTAGTTGTTGAACATCCTACACATAAGAAGGATGACCAAGATAAGATTGAATCTAGTCAATATAAAGATGCATTGAGAGAAGTTGAGCAAGCAAGTAAACCTAAAAAAAGTGATGAACCTAAACAAACAAACAAAGTTGAATCACCTAAACAGGCAAGGTATGAGTTCAAAGGAAGATTATTTTTATGTAATGAAGTTGATCATATGGAGAGAATCTGTATAGGTAATTCATTCAAGCATATTATTAATTTTTATTGTTATAATTGTCATGGTTTTGGTCATAAAGGATTTAAGTGTAAGAAACCTATATTGCATAGTAATAATAGCAATAGTTGAATTTTTAGAGATACTAACCCTATGGGTAATGAAATAAGAAGATCCATTGAAATGACATATAATGGAGAAAGATCTAATGGAGCAAGGAGTAAAATTTTGTTTTATAAGTGTAACAACTTTTGACACATTTCTAGAAATTGTAGAGCATCAGTTAACTAATCTGGACCTAATCAGAAAAGAAGTGCACTAGTATGTCATATATGCAAGAACATTATGTTGAAATCTAATTGAAAAGATCATTGTTGAGAGAGATTATTGAAAGAAGGAGAGTGTTGAAGAAGATTATGTGTTTCAATCATTGTTTTGTCACTGATGTCAAACCTGCTAATTATTGGTAAGACAAAGTTGCTTATAAGATTCAAGTATTATCACTTAAAGTTAATTGATGAAAAGGGTTTGATTAATAAGATATACCAAAAGTACCTAGAGGAAAGGTTGAGTTATGATTATGTAATGAAGTACAAGGATCAGTTAAGATAGTGATACATGATGTATTGATAATTTACTTAAGATTACAAATACTAGCTACACTTAAAAAGTTTAGAAGAAAAAGTTACACAAAGTATGTCTTCCAAGCTTGACTAAGTGGATAGTAGGTGCTGAGAAAAGTCAGTGCAAACTAAATAGAAAGTTAGTTAGATCCAAGAAAAAGAAAATTCTAGTGAATGTCGAGCAAGATAGTTGATGTAGAGTAAAGTTTAGTTGATGTCTAGCATCAATAAACATTAGTTGATGGTGAGTGATTTTATAGCTAACGTCGAGCAAGACAGTATGTGTCGAGCATTAGAAGGATGATAATGATGAGATGTTGCATTATTTTAAAGATCAAAGATTCACTAAATCTAACCTAACAAGTTTGTTTTCTTGAAACTTGTGAACCAAGAGGAAGATAAGGTTGATGTATTGGTGCCACAAAACTTGATGTGAACCATTTTTAGGTGAATTGAAATGGATTCTAGGAGAAGTTTCTAGAAGAGATTTAAAATATGGGGTAGATACATTGTATCCTACCTAATCCATCCAAACCCTATTTTGAATGATGGAGAATGAGTGGAAAAATATCTAAATTTCTTATTTTTAAGAATGTCTGGTCATGAAGAAAAAGAGGTTAGGAGTTAAGGGTTTTGATTCATCAAGTGACCCAAGAGAAGAATCTACAATGGAATGTTAAGAAAGAAGGCTTATAGAGATGAATGCTTGAGGGTGAAAAAGTTGTCAAAGATACAAAGTATGAAAGCCAAACAAAGTGGAGGACTGAATAGAGATTTGTAATCTACAAGAGAATTTGTAAGTTATATAAGATCAAAGCTCTATTGTTACTCTCTAACAAATGTATCAATCTAAAGTAAATTCTTTGGATTAAGGTTGACCTAATAGTCATTTGTGAATCCTTTAACTGGGTGGCATTTCAAGTTAATGGCCTAAAGTCCTCTAACAAGGTTCACTTCTAATAGGGTGATTGAAATCCTTTAACTAGGTCACATTTAATAGTGTGTATTGTAACCTTTAATAGGGTTGGCCTTTCACAAGGCATCACTTCAGAAAACTGAAAAAGAGTAGCTTGTTACTGGTGGTTTTTTCCAAATTGGGTTTCCATGTAAATCATTGTGTCAAGTTTGCTGATGAATCTGCTATGTTTCATGCTTTACATTTCTACAAGTTCATTTGATAGTAACCTACAAGTTTCAAGTGATTTCATAATTTGATGGATGCATGCATGGGTATGAATGTTTTATGGGTTCACTAAGCTATGAAAATTTTTATTTATACATCTGGATCTTGGATAACTAATTCATTCCCCCATTTATTATTATAAAGTATTCCAACAATTGGTATCAAAGCCATTTGGTTAAGAGTACTAGTTTGAAGGTACTAGAAACATAAAGATCAAGATGTCAAAAAGAGATGTACAAAAGCTTAATAGAGATAATTTTTCTACATGGAAAAGTTTGATGAAGCTAAACCTTGGAGGACTTGGAGATCATGCACAATCTACCATTACAATGGAGCATGGTTATCCAGTTGGGGCCCTAACTATTGAAGATATGAAGAAGAAGAAGATAGAACACAATCAAGCAATGATGGAGATTGCCTCTACTCTAAGCTATGTTGAATTTGATGATATCAAAGATTTTGACACTACAAAGAAAATGTGGGATGCCCTACACACTATCTATGTAAGAGACCAAAATGTTCAAAGACGCAAATCTAAGAGTTTTAGAGATAAGTTTGATGTTATGAGAATGGGAGAAGGTGAGAATATTTCTCAATATGTTGCTAGAATAAAAGATGTCGTTAGTGCAATAAAAGGAGATGCTAGTCATATAAATGGCAATACTATACTAAGTAAAGTTTGGAGAATACTATATCTTATTTATGCTATTAAAGTTTTTTTAATTCAAGAATTGAGATGTATTCCAGGAAATGATCTAACCCTTGAAGGTTTGGTAGGTAGACTCACTATTTTTCAGCTATCTAACTATACTAATTAAAAACTTGAGAGTCTTGAGTTTAATTTCAAAGCTAAGTTGTTATTGAAGGACTCTAATGAGGTGAAGCATAAGAAGAAGAAAAGAAAGATAAAATATTTGTCTAGTGATAGTGATACAAATGAGGAAGATGTTCAACAATAGGAAGCACTACTGACAAGAAGGTTTCATAGAGGTAAAGGCAAGTTCAAAGGTAAGTTATCCATCATTTTTTTCAATTGCAATGAGGTTGGTCATATTGCTGGAAGATGTACACAAAAGAAGAACTACAGAGATGGAAACAAGTACAAAAGCATAAGAGAAGATGGCAGAAAAGATTACGAAGATAAAGGCAAGAAGTCATGCTATATTTCTAAAGAGGAAAATAAGGATGATTCTGATGAACATGATGATGAAGTGGCATATGTTGCAATGAAGGAAAAATTTGATGAAGATGAGGCAACTACACTTGTGACTTGTGCAAAAAAAAATGATAGATGGATTATTGACAGTGGATGCTCACATCACATGACTGGAGACAAAAGTAAGTTCATTACCTTAAACTATTATGAAGGAAATAGTGTAAGATTTGGTAATGATGCACCATGCTTGATAAAAGGAAAAGGTTCTATCAAACTCATAGATAAGATTTCATGTGATAATGCTTACTATGTTGAAGGACTAAATTATAACTTGTTGACTTTGTTACAATTGAATAACTTTGGATACAAGGTTGAATTTGAAAATAAGATTGCTAAGATATATGACACAAATGAGAAACTGATTAGAAAAGGTGATCAAACTAGAAGTAATCTATTCTATCTTGATATAGAGGATGCTACATGCTTTATTGTAAGATTTGATGATGTATGGCTATGGCACAAGAGGTTATGTCAGGTTAATTTTGATAACTTGGTTACTATTAGTAATATGAAGAAAGTTAGAGGTTTGCCTAATTTGAAGAAACATGACAATACAATGTGCAAACAATGTTAGTTAGGCAAAATGACAAAGTCAAGCTTCAAGAGTAAACCATATACCTCTATAGAAATACTAGAGATTGCTCATACTGACTTGTATGGACCAATTGATGTGCAAAGCTAAAAGGGAGATGAGTACATAATGCTATTTGTTGTTGATTATTCTAGGATGATGACAATTATATTTCTAAAGTAGAAATCTGATACTTTTTAAATGTTTAAGTGGTACTTAGCAAGAGTTGAGAAAGAAAAAGGTAAGAGTCTAAAATGTTTGAGATTGGACAGAGGAGGAAAATTCACATCAAATGAATTTGAGATGTTCTATAATGATAGAGGAATCAAAAGACAAACATCTACACCTAGAACTCCTCCACAAAATGGAATAGATGAAAGGAGAAACAAATATATAATGGACTATTCCAGAACACTCACAATGCAGAAGAATGTTGCCTTGATATAATGGAAATAATGGAGAGAAGCTATAAGTACAGTTGTCTACACCTTGAACCGTGTGCAAATCAAGAAAGGTACTCATTCAACACCTTTTAAACTATAGTATGGACACTCACCCAATGTGAAATATATTAAGGTATTTGGAAATAAATGTTACATTCTTAAAGATGTTAGGAACGCAAAGCTTGATGAAAAAGGTATATTCCTAGGATACTCCACAAGAAGTAAAGCTTATAAGTGTTTGAATACTAACACTAACAAAGTTGTTGAAAGTGCAAATGTAAATTTTGATGAATATATAGAAGTACATGAGGATGAACCTATGAAAGAACCAAAAGAATACAAATCATTTGTATACTTTTATGATGGTATGCTTGCTAAATAAGATGTTGCAAATCAAGTTGGAAACCAACATCAAATTTTAGTGACTGTCAAGTCACATCTTGTGAATGCTAAGTTGCATTTAGGAACCAAGGTACATTTAGATGCCCAGTTATAGAGTGAAGTGGATGCACATTCGGATTCTAAGATTAGTACACATGAAAGAGATGCTAAGATACCTAATAGGGATATACATAGTGATGTTGAAGTTGGAAGACAAAGTGAAGAAATAAGAGTTGAACCAAGATTGTCCAAATATGTCAAAAGACATCATCCTGTTGATCAAATCTTTAGAAATAAACATGCTAGATCAATGAAAAGAAATAGATTGAGAAGTGTATCATGTTTTCTAAGAATGAAGGAACCTAAAATAGTGAAAGATGCATTAGAAGATGTGGACTAGTATAAAGCCATGGAAGAACAGATTGAAAAAATAACAAAGAACAAAACATGGAGTCTAGTTCCTAGACCAAAATAAAAAAATCTGATTAGCACCAAGTGGGTATTTAGAAACAAGATGGATGAAAATGGTAAATTCACAAGAAATAAAGCAAGATTAGTTTGCAAGGGATATGCACAAGAAGAAGGAATTGACTATGGGGAGACATTTACCCCTGTTGCAAGAATGGAAGGAGTACGAACTCTGCTTGCTTATTCTGCATACAAAGGTTTCAAAGTTTATCAGATGGATGTTAAATCTGCATTTCTGAATATCATATTAGAAGAAGAAGTTTACATAGATAAATCATAAGGTTTTGTTGATGTTAACAATAGGAATATGGTATGTAAACTACATAAAGCTATATATGGTTTGAAACAAGCACCAAGAGCATGGTATGAGAGACTTCATACTTATCTTGTGAAGATTGGATTTGAAAGGACTGATGATAATAGCAATCTATACATGAAGAAAAAGAAAGGGAAAGGTATTTTGTTATCTAAAATATTTTTTGATGATATCATATTTGTAGGTCAAGATGCTTTATGCAAGGATTTTGCAAATCAGATGAAGCAAGAATTTGAAATGTCTATGTTTGGAGAGATCAAATTTTTTGTGGGTTTGCAAGTATATCAAATGAAATACAGTATATACATCACTCAATCAAAGTATGTCAAAGAAATATTGAAGACTTTTTGATTAGAGGATTTTAAACTAGTAAGTACAGCTATGGTGATAGGACACAAGTTGTCAAAGAATGATGATTCAATTAAAGTGAATCAAACATTATATAGGTCTATGATTGGAAAATTACAATATGTAGTACATATTAGACCTAATAATGCATTATTTTTAGGGATAGTTGCAAGATTCTTTGCTAATCCCAGGGAGAATCATTTAATGGCTGCAAAGAGAATAATGAGATATCTAAAAGGAATAGACAAGTTTGGTCTATACTCCAAGAAGAATGAAAAGTTTGAATTTAGAGCCTACACTGATGTTGATTGGGCTAGAAACATTGAAGACACAAAGAACACTAGTGGAGAGGCATTTTTCCTAGGCAAAAGACTAGTTACATGGACTAGCAAGAAACATAGTTGTACTTCACAATCTATTGCTAAATTTGAATATGTTGTTACTATTGTAAACTACACAAACATAGTATGGATCAAATGACTACTCAAAGGAATGAAGGAAGAGATCATAGAACTAGTGATAGTTTATTGTGATAATACAAGTGCTATTAATATATCAAAGAATCCAGGGATGAACACAAAGACTAAGCACATCGCAATCAAGTATTTTTGATATCTTCACAAAACCATTACCTAAGGATACTCACGATTATCTAAGAGGTAACTTAGGGGTGATACTCCTACCAAAGGTTATCTAAGTAAAAAGAGGAGTGCCTTGCATCAAACAATCTAATGTTCATATAATACAAATTTATGTAGAGAATCTTACTTTAGGAGCTACCTAAAGTAATTACAGAGCTGAAACTTCAAATCAATCATAAGCAACGTGATAGAGGAAGAAACTGAAGAAACTACAAAAGCTTATATCTACATGTTTTAAGATGACAAGTTTTTGGTATATTCCTTTGGCATTGTTGTCAAAGAGGGAGATATTATACTAATAAAAAACTACAATAGAAAGGAAGATATTATACTAATCAGAAAGGAGAAAGTACATCATCAGAGGGAGAAATTATAAAAGTTGCGAGTGTTACTAATCTTAGAGGGAGATCAGACAATTGCTGATGTTGCTAATTAAAAGAGGACACATTTATGATAAGGAGATAGAGAAGAATGTATGAAAGAGGAAGAAAACCTAATCTACCTAGTAAGAGGGAGATACAAGAAGGAACTCAGAGGGAGTTATAAGAAAGAGTTTTGTAACCTAATCAGAAGATGGAAGTTGGTGATAGAGGGAGAATTTGATTGATACAAGTTTTTCTTTTTGGTATTGTCTTATTGTTTTAACCTACTCAGTTTGGTTGAACAAGATGTTCATCATTTGATTGACTTAGTTCATCAGTTTGATTTTCCATCAATGCCAAAGATGGAGGTTGTTAAAATCTAATTGAAAAGATTAATTTTGAGAGAGATTATTGAAAGGAGGAGATTGTTCAAGAAGACTATGTTTCAATTATTATTTTGTTACTAATGTCAAACTTGCTATTTCTTGGTAAGACAACTGCTTATAAGATTCAAGTACTATCACTTAGTTGATTAACAAAGATGATTTGATCAATAAGATGTAACACAAGCATCTGGAGGAAAGTTTGAGTTATGATTATGTAATGAAGTACAATGATTAGTTAAGATAGTGATGACATGATGTATTGATAATTTACTTAAGGTTACAAATGTTGGCTAGACTTTGAAAGTTTAGAAGAACAAGTTATACAATGTATGTCTACCAAGGTTGACCGAGTGGATAGTAGGTGCTAAGAAAAGTCAGTGCAAGCTAAGTAGAAAGTCAGTTGGAGTTAAGCAAAAGAAAATTCTAGCAAATGTCGAGCAAGGTAGTTGATGTCAAGTAAAGTTTAGTTGATGCCGAGCATCAGTAAACTTTAGTTGATGCCAAGTGATTTTATAGTTGTGGCTGAGTAATGCAGGATGTGTTGAACATCAAAAGAATGATAATATCGAGCTACTACATTATTTTAAAGATTGAAGAATTGCCAAATCTAAGTTGACAAGTTTGTTTTATTGAAACTTGTGAACTAGGAGGGTATGTGTAGGATCATGGTCAACCAAACTATGCTCTTAAGTGGCAATAAAAAATCAAAAAATCAGAGTTATGTCAATTTGATGTGTAATTTTCTACTTGTTATTAAATTTATATCAAAAAGTTGAGAGAAAAGAATCTCTAGAAAATTGGATCTAGTTTCTAAAATACTAGGACTTATCTCAAAAAAATAAAAATTGATTGGTCAAAATTTTGAATTTTAATGCAATATTACAAAAATTTCAGAACAAAAATAAGTAGACGTATGTCTGATCACCTTAATCAAAATCAAGTGATAATATTTTTTAATAATATTCTAGATATAAGTAGTAGAATCATGCCTAGATGTGACATATTTTTTGTTATTTTTATTCTAAATGAATAATTAATAATTAATTTTTGACTTTAGTATTTTTGAAATTAAAAAACTCTTATGTCTGACCACCTTAACTAATTCAAAATTTTGCAAAATTCAATTTTTCATTTTTTTCCTTATAGTAGAAGAAACATAGAATGTGATCCATCTTTGAGATTTTAAAAATGTTGTACCATTTGAAAGGTATAGTTTTTTTTCAAGTAGTGTGTCAGTCAACACTTTATACATAACTCCATTAGAAAATAAGTAGTAATTACTTATTAAACTCATAATTTGACAAACCTTACATTTATGGAAAGATAAGAACATTCTTAAGAAACCCTTTTCATTTCATCAAATTTTGGTGAAAAAAAGGTTATCAGCTACATGTTTGAAGTAAAAATCACATAAAAACAAGCCAAAAGCAAATTTTTAGGATGTTTTAAAAGTTGACCACATAGGTTTGGTATCAAAATATATAGTAGACCTTATAAAGATATTAAATTTTTTCATTTAGTATCAGGGTGGATGGGAAAAAAGTTGGAATAGATTTTGAAATGGTTTGAGAAATTTCAGAACTACTGATTTTTTAGATCACCACCTTTTGGCACACCATGATCCTACACATACCTAGGAGGAAGATATGGTTGATGAGCTAGTGGTGTAGAACTTGATGTAAACCACTTTTAGGAAAATTAAAATGGATTCTAGGAGAAGTTTCTAGAAGAGATATGAAATATGGAGTAGATACATTGTATCCTACCTAATCCATCCAAACCCTATATTGGACAATAGAGAATGAGCAACAAAATTTCCTAATTTTCTATTTTTAGGAATGTCTGGTGATGCAGTGAAAGAGGTCATGTGCAAGAACCCAAGGAAGAAAAGGAGTTAAGGGTTTTGCTTCATTAAGTGAACCAAGAGAAAAGTCTGCAATGGCATGTTATGCAAGAAGGCTTCAGGAGATGAATGCTTAAAGGGTGAATAAGTTGTTAGAGCTAAAATGTATGAAAGCCAAGCATAATGGAGGACTAAAAAAAGATTTGTAATCTGCGAGAGAAGCTATAAGTTGTATCAGATAAAAGCTCTATTGTTGCTCTCTAACAATTGTTTCAGTCTAGGGTAAATCCTTTGGATTAAGGTTGACCTAACAATAATTTGTAAATCCTTTAACTGGGTGACATTCCAAGTGAATGGCCTAAAGTCCTCTAAAAAGGCTCACTTCTAATAGGGTGATTGAAATCCTTTAACCAAGTCACATTTAATAGTGTGTATTGTAACCTTTAACAGGGTTGGCCTTTCATAATGCATCACTTCCAAAGAGTGAAAACGAGTAGCATGTTATTGGTGGTTTTTTCCAAATTGGGTTTCCATGTAAATCATTGTGTCAAGTGTGCTAATGAATCTATTATGTTTCATGCTTTACATTTATGCAAGTTGATTTGATAGTAACCTACAAGTTTTGAGTGATTGCATAATTTGATGGATGCATGCATGGGTATGAATGTTTTATGGGTGCAGTAAGATGTGAAAAGTTTTATTTATACATCTAGACCTTAGATAATGGATTCACCACACCCCCCCCCCCCCCCCCCCCCTTAGTTATTCTAAATTATTCCAACAATTGGTATTACAGCCATCTACTTAAGAAGACTAGTTTGAAGGTACTATAAGCACAAAGATCAAGATGTCAAAAAGAGAAGTACCCAAGCATAATAGAGATAACTTTTCCACATGGAAAATTTTGATGAAGCTACACCTTGGAAGACTTGGAGTTCATGCACTATCTACCATTGTAGTGGAACATGTTGATCCAGTTGGAGCCCTAACTACTGAAGATATGAGGAAGAAGAAAAAAACAGAATCAGGTGATGTTGGAGATTGCCTCTAGTCTAATATATGCTAAATTTGATGATATCAAAGGCTATGACACTACAAATAAAATGTGGAATGCCCTACACACTATCTATTTAGGAAAAAAAAATGTTCAAAGAGCCAAATCTAAGAGTCTCATAGGTCAGTTTGATGATATGAGAATGAAAGAAGGTGGGAATATTGCTCAAAATGTTACTAGAATAAAAGAAGTTGTTAGTGCAATAAAAGGAGCTACTGGTCATATAGATGATGATACTATACTAAGTAAAGTCTTGAGAACACTATTGTCTATTTATGCTATTAGAGTTTTTGTAATTCAAGAGCCGAGATGTATTCTAGGAAATGATCTAATCCTTGAGAGCCTAGTAGGTAGACTCACTACTTTTGAGCTATTTAACTATGATAATTACAAACTTGAGAGTCTTGAATCTACTTTCAAAGCTAAGTTATTATTGAAGGACTCTGATTAGGTAAAGCATAAGAAGAAAACAAGAAAGATAAAATATGTGTCTAGTGATAGTGATATAGATGAGGAAGATGTTCAATAATTGGAAGCACTATGGGAAAGAAGATTTTATAGAGGTAAAGGAAAGTTCAAAGGTAAGTTACCCATCATTTGTTTCAATTGCACTGAATTTGGTCATATTTCTATAACATGTACATAGAAGAAGAACTATAGAGATGGCAACAAGTACAAAGGCACAGGATAAGATGATAGAAAATATTACAAAGATAAAGGCAAGAAGTCATGCTATATTTTTAAAGAGGAAACTAGGGATGATTCTGATGAACATGATGATGAAGTGGTGTATGTTGCAATGAAGGACAAATTTGATGAAGATGAGGCAACTACACATGTGACTTGTGGGAACAAAAATGATAGTTGGATCATTGATAGTGGATGCTCACATCACATGATTGGAGACAAATTTAAGTTCATTACCTTAAACTATTTTGAAGGAAATAGTGTAAGATTTGGTAATGATGCACCATGCTTGATAAAAGAAAAAGGTTCTATCAATCTCATAGACAAGATTTCATGTGGCAATGCTTAATATGTTGAAGGACTAAATTATAACTTGTTGAGTGTGTCACAATTGAATAACTTTGGATGCAAGGTTGAATTTGAAAATAAGATTACTAATATATATGAAACAAATGGGAAAATGATTGGAAAAGGTGATCAAACTAGAAGTAATCTATTCCATCTTGATATAGAGGATGTTACTTGTCTTGTTTGAAGATGATATGATGTATGGATATGGCACAAGAGATTATGTCATATTAATTTTGATAACTTGGTTAGTATCAGTAACATGAAGAAAGTTAGAGGTTTGCCTAAGTTGAAGAAATTTGACAATACAATGTGCAAACAATGTTAGCTAGGCAAAATGACAAAGTCCATCTTTAAGAGTAAATCATATACCTCTAAATAAATATTGGAGATTGTTCATACCGACTTGTGTGGACCAATTGATGTGAAAAGCTATAAGGGAGATAAGTACATCATGTTATTTCTTGATTGTTATTCTACGATGATGATAGTTGTGTTTCTAAAATAGAAACCTAATGTTTTTCAAATGTGTAAGTGGTACTTAGCAAGAGTTGAGAAAGAAACAAGTAAGAGTTTGAAATGTTTGAGATCAGATAGAGGAGGAGAATTCAAATCAAAATAATTTGAGATTTTCTATAATGATAGTGGAATCAAAAGACAAACATCTACACCTAGAACCCCTCCACAAAATGGATTAGCTAAAAGGAGAAATGGATCTATAATGGACTGTGCCAAAACACTCATGATGGATAGGACTGTTGCTTTGAAATACTGGACAGAAGTTGCAAGTATAGTTGTCTACACCTTGAACCATGTGCAAATAAAGAAAGGTACTCATTCAACACCTTTTGAACTATGGCATGGCCTGTTGGCACTCAAAATCGCTTTTCTATGTTGAGTCACATTCTAAAAATTTTGCTAAGTCAAGTCCTCATGGGAGCTTTTATTTCATTTGTACCCGGCTATCCTTTTGAGGCCTATGATGTGTTTTGGTGTTTAGAAACCCTTTAGTCAGCCTACATATGCATTCCATATTGATAATTTTTCATTCCGAGTTGTTTTGTGAAGTGTCATTTTGTACACTAATGCATTCTACATTTTTGCCTGTGTCAAATAATGATAGGTGGCCATGTTTGCATTTGAATGTCTGGTACCTAGTTAAGATTCATGACTTGCCACTTTGAGGATGTTTAGTATGCATACCAAAGAACCTATGTTCAATTTTTCAATTCATTTTGGTTTGTTTTGACTACATTTAGAATGTCTCAAATTTGGTCAGTTGCCTCTATTGTAAATTTGCATATTGTTCATAATTTCAGGTAGCCCTATTTGATAAGTTATAACTTTTGACCAGTTGACCCAAATAATAAAATTCATTTTGCATCATATTTTAGGGGTTAGAGACTTGATGTGTTCCAATTTTGAGCTTGTGATGAATCCATTTGATTAGTTTTCAAACATGATTCCATTTGTAATTTATAAAGTTTCACTGGTAATTAGAAATGTAGAATGGTCAGGAGCCCTATTCGAGATGCCATATCTTTGAGTCCATGATTGGTGGGACAAAAAAGAGTTCTACCACTATGTTCCATATTAAAAATACTACAAGTGTGCCAATGTTTTAGTCTTGACGAATCCATTTGCACACTTTCACAAGTCCATTCCATTTTTAAAAATCATTATCCTATCAATATCCCCAGTCATGCAAATCTAGGTAGCCAACTTTAGACCTTTACCGAATTTTCCCAATCATTTTTCATGAGCCCAAATTGAAGATTCATACTCTCTATGTCAGTGTCTACCAATGCTCTAGTTTCCAGAACCTCAAGTGCCTGTTTGCCTAGTTTTCAAAGTCAAATCTGAATCCACTTTGTGGTTTTTTAACATGTTTATTTGTAGGTGCTTTTAAGTAAGCAACTTTGGAGGTCAATATCTTTTGACCCTAATAGCCTGTTGAATATGTATGAGAGACAAGATATCGAAAGTTTTGGAGCTCGATTAGGTGTTTTCATTAGTTTTTAAAGCGGACCAATAGGCCTCTTGATGTGAAATTGATAGTTGTGAACAAGGTTACGAAATAAATTTTAATTGATCACATATCAATTATTTTGGAATCTAGTGTGTGTTAAAGGTTCAATAGATCAATTTGATCAATTTGATGACTCGAGTGTTTGAGTTTGAAAATTTTTAGTTAGGCCCATCTTGATGCCTAGTTGTTGCCAAAAGAGTGCTAAGATCTATTAAGAAGCTCAAAAAGTTCAATCAATAACAACCAATATATACCTTATGATGGTAAAGTGGCTTGGAAATGCACAAGAAATGGCAAATGGAAGGGTATATTAGCATGAAATATAAGATAAATCTTATGAAAATTGTATTGCTATTACATGACAAGATTTAGAGAAAGTAATCAAGGCAATATCAAAATAGTAGAAATGCAAAAAGAAAGAATAAGAATTATAAGTCAATTTTAATTGTGAGTTTGATAGGGTCATCAAGTGATGATCACATTATGGCTCTACAATCGAATAACATTTGTGGGGATTCAAAACATGGAGGAAGTTCCCCCACTCCAGTCTTAGGTGCAAGGGGATATACGTGAGATAAAATGGTTCCCAAGAAAAGTGCATGGGAGATTGTGCTTAGGTTTTAATACTCTTGAGAATCTCCACATCATTATAGACTGGAGGCATCCCAGCAAAGGCAAGCTCACTCAAAGGAACAAAGAAAAGTGGTCAAGTTGTTGTTTGACATCTATATGGGAAGTTGCCTTGTTCATAACATCTAGTGAGATTTGTTGTGTAGTCCAAATTGATTATGACGATGAACAAAGTTGCATTTTGTACATGTAAGGAAGAAAATAGAGAGTGATCCCATCATGATTTAAAAACCATTCTCAATTAAGTAGGATAGGCACCATATCTCCCAAGCCTGGCAATTCTATTTTGGTTGGGCTTGAAGTTGCTTTGAGTTTGTGCAAGATGGCAATGGAGGATGTGCTAGGCACAAGTTTGCAAAGGGCATAAAGGAGGAAGCTATAGGGAAGCCACCTTGAAATAACTCATGGCAAGAGGAGTAAGCACCTACCACTAAAGAAAGAAGCCATGATTGAGAAAGAAGACAAACCAAACAAGAGGTCCATGTCTTGGCAAAGGAGGTGTTAAGCATATAGTAGAGAGGAAATCGATAGGGAAGTGGCATAATTAAAGGGAGAGTAAGAGGCATGAGTAGCAAAGATAAGAAGCTAGCCACAATCCATGAGGGGAGTTGCCCACATGCGTAGAAAGAATTTGAAATCCCATCAATTTCTCTATTGTATGATAGCATATGTATAATGTACAGTTTGGTTTATTTGGTATTTTGCGAGTCAATTTCATGCATTTTAATGTATTATTTCAAGGAAATCAATACAAAGAACAACATGTGTTGAGTTTCATTTTAAATCTCATCTCCTTTCTCAGTGAGTTGTAATGTTTTATGATCTTTGAACAAAGATCCTAGATCATAGTTGTAGTCCCTTAAGGTTGTATGTTTCTTCATTATTGCTTATAATTCAAGGAGTTATGTAAATGCTTTAGGGAAATCAATAGGGTTGTAGGTTTATTAAGGAGGATATCAAGTAAGAATGAGATTTAGATTGAACATTGATATCCAATTTACAAGTTAAATAGATAGATCTTGAGTCTTGGAATAGGATATGTGTCTTAGATATCCAAAATGCATGAGGGAGATTTGTGAATTTCCCAATGGATGAGGCACTGATTGACTATAGGATCATTAATTTTGTTTCCATACTTGGTTTTCATCCACTATCCCCACCCACATAAAATCAAATCAAATTCAAATCATCTTTATATTTAATGTTTGAAGAGCTAGAATAGGATGTCCTCACTCACCTTATGAATTGCATTGTCTTGCATTTAGCTATTCTAGATCTATGTTATTACATGAGTCAATAGGAGAAATAATGGTTTGATCTAACTTGTTCAGATTCTAAACTGTGGTTGCTTGGACTGGTTACATAGTAGGATCTCTAGGTACTCCCACCTTGGTTTTGTAGAGCCAAAAGTGAAGGAAGCATTGTGCTTTGTTATGTTGGTCCAGATCCATTTGGGTATTGTTGAAGATGGTGAAGTAGCTAACCCTTAGACATTCCCATTTATATTGCCCTCTGGAAGGTTTTATCCATGCAACTTAAAATACCAACATGGACACTCACCCAATGTAAAACATTTTAAGATATTTGGAAGTAAATGTTACATTCTTAAAGATGGTGGGAAAGGAAAGCTTGATGCAAAAAATGAAGAAGGTATATTCCTAGGATACTCTACAAGAAGTAAAGCTTATAAGTGTTTGAATACTAACACTAACAAAGTTGTGGAAACTGCAAATGTAAATTTTGATGAATATACAAAAGTACATGAGGATGAACCTATGAAAGAATCAAAAGAATACAAATCATTTGTATACTTTTATTATGGTATGCCTACTGAAGAAGATATTGCAAATCAAGTTGGAAACCAACAACAAGTTTTAGTGACTATCAAGTCACATCCTATGAATGTTGAGTTGCATTTATGAATCAAGCTACATTCAGATGCTGAGTTATATCGTGAAGTGGATGCACATTTTGATTCTAAGATTAGTACAAATGAAAGAGATGCTGAGATATCTAATAGAGATATACACAGTGATTCTAAACCTAGAAGACAAAGTAAATAAATAAGAGCTGAACCAAGATTGTCCAAATATGTCAAAAGACAACATCTTGTTGATCAAATCATTGTAAATAAAGATGCTAGGCCAATGACAAGAAACAAATTGAGAAGTGGATCATGTTTGCTAAGCATGAAGGAACCCAAAATAGTGAAAGATGCATTTGAAGATGTGGACTGGTATAAAGCCATGGAAGAAGAGATTGAAGAAATAACAAAGAACAAAACATGGAGTCTAGTTCCTCAACTAGAAGACAAAAATGTGATTGGCATCAAGTGGGTATTTAGAAACAAGCTAGATGAAAATGGTGAAGTCACAAGAAATAAAGCAAGATTAGTTTGCAAGGGATATACACAAGAAGAAGGAATTGACTATGGGGAGACATTTTCCCCTGTTATAAGAATCGAAGGAGTAAGAACTCTGCTTGCTTATTTTGCATACAAAGGTTTCAAAATTTATTAGAGGGATGTTTAGTCTACATTTCTGAATAGCATATTAGAAGAAGAAGCTTACATAGAACATCCAAAAGGTTTTGTTAATGTTAACAATAAGAACATGGTATTTAGACTACACAAAGCCTTACATAGTTTGAAACAAGCACCAAGAGCATGATATGAGAGACTTCATATTTATCTTGTGAAGATTGAATTTGAAAGGACTAATGATAACAACAATCTATACATGAAGACAGAGAAAGGAAAATGTATTTTTTTATCTAAAATATTTTTTAATAATATCATATTTGGAGGTCAAGATGCTTTATACAAGGATTTTGCAAATCAAATGAAGCAAGAATTTGAAATGTCTATGTTTGGAGAGATCAATAATATCAGATAAAATATGGTATATACACCACTTAGTCAAGGTATGTCAAAGAAATGTTGAAGATTTTTGGATTAGAGGATTCCAAACTAGTAATTACACCTATGGTGAAAGGACACAAGTTGTCAAAAAATGATGATTCAACTTGTTGGTCTCAGATTGGTTCTAACAATTGAGTGTCAACACACTTAAGAAATTTCTAAGTTGATCCTGAGTGTAATATAGATGCTGAGCTATAATATGTGTCAAGCATTCAATAGGTGCTGAATTATTTAGATGCTAAGTAGATAGATAGTGTCAAGCAAGTTTCAAGTGTCCTTTGACAATTGATGCTAAGCCAGTATATGTGTCAAGTAAAGCATAGGTGTCAAGCAAGACTAAATTACTATAGGAGCTGAGCAAGACAAAATTCCTATAGATGTCAAGCAAGATAGAATTCCTATATGTGTTGAGCATTAGTAATCAGTCAATGCTGAGTAACATAGAATCAACATAAGAATTTGTGCCCTTACAAACTCAAATGTAAACCATTTTTGAGCCGACATATGATGAATCTCGAAGGATTAAAAGATAAGATCAAATCTATTACATTTCCTATGCAATCAACATGCAACCAATTAGAAAAATGGAAAGAACATGCAACCAATCAAAAAAATGGAGAGAACATGCAACCAATCAAAAAAATGGAAAGATTTGAGAAGGAAAAATGGATGAATCTCAATCACAGATTCATACCTAACCCTAACTCATGAAACCTTTTTAAGGAGGTTGAAACCCCATAATTCATTAGAGTGAGAGAGAGAGAGTATATGAAATATTTTCTATCTTCTATATCTTATTACACCCCCTAAGTAAATAATTTGTTTTTATTTCTTCATTAATTACTCCTACTTAGTAGATATTTTGCGTTGATAAATTTCTTTCCAAATTTCACAAAAATACTTATCCAAGACTTCATATCCCCCTTTTTTGACACTTATCTAATTTGGGTTGTACACTTATAGTGTGTTTTTCCAAGAATTGTTGTTGTAGCTCCATTATAATCTTCAATGTTGCATCCTAGTTATCACATGTTGCATCTAATGAATGAAGTTGTATTCAAGATTAAAAGCTAGGTCAACTAAGCCTTCATGAGAAGAAAGTTGGGAATCTTTCTTCATCAAAGTGTTTATAAAGGCTAGTTTCTTTTGTGACACTTCCATGTGAGGTGTTAACATGGACTGGATACTAGTCAAGGTAGATCTGATATTGACATCTTTTGCTTGAAATTTGGCAAGCCTACTTTGAGTCATTAGTAACCTTTGAAAATATAGATGACTATTACCAAGAGATAGTTTTAATGTACTACCTATGATTTGCAAATCTCCTTGTAGCTGGTCAATAGACTATTGATTTTCATTAGTGAATAGATCAACATTTCATAACTTTGTGTAGAGAGGGAAATTTTTCTCTAACACCTTCTTCACAATTTCCATTTTGGTTGCAAGATCAACCTGTCTTAGTTTAATAGAACTAGATATATTATCTAAAACTTTTGTATGAAATTTCTTTTTTGACTATTCTAATAATTTAAAATTAGAATCCAGGTCTTCATCCTTTATCCTGTCAATAATGGTGACAAATTGTTCTATAATGGGGTTATCTTCATTCATTTCTAGGAGACTGGAAGCATCAATAAATATGTCTTTGATTTCATGCAAAATGTTCTTTTTCTTATGCTCCCTCCTTAAGATATCTTTCCTTTTCTTCCTTTGTAGAGAGTCTTGAAGAATTCTCATTTCTTCAATTATTATTGTATTCAAATAAAAATTTGGTAGCTCAATCACCTCATCTAAGCTTACATCCTGAAATGATGTAACTTCAGCACTCTTTGGTGTGCTTAAATGTGGCCTTGATATCTGTAATGGTGTGGTATGTGCACTCAACTTCTAAAGAGTGTGAATGATGAGAGATGATGTAGAAATTGGCAATATAACCAGAGTTTGTATTGCAATTTTCTCCTTAGGTTCAATAGTTAGCTTTAACTCTTTAGTCTTGTCTGCTTCCTTTTGGACCTCACCCTGTGATGGTGGAATATGTATAAGAATTGATTTCTAACCAGTGCAAGGGCCCTACATCTTGAATAGGGTGTCAAACATCAAGGAGGAGAATATTAAAGGTCAAAAAGTGTTCAAGATGACACAAGATAGATCATGCATGTAGGCAAGATGATTTCATGTTATAATAAGGTTAGTAGCAAAGTAAAAGGGTGGTCAACAATTGGTCAAACATTGGGAGTTGACCAAAAATAATCATTTCCAAGTTTCATAAAAAAATTACATGGTTTAATATTTTTTAGTAGGCATTGTGAAGTTTTTGTGTTAAGATCATGTAAAATTGTAAAATAGCAAAAATTGCAATAAAAGTTGTCATGCAACTTTTCTTGCAAAAATCTGGAAGTCCAATAGTTAGATCTCTATTTGGATCAAACATGAATAGTAAAATTTTTAATGTCATAGAAAAAGGATATTTATATTTTTTATCTTCCACCTAGGAATGGTTAATGTGAGATGTATAGATTGGAATGATAATATACAGTTTTTAGAGTGAATTATGCACAATTAGCAAGTATCTTTCCTTATTCGACTACAGGGTGATAGTAAGTGACTAAATCCATTCTTAGAAAGCTTAATCTCTATTCCTTAATAATGTAAATTACTATGTTGTTCAAATAGGATAAGGTAATAGTTAATTTTGGTTTATTCTTTACCTGTCATTTACCCTAGACTGTGATAAGGGTTTGGATGTACATTTTTTTTTTCTCTTAATGCCCATGGTGAAACTTCTTGACCTACTTGGTGAAAAGGAACATTTGGATGTGTAAGTGACATTCATGGTGAATTTCTTGATGGTCTTTATCAGACTATGATACAATACTCACATGTAAGGACTGTTATCTCTATTTTTTGACATGTTGATTGACCAAGAACATAGCATAGAGATCTTTTTATGAGCTATGGAGGTTGGAGTTTTAGTAGAAAATAAGAAATTCTGATGCCAATGGTGATGGAAGATAAAAATCCATCATCAGTTTTGAGGTTGTCATCCTAAAAGGCTAAACAACAATTTCAAACCATAAATCCTAGAAACTAGGGCTCAAGAGGAAAGGGCTTTAGATTTGAGATCATAAACCCATATTTTTTATTTAGATATGGTTTTTCAATACTAAAAGATTGTTCATATTTTTTGGAAGGTTTTTTCTAACTTTGGATACTTTAGAGTGATTGTGGGAAAAATATGGCTATTAGGATTGAGCTCCTTTTAGGCCTCCTAGTGTAACTTGTGATTTTGGTGGAGTGAGAAGCCCTAGATCTATTAGTTAGTCAGGAATATTTGTGGAATAGTGGAGAATGATGTATTAGGGTTAATGGAAGCTTAATATCCTAGAGGATGTAGGTGAAGTGAGGTTTGTGTGTGGATTTTGATTAGATGTGGAAGGTTTTAGACTACTTGGAAGATAGGGTGTGTTTGAGAGGGTGAAGTTGGTATGTGAGTAAAAGGCCATTTCACCTCTAACTTAGTTTGGAGTAGGTTCAAGGAAGGGATAGTAGGATATCCTTTGTATTTTTACCTAGCTTACTTGCATCATAAGTGGTATTAGAGATCAGCTTGGAGCTTGCAATTTGGATTTTTGCACTCGACCAGTATTCTACATCAGGAATAAACAGAATGGTGACAAATGTGGAATTGGCCAAGGAACTTCAAGAGTAGAAAGATGAGAATCAAAATTTGAAGGATAGATTATTATAGTTGGAAATAAAGATAGTAGTAGTAGAGAGAGCTACTGAGAAGATTGAGGAAGACCTCAATAAATGTGAAGAAGAGACATATGAAGAAGAAGAAAATTATGTTGCTGATGAGTATAACCACATACCTATACCCTAGGTAGCATTTGTAAATGTTGTAGAGAATTTTGGGAATAAATCAATTGACGCTCCTATTTTTGGAGGAAAGATAGACCCGTATGCTATTATGTATTGCATGGAGGCTCTCGATAGTCACTTTTCATATCATGGAATTTTAGAAGGGAAGAAAGTGATGCTAGCTTAGTCAAGGATGAAAGGGGCAACACTTACTTGGTGCAATTTTATTTAGGAGGGGAGAATCAAAGAAAGTAGGAATAGAATTACCTCTTCGAAGGTAATATCTAACATGATCAGAGATACCTATGTTCTAGATGACTACGAAGTCCAATTGCACATGAGAAGGAAAAATATAAGGTAAAGGAAGCTAACTATAAGTGTATACATAGAGGACTTTTATAGGCTTTGTATCAGGTCAATAATGGTGGAGCCAAATAGTGTGAAAGTGGCCAAATATCTAATTGGTCTAAGATATAACATAGAGGAGAAATTTTCCATCCTATGCCCAAACACAATAGAAAAGTGTTTTTAGCTAGTTGTAAAGGTGGAAGAGAGGATAAAGAGGAGACAAGAAAGTTCTAGTAGGGGTAGAGGAGGAAGAACTAATCAAAAAAGGGGAAGAAAAAATTTCCAAAAGAGAATAGAAGAAAATCATCAAAGTGGGGAAAGCAGTAGCAGAGGTGACCATTCACAAAGAGGAAACCAAGGATTCAAAGGGAAGAGGAGGCCATTTAATATAGGTAGAGGTTATGAAGGTGGATAGGTTAGGGGTCATTGAACCATCAAGTATTACTCATGTGGGAAGCCAGGGCACACAATGCCTCAATGTCCACTCCATAACACAAATTCCTCTAATCAAAACAAAGATAGGAGAAACCAATTAGTAAGGGCTGATGAATCTTGTTGCAATAGTAGTTCCACACAAGTTGTGAGTGAAACACCAATATTTGATGGGTAAAATATGATGTTGAGGAGGAATATGTTTAAAATACCTCTAAAATAGAGCCACCACAAAGAAAATCATTGTTCAGAACTCAAGGTAAGGCATATGGCAAGTTATGAAATATAATTGTTGACTCTGGATCAATAGAGAATGTTCTATCATTAGAGATGGCTTAAAAATGTAAACTTAAGAGGTTACCTCATGTGAGTCCCTATAAAATCTCATGGTTAAACAAGAACTATAATTTTATATTCGAAGAACAAGCATCGGTAGAGTTTGAATTTGGAGAGTACAAAGATAAGGTACTACGTGAGATCATCCCTATGGATACTTGTCATTTAATCCTAGGAATACCATGGAATTTTGATATAAATGTTGGAATTCTTTAGAATAACTAAGAGGGGGGTGGGGGGGGGGGGGGGGGGGGGCGTGAATTAATTATCCAAGGTCCATATGTATAAATAAATCTTTTCACATCTTATTGAACCCATAAAACATTTATCATCATGCATGCATCCATAAGATTATGCAATCACTTAAACTTGTAGGTTACTATCAAATCAATTTGTAGAAATGTAAACATGAAACATAACAGATTCAGCAACACACTTGACACAATGATTTACATGGAAACCCAATTTGGGAAAAACCACCAATAACATGCTACTCCTTTTCACTCTTCTGAAATGATGCCCTGTGAAAGGCCAACCTTGTTAAAGGTTACAATATGCATTGTTAAATGTGACCTTGTTAAAGGATTCCAATCACCCTATTAGAAGTGATCCTTATTAGAGGATTGTAAACCATTCACTTGGAATGTCACCAAGTTAAAGGATTTACAAATGACTATTAGCTCAACTTTAATCCAAAGGATTTACCCTAGATTGATACAATTGTTAGAGAGTAATAGTAAGGCTTCATCTAATAACAACTTACAACTCCATTTGCAAATTATAGATCTCTATTTTAGTCCTCCATTATACTTGGCTTTCATGCATTTTAGCTCTGATAGCTTGTTCACACTTCAAGCATCCATACCCTTGAGCCTTCTTACATAACATGCCAATGTAGACTCTTAATTAGGTTATTGAATGAAGCAATATCCTTGGCTCCTTGTCTTTCTTAGGTTCTTGTGCATGACAACCCTTGTTTCTAACTAGCCATCCCTATAAATAGAGATTTAGGTTCTTTTGTCATTCATTCTTCATCATGCAATTTAGGGTTAGGATAGATTAGGTAGGATTGAATGAATCCACCCATCATTCCATATCTCTTCTAGAAACTTCTCCTTTAATCCTCTTTGAATTCACCTCAAAATGATTTTCCATGAATTCTATGCCACAAGCTCATCAGTCTTATCTTCCACTTGGTTCACACAATCCAAGAAAACAAACTTGTCAGCTTAGATCCATTGAATTCACGATCTTTCTAATAATGCTGGCACTTGGCATTAACTTTTTTTTTATGCTCGACACATACTAAATTGCTCAGAATCCTCTATGAAATCACTTGGCATGAACTAAATTTTATTGGTTCTTAGCATCAACTAAACTCTAATCAACATCCACTATTTTTCTCAGCATACACTAAAATAAACTTTTACTCTACTTCAATTGATTTTCTGCTCAGCTTGCATTGACTTTGTTTGGCACCTACTATCCTTCGGTCAACCTTCATAGACAAACTTTTTTTTACTTGTTCTTAACTTTCTTAGTGTAACCAATCTTTGAAACCTTAAGTAGATTATCAATACACTATGATGTCACTATCTTAGCTAATTCTTGTACTCCATTTTGTATCATAACTCAACCTTTCCTCTAGGTGCTATTGTTACATCTTTTGATCAAATCCTCTTCATCAATCAAATAAGTGATAGTCCTTAAATCATATAAGAAGTTGTCTTACCATCAAAATAGAAGGTTTGACATTAGTGATAAAATAATGATTGAAACACATTTATCATACTTCTATCAATCTATTTTCAACGATCTCCTTCTTCAACAATCTCCCTCTTTGACATTGATGGAAAACCAAACTGATCAACCAAACTAACTCAATTAAAATAGTAAAACCAACAAAATACCAAAAATAAAATAATTTCTTGTATTGAAATCTCTCCCTCTGTCAAAAACTTTTATCTTCTGAATAGGTTACAAAACTCTATCATGTCATCCTTATGACTCCCTCTAAATTACTTATTATATCCCTCCTATAGTAATTCCCTCTTACTATCTAGATGTAATTAGGAGATACACTATTTGTAGTCAAAATTTCTCCCTCATACTATGAGTTAAAAGTTCTCCATCTTTGTTTTAATTTGACCTCTTAGTTGTATATCTCTCAGCCTCTTGTATTTCTCCCTTTAGGATAAGTATCAAATCTCCCTCTTTGACAACATTTCCAAAGACTTGTCATCTTAATATACAAATATGAACCTTTTTAGTTTTCTCCCTTTGTCACCTTGCTTGTGACTAATTTGTAGTTCCATCTCTTTAAATAATTTAGGCAGCTCCTAAAGTAAGATCCACTGCATCAATTTGTAACATATGGCAATTAGCTTGGTTGATGTAGGGAACACCTTTTTTTACTTAGATAGCCTTTGATAGGGGTATCACCTCTAGTTTACCTCTTTAATACTCATGAGCATCCTTAGGTAATGTTTTTGTGAAGATATTAGTTATTTTCTCTTTTGTGTTAACATATTCCATCTTCACCTCTTTATCTTGAAGTAATTCTCTCAGGTAATGACACTTGATTGAAATGTGCTTAGTCTTTGTGTGCATCATAGGATTCTTTGATATATTTATAGCACTTGTATTATCACAATAAAGTATCACTAGTTTAGTGATCTCTTCCTTCATACCTTTGAGTAGTTTTTTGATCCATGCAATGTTTGTACAATTTACAACAAAAACAACATATTCAACTTCAACAATAGATTGTGAAGTACAATTTTGTTTCTTGCTAGTCCATGTAACCAACCTCTTTCCTAAGAAAAATGCTCCTCCACTAGTGATTTTTCTATCATTAATGTTTCTATCCCAATCATCATTAGTATACACTCTTAATTCAAAGTTATCAATTTTTTTATAGTACATACCATATTCCTCTGTTCCTTTTAGATATCTCATTATTCTCTTTACAACCATTAAATGATTCTCCCTAGGATTAGTAGATAATCTTGCAACTATCCCTACAAATAATGCAATATCACATATGTTATGTACTACATATTGTAATTTGTGAATCATAGACCTATATAATATTTGATTTACCTCAGCTAAATTATCATTCTTTGATAATTTATGTCCTATCACCATAGGTGTACTTACTAGTTTGAATACTCCAATCCAAAAGTTTTCAATATTTCCTTAACATACTTTGACTAAGTGATGTATATACCATATTTGATCTAATGTACTTGCAAACCCACAAAGAACTTGATCTCTCCAAACATAGACATTTCAAATTCTTGCTTCATTTCATTTGAAAAAGCCTTAATAAAGCATCTTGAACTCCATATATGATATCATCAAAAAAAAAAAATCAGATAACAAAATAACTTTGCCTTTCTCTATATTGGTGTACAGATTGAAGTTATCATCATTCCTTTCAAATCTAATCTTCAAAAGATAATTATGAAGTCTTGTATACCATGCTCTTGGTGCTTGTTTCAAACCATATAAAGCTTTGTGTAATCTACATACCATATTCTTATTGCTAACATCAACAAATTCTTCTAGCTATTCTTTGTAAAGTTCTTCCTCTAATATGCCATTCAAAAATGTAGATTTAACATCCATTTGGTAAACTTTGAAATCTTTGTATGTAGAATAAGCAAGTAGAGTTCTTACTCCTTCCAATCTAGCAATAGGTGCAAATATTTCTCCATAGTCAATTCCTTCTTCTTGTGTATATTCTTTGTAGACTAATCTTGTCTTGCTCCTTATCACTTCACCATTTTCATCTAGCTTATTTTTGTATACCCATTTGGTGTCAATCACATTCTTGTATTCTAGTCTAGGAACTAGAGTCCATGTCTTATTTGTATCAATTTGTTCAACCTCTTCTTCCATGGCTTTACTCTAGTCTGCATCTTCTAAGGCATCTTTCACCATTTTGGGTTCTTTCATCCTCAGCAAGCATGTATCATTTCTCAAGTTTTTTCTTGTCATTGGTCTAACACCTTTATATCCAATGATTTATGCAGTTGGATGATGTCTCTTGACATATTTGGACAATCTTGGTTTAGCTCTAGTTCGTTCATATGGTCTATCTACTTCAGAGTCACTGTGTACATCTTTGTCAGGGAGTTCAACATCTCTCTCATGTACACTAATCTCAGAATCAAAATGTGCCTTGACTTAATTATGTAACTCGACATTTGAATGTATCTCAGTTCTTGAATGCAAGTTGACATTCATAGTATGTGACTCGGCACTCACTAAAACTTGATGTTGGTTAGTAGCTTGATTTGTAGCATCTTCTTCAGTAGGCATACCTTCATAAAAATATACAAATGATTTTTATTCTTTGAGTTCTTTGATAGGTTCAACCTCATAGTTTTGTATATTCATCAAATTTCACATTTTCACTTTCCACAACTTTGTTAGTGTTAGTATTTAAACACTTATAAGCTTTAATTCTTGTGGAATAACCTAGGAATATACTTTCTTCACTTTTGTATCTAGTTTACCATTCCTAAAATCTTTGAGAATAAAGAATTTGCTTCCAAATACCTTAAAATAATTTACATTGGGTGAGTATCCATACCATAGTTCAAAAGGTGTTGAATGAGTACCTTTCTTGACTTGTACACAGTTCAAGGTATAGATAGTTGTACTTATAGCTTCTCTCTAGTATTTCAAAGAAACATTTTTCTCCATCACGAGTGTCCTAGCACAAACCATCACATACTTGTTCCTCCTTTTAGAAATTCCATTTTGTGGAGGGGTTCTAGGAGCAAATGTCTATCTTTTGATTCCTTTGTCATTACAAAACATCTCAAACTCATTTGATGTAAATTCTCCTCCTTTGTCAAATCTCAAACATTTCATACTTTTATGTATTTCCTTCCCAACTCTTTATAAGTATAGCTTAAACATTTGGAAAGCATCAGATTTCTATTCAGAAACATAACTGTCATCATTCTAGAATAATCATCAACAAGAAACATAATGTACTTATCTCCTTCGTAGCTTTGCACTTCAATTAGTCCACACAAGTTAGTATAAAAAATCTCTAGTATTCCTTTATAGGTATGAGTTTTACTCTTAAAACTTGACTTTGTCATTTTTCCTAACTATGATTGTTTGCACATTATATTTTTTGTAATATCTTATTCAAAAGAATGCTTCTGAGAGGGAGGGGAGGAGGTGGGGGGGGGGGGGGGAGGTGAGTCAAAAGTACTAGCTTTTAATCTATTTTAAATCCTTAATAACATATATTTGAAATGAACATGCATGCATATAAACATTAAGCAATCATGAGAAACAAATATGCATCACCACATAACACTTGAGATTTGGTAATCCAAAAACCCTCTAGGAATAAGAAGGTAAAATTGGGGTGGGGATGATACCCACAAAAATTACTACAGCAATAATGTTTAACCACTTCTAATGATCTGCCCTATTAAAGGCTTTACACTGTATCAATAGTGACCTGGTTAGAGGATTTTCAAACACTTTACATGAAGTGATACCTTGTTAAAGGATTTAATCACCTATTTAAAGGATCTACAAAATAGCTGTTAAGCTAACCTATCATCATAGGATTTGCTTTTTAATATAATGGCTAAAGAGTATTAGGTATAATAAACCAGATAGCTTACAATCCTTGATTGTTGAATACAGGCACTTGATTTGCTTTCTCCTGATCTTGATCCTTTGAGATCTGATATTCATTTGTATCCCCTATTTTTTATTTTCTGATTAACTAAATATTCTTCTGCTGATCTCTTCCTCTAAGTCTTTATATACTTCACTCTAAAAATAGTTTACCTTCCACACCTTCGTTCTTGTCTATAAAATGAGACTTAGTCTTCCTTATAAAGACATTCCAAGACTTAGGGTTAGAAGTGGATCTACAATCCATATTGAATCTATGATTCCAGCTCATTCCTTATACTTTTATTATTGGTTGCATGCCTTCTCCATTTTCCTTATTGGTTTAATGTAGATTGCATAGGAAATATAAATGATTTGATCTTATCACTTAAATCCTTCAAGATTCGTCATATGTCGTCCATGAAAATGGTTTACATCTAAGTTTGTGAAGTTACAAACTCATATGCTGATTTGGAGTTACTCGACACTTACTGATTCCTGATGCTCAGCACCTTCTGTAACTTGGCTCATGTATATGCTCGACAGCTTCTGTAACTTGGCTCCTATATCATTTCTATCTTGCTCAGCATCCTTTATGACTTGGCACCTTAATATTGCTTGGCACTTGGATCATGCTTGGCACTTGTAGTCACTCAGCATCTGAAGGTTGCTCGGCACCTGATTACTTTCTTGTCTCGGCATAACCTATAAATCGGCATACATAGTGTACTCAGGTTTAATGTAGAAAGTAGTTAAGTGTGTTGGCACTCAAGTGTCAAAACCATTTTTAGACTAACAATCTTCCCCTTTTACATGAGTGTCAAAAACACTTAACTAAGCATTATGTCTGATCTTATGAGTACATTCACCGATCTTCTTAGTATATATACAAAAGTTTGAATGCCTTTATCAAAATATTGTAACTTACAATATATACCTCAAAAAATTATTATAACTCCCCCTGAGTTGATCATGTCTTGTCATGTCATAAATTCTGATGTCTTGTGCCATTATGCTCACAATATTCACAATATTATCTCCAATATTATCTTCCCCTTAGAACATTATCTCCCCCTTTTTGATATGGATGTCAAAGGGTCCTAAATAGTAATGCCATGGTTGGCCAAAAATGTCTTATTTACCTCAAGGAGGATTTGGAGAGCTGCATCCCAGTTATTTAAGGCAATATCCAATGACTTTTGTTGGATTGCAAGCTCTGCTGCTAGATCAACTAGTCCTTCATGTGTAGAAATATTTGGATCCTTTTTGAGGACTATTTCTGCATTTATTTTCTCCTTGTGTAATACTTCTAAGTGAGGAGTGATGGAGGCTTGAATTTGCATCAGCTTTTCTTTGATAGTGGCCTCTTCTACTGATAATGTAGCTAATTCCCTCTGACTGTGAAGTGTTTGAGAAAATTGCTTTTCACTCTATGTAGGATCTAAGGGTAGTTGCATGCTGGAGACCTTTAATTTATTCTCAAGGTTCAAAATTTTTGGATTTATTTCTTATGTGAACTTGGAAAAATCACACAATTTTCTATAAAGGGAAAATATGTTCCCTAATACACTCTTTACATTTTCCAATTTCTTGGCTAGGTCAACCTATCCCAAAATTATGTTATTAGTTGTTTTCTGGTTGACTTTGCCTACAAACTTCTTTTCTAACCATTCCATTAGTTTTACATTAGTATCATGTTCTTCATTATTTACTTGGTCAATTATATTAGATAATTGCTCAAGTATTGGCCTGTTTGCATCTGGAGGTTGAAGACTAAAAGCACCCATGAATATATCTTTTATCTCATTCACTGCCTGCTTGTATTTGTAGTCTTTTCTCATTTCCTCTTGCCTCCGTCTCTTATCTAATGCACTCTATATTTGGTTCATATTTTCCTCATTTAGAGTGCTTGAATCATAATAGGGTATTTTAATTTCTTCATCAAGCTTAGGAATACCATAATGGATGGTCCTGGCTACCCTAGTAGAAATTGAACTTGGTGTACTGACATGTAAGGTCATTGTTTCGGTACTCAACTTATGAATGGGTTTGGTGGGAGTTCCTATTTTTGGTAATTCAACCAAAGTTTGTATTGCAGACTCCTCTTTATCTTGTGTTTCTTCTTTGTCCTCTTCTTCTTGCTTGTCTTCTTCTTGTGTTACTTCTATTTGAGGTGTACTCACTGTCTGAAGTGTTATCCCTGTGAATATCTCTGTTGTTGCACTCGAATCCTGATGAGCTTGAATGGCTATCCTTGGTTGTGACAGAGGTGGTAGAAATGTAAGCCTAGTAGTTTGAATGGTTTGAGGTGGTTCTTGTGGTAACACCTTGGCTTCTTTGAGTTTATCTACTGACTTTTGAAGATTATCCACACTGACCAATATAGGACTTGTACACAATTGTGCTTGTAGAGTTGTTTGGTCAAGCATCTTAGTAAGATCCGTTGACGTTAATGGATTGATGTTTTGACATGTGGTGTCAACAACATCCTTAATTTTTATGATTTTTGCAGGTGTGGTTGTAGAGTGAGGCGGGCTAGGAGTTGAAAGTTGTGTGTCTTGCACACTTTTCTGTTCATTAGTTCCTTCATCTTCATCTTTTCCTTCCTCCTCTCCTTCTTTCTTGTTTTCCTCTTCTTCAACCTTTTTCTCTTCTTTCATTTTCTCTTCTCTCCTCTTCCTTCTTTCTTTCTGTTTAGCAGTAGCTTCCTCTTTGTATACCTCTTCAAGGACATCTTCAATTGTCTTGTACAAGTTTTTCCAAACTATTGTAGTTCTCTACACAACTTCTTCAATTTTGTTTTGCAAGATGGAGAATGCCCTATATTTAGGTGTAAACCTTTTGCTATGCCTTTTGACTACTTGAGTTACCTATTCTTTTGTTAAATCAGGTAGTAGGTTTGCTAGGGTTGATTTCCTCATCTCTTTCTCCATCATTAGATAGAAATGCCATCCGTCTTCTATAGTTTTAGACAATTCCTTTGGCAATTTTCCATCTAGTTCAAGAGGTGTATACTTGAACTGTGCCATTAATGCATAGGCTAATTCTTTTATGCTATTTTGTTCCTCTTTACTGAACTTATTGAAATCAATCTTTTTCATTTCACTTAAGTCTCCATTCCTAATCTTCTCACATAATATATCAACTAAAGATTTAGGATGACTTACCTTTTCAGTCTGATCTTCTTCATCAGTATCAGGTGGGGCCACATATCTTTTCCTTTTCCTTGGCTCTTCCTATGCCTTTGTATTCTTCTTCTTTGTGGCTTCCTCTTTGGCCTTTTGGGTAGAGGCCCTTGTTATAGCTCTAGTTGTTGGCTTCTTAGGCATTTGCACGGAAACTTTCTTTGGTGAAGGCTAAGAAGAAGGAGGTGTCTTTGTTTTTTTTTATGACTCTACCCTTGATGGGTGCTTCCTTGGTTTCGGCTTCCTCGGTACTCTCATCTTTCTCTTCACCTTGACTTTGAGGCAATTCAAGTGGCTCTTGTTCTAGCTCACCTTCTTCTTCTCCTTCACTAATCTCTTTTGCTTTGCCTGTTGCACTTGATTCTCCAACACCAAATTTCTTCTTTATCTACTTTACTAGCTTGTCCTTCTTCTTGACTACTGTGGTTGTCTTGAGTTCTATAACAACTCTTGATTTGACAGTGTCATATGTCCCAAATGCCTTTGTAGATTCATCCATTTCTTTGGCAAGTAATGTTATGATGGCTACAGAAGCTTGGTCAACATCAAGCTCATATCCCAATGGTCTAAGCCATCTTATTCTTGGAAGGACTGCTTGAATGTAAGTGTAATCAATATCAACAAGAAAACATATGTCATTTATATGCTTTTCTACCAGTGAAACTGGTATTCTCATTCTTTTCTTTATTGCATATTTGAAATCCTCAAAATAGATAGACATTTGATCATCAAAGCTATCTCCCATTTGTGCAATGAAATCATTAATTTGATCAACAATGGTTTTATTCTGACTCTAGTTGACTTTTCCAAATGAAGGGAATTCCTTCATTACATAGAAGAACATATAAACCAACATTGAACCAAATTTACACTGTGCTCCCTTGGACTTTCTAATAGCTCTAATATTTTCATTGATCTATTGCAACAAGAGCTCTACAAGGTCATAGGTGTGGTCTTTCTTTACAAGCTTATGTGCCACATCTACTACTATGCATGGTAGATTATTTAACCTGCTAGATTGATAAAACTTATGTGATATGGTAGATTATTTAACCTGCTAGATTGATAAAACTTATGTGATATGATCCTTATAGAAAAGTCTAGAAGGGGATCAATAATGGTATCTATGGTCATTCCTCTAGTGTTCCATTTTGCACCTTTGTTTTTCTCAATTGTTTCCTTCTTTTCACTTCTCAATGTCTTTGGCCGATCTAGGGTTGGAAAACTTGTAACCCTATGAACCATTTTCTTAGTAATTTTGACTAGTCCTTGTTCTAGCCAGAATGATCCATCATGGATTATGCTGAGTATTATGCGTATCCACTCATTTTTTAATACGATTCGAAAAACTAGGGCTTTGGTTAAACCCTTCTTCTCTACGATAGAAAACTCATCTTTCAAAATACCAGTTTCACAGAGTTTGTCATAGGACTTTACAATTTTACAATTATAGCACTTTCACACATCCTAAACCATAACAAATTTTTTAGGGATGGCAGATAGGGCACCAACAGGATCATTTTTGTATGCAACCTCTAGTATAGGTCTAAACTCAGGTTGCTTAACTTCGTTGCTGACAAGTTGAATCTCATGGCTCATTTTCCCTTGGGTCATTTTTGAACTAGATGCCATTTATATCTAAACTAGGGTTTTAATGTTTAAAGCAAACTTCTCAAACTGTAAAACTCGACACCTAAAGGAAATACCTAGATAAGTGCTTAGATCACTTGGGTAGATGCTAAATCACTGCAAAACACTGGTTGAAAGCTTGAAAATCACTCAGACGTGCTCAAAGTAATCACTCTTTGTTTGAATGGCTCATGAATGAATCAATTTTTACTTTTAAGTGACAAAAGAAACTTTGCATTTAATGCATTTGAGTACCTGCACTTGTCACTCGGCTTCTAAATGTTTTTCAGCTCAACATCCACTCGACAGCTATGCTTACTTGACATCTACTCATTTTGTTAATAACTCGACATCCAAAGTAGTTTCACTCAGCATCCAAAGAAAACTCAGCATCATCTTTCAAGTTTAGTCTTATAATCTTTTCTCATGCAAATTTAAACTTTGCAGTGCTTTTTCATGGTTTAGGGCTGATGTTTGATACTTTCTTATGTATCAGCCCTATAGGCTTATCTTGTGATTATTTAGATGAGAAATGATCACTTGACCTCATGGGTGAAGTGACCCTTTCATAGGATGTACTTGATCCATCCTTTTTCTGCCATGTCTTCTTCATGTTTGTTCTTATATGTTCCACATCAATTTTTTCTTTGCCCTTATTTACTTCAGTCTTGGGCTCCTTGGCCTTTGTTGGACAATTTCTACTAACATGTCCAGTTTTCAAGCAACTGAAGCAAGTAGTCTGGTTCAGCCATCTTTAATAGTTCCCCTTGAAATGTGTTCTTATGCAATTTTGGGGTATATGTCCATAATCTTGACAATAGTGACAACTATACCTGGTGTTATAATCCCAATGATAGTGACCTTCATTCTCTTTTTCTAGTTGATTTGTTATCCACATAGGCTTTGGTCTACATTCAAATGCCCTATGTCCATATTTCTTGCAATTATGACAATGTCCATTAAATCTTTGTGTCCTTGGGACTTTGGATCTACAATCTTGTGTCATATGTCCTTGTATGTTGTACTTGTGACTGGAATTCTTGCTCTTGGGTGTGTTTTTTTGATTGATTTGTCTACTCTTGCAAACATTAATAGTATGTCCCCTTTTATTACAGTAATGACAAATGGGTTTAGAATCCTTACCTTTGTAACTTCTTTGCTCAACACTCTTTGATGATTCACCAACTTCAGTGTTGTTGTATCCAAGTCCCAATGTATCATGGGTGGATCTTAGGGATTTCAGCAATTGTTCAAAGTACTTTATGGATTCACTTGACTTGTTGAGATTTTTTTCTATCTCTTTTTCTCTGTTCAATTCATTCTGTAATTGTTCATTTTGCATCTTCAAAGTAGAGATCTCAATATCTTTCATATTAAGTTCATGGTGAAGATTCATCATTTGGGCAAGCGTATCCATCTACATGTTTGAGATCCTTGTTAATTCAGTACATTTTTCTTCCAGTTTGTTTGCAAGATTCCTTTTTTCATCTTCCATCATGACTTTGTCCTCAACTACTCTTTTCTTTCGTTCAGTGATTTCACATAACATTATGGCCTATGATTCATGTTCCATCTTGAGAGATCTTATCTCTTCTGCTTGAACTTTGTGTTTTCTCCATCAGTTCTGCTATTGTTGCATCAAATTCTTTAGTGTCTCCATTGTGTAGTATCAATCTCCTTTTAGTGTATATCATCTTTAGCTATGGCTATCTCATTTCTTCTTTTCAAAGATTTTCTTAATTCCACTCTAGCTTCTTCTACTTTTTGTAGAGCGAGATGCACATCTATCACCTGGTTCTCAATGATCTTTCCAAGTTTGAAAACTTCCATCTTTAGATCTTTTCCTCCAAGCTATTAGGCTCCTTTTTTGATAGAAAGTAGCTCTAATACCAATTGTTGTAATATCTTATTGGAAAGAATTCTTCTGAGAGGGTGGGTGAATTAGAAGTACTAGCTTTTAATCTGTTTTAAATCCTTAATAACATATCTTTGAAATGAACATGCATGCATATAAACATTAAGTAATCACGAGAACCAAATATGCATCACCACATAACACTTGAGATTTGGTAACCCAGAAACCCTCCAAGAATAAGAAGGTAAAACTGGGGTGGGGATGATACCCACAAAAATTACTACAGCAATAATGTTTAACCACTTCTGATGGTCTGCCTTGTTAAAGGCTTTACACTGTATCAATAGTGACCCAGTTAGAGGATTTACAAACACTTTACATGAAGTGTTACCTTGTTAAGGGATTTAATCACCTATTTAAATGATCTACAAAATAGCTATTAAGATAACCTATCATCATAGGATTTCCTTTTTAATACAATGGCTAAAGAGTATTAGGTATAATAAACCTGATAGCTTACAATCCTTGATTGCTGAATACAGGCACTTGATCTACTTTCTTCTGATCTTGATCCTCTGAGATCTAATATTCATTTGTATCCCCTATTTTTTTTTTTATTAACTAAATATTCTTCTGTTGATCTCTTCCTCTAAGTCTTTATATACTTCACTCTAAAAATAGTTTACCTTCCACACCTTTGTTCCTATCTATACAATGAGACTTACTCTTCCTTATAAAGACATTCCAAGACTTATGGTTAGAAGTGGATCTATGATCCATATTGAATCTATGATTCTAGCTCATTCCTTATACTTTTATCATTGGTTGCATGCCTTCTCCATTTTCCTTATTGGTTGCATATAGATTGCATAGAAAATATAAATGATTTGATCTTATCACTTAAATCCTTCAAGATTCATCATATGTCGCCCATGAAAATGGTTTACATCTAAGTTTTTGAAGTTAAAAACTCATATGCTGATTCGGAGTTACTCGGTACTTACTGATTCCTGATGCTTGACACCTTCTATAACTTGGCTCCTGTATATGCTTGGCACCTTCTGTAACTTAGCTCTTGTATCATTCCTATCTTGCTTGGCATCCTTTATGACTCGGCACCTGAATATTGCTCAACACTTGGATCATTGTCGGCACATGTAGTCACTCAGCATCTGAAGGTTGCTTGGCACCTGATTACTTTCCTATCTCAGCACAACCTGTGACTCGGCATACATAGTGTACTTGGCTTTAATGTAGAAAGTGGTTAAGTGTGTTGGCACTCAAGTGTCAAAACCATTTTTAGACTAACAATATTATCACACTTTTTCAACTTAGACAAACCTCTAAATTTCATTGTGTTATTGATACTAACCAAGTTATCAAAATTAACATGACATAACCTTTCATGCCATAGCAATACATCATCAAATTTTACAACTAAACAAGTAGTATCCTCTATATCAAGGTAGAATAGATTGCTTCTAGTTTGATCACCCTTTCTAATAAGTTTTCCATTAGTATCATATATCTTAGCAATCTTGTTTTCAAACTCAACCTTACATCCTAAATTATTCAGTTGTGACACATTCAACAAATTATAGTTAAGTCCTTCAACATAGTAAGCATTGTCACATACAATCTTTTCTATGAGTTTGATAGAACCTTTTCCTTTTATCAAACATGGTGCATCATTACCAAATCTTACACTACTTCTATCATAATAATTCAAGGTAATGACCTTACTTTTATCTCCAATCATGTGATGTGAACACCCACTGTCAATGATCCTTCTATCATTCTTATTGACACAAGAAACAGGTGCAGTTGCCTCATCTTCATCAGATTCGACCTTCATTGAAACATACACCACTTCATCATCATGTTAATCATAGTCATCTTTTTTTTCCTCTTTAGAAATGTAGCAAGTCTTCTTTCCCTTGTCTTTGTAATCCTTGCTATCTTCATCTCTTCTACTTTTGTACTTGTCACCACCTCTATAGTTCTTCTTCTTGGCATCTAGCAGCAATATGACCAACTTCATTGCAATTGAAACAAATGATAGGTAATTTAACTTTAAAATTTCCTTTACCTCTATGAAATCTCCTTGCTAGTAGTGCTTCAAGTTGATCTATATCTTCCTCATCTATGTCACTATCACTAGACACATACTTTGTCTTTTTTCTTTTTATTTTTCTTCTTCTCATAAGGTTCCTTCAATGACAACTTAGCTTTGAAAGAAAATTCAATATTTTTAGGTTTGTAATTATCAAATTTAGATAGTTTAAAAGAAGTGAGCCTACCTACTACCCCTTCAAGAGTTAGATCATTCCTTGGAACACATCTTAGTTCTTGTTTTGTAGAAACTCTAATAGCATATATAGGCAGCAATTTTCTATAAAAATTTCTTAGTGTAGTGTCATCATCTATTTTATGAGTAGCTCATGTTATTGTATTAACATCTTTTATCATTGATCAATATTGAGCAATATTTTCACCTTCTTGAATTCTCATATCATCAAACTTACCTCTGAGACTTTCAACTTTGGCTCTTAGAACATTCTTGTCTCCTCCATAGATGGTGTCTAGAGAATCCCACATTTTCTTTGCACTATCAAGACTTTTGATATCATCAAATTCAGCATAGCTTAGGGCAGAGGTAATCTCCATCATTGCTTGGTTGTGTTCTTTCTTCTTTTTAAGATCCTCAATAGTTAGGGCTCTAGTAGGATCAACATGCCAAGTACTAATGGTAGATTGTGCATGATCTCCAAGGTATAGCTTCATCAAACTTTACCATGTAGGAAATTTATGTCTATTAAGCTTGGTTACATCTCTTTTTGACATCTTGATCTTTGTGCTTCTATTACCTTCAAACTAGTCCTCTTAAGAAGATAACTTTGATACCAATTATTGAAATTCTTAAGAATAACTAAGAGAGGGGTGAATTAGTTATACAAGGTCCAAATGTATAAATAAATCTTTTCACATCTTAGTGAACCTAGAAAACATTTATCATCATGCATGCATCCATAAGATTATGCAATCACTTAAAACTTGTAGGTTACTGTCAAATCAATTTGTAGAAATGTAAACATGAAACATAAAAGATTCAACAATACACTTAACATAATGATTTACATAAAAATCTAATTTTGGAGAAACCACCAGTAATAGGCTACTTTTTTATTCTTCTAAAGTGATGTCCTGTGAAAGGTCAACCCTGTTAAAGGTTACAATACATACTATGAAATGTGATGCTATTAAAGGATTTAAATCACCTTGTTAGGAGTAAGCCTTTCTAGAAGAATTTAGACCATTCACTTGGAATGTGACCCAGTTAAAGGATTTACAAATGACTCTTAGGTCAACCCTAATCGAAAGGATTTACCCTAGACTGATACAATTGTTAGAGAGTAACAATAAGGTTTCATCTGATAACAACTTACAACTCCATTTACAGATTATAGATCTCTATTTCAGTTCTCCATTCTACTTGGCTTTCATATACTTCAAACTTAATAGCTTGTTCACCCTTCAAGCATCCATAACCTTAATCCTTCTTGCTTAACATGCCAATGGAGACTCTTAATTAGGTCACTGAATGAAGCAATACCCTTTACTCCTTGTCTTTCTTAGGTTCTTGCGCATGACAACCCTTACTTCTGACCATACATCCCTATAAATAGAGATTAAGATCTTTTTCCTTTCATTATCCATCATCCAATTTAGGGTTAGGATAGATTAGGTAGGATTCAATGAATCTACCCCTCACTCTATATCAGTTCTAGAAACTTCTCCTTCAATCCTCTTTGAATTCACCTCAAAATGATTTACCATGATTTCTACACCACTAGCTCATCAATCTTATCTTCCACCCGGTTCACACAATCCATGAAAAAAGCTTGCCAACTTAGATCTATTAAAATTCATGATCTTTCTAATAATGTTGACACTCGACATTAACTTGTTTCTAATGCTTGGCACATACTATGTTTCTTGACATCCTCTGTAATATCACTCAATATGACCTAAAGTTTACTGGTACTCGGCATCAACTAAAATTTACTTGGGATCCACTATTTTTCTTGGCATACACTAAAATAAACTTTTACTCAACTCCAACTAACTTTTTGCTCGGCTTGCATTGACTTTTCTCAACACCTAATATCCATTTGGTTAAGCTTGGTAGATAGAGTTTGTTTTACTTGTTCTTCTAAACTTGTTTAGTGTAACCAACCTTTGCAACCTTAAGTAGATTATCAGTACACTATGATATCACTGTCTTAGTTGATTCTTGTACTCCTTTTTGTATCATAACTCAACCTTTCCTCTAGGTGCTATTGCTACATCTTTTGATCAAATCCTCTTCATCAATCAAATAAATGAAAGTACTTAAATCATATAAGTAGTTGTCTTACTAGAAAAATAGCAGGTTTGACATTAGTGAAAAAAAATGATTGAAACACATTTATCATACTTGAATCAATCTATTTTCAACAATCTCCTTCTTCAACAGTAAAGGCACAACATAATGGTGAGAAAAACACATATCTGATAAAGAAGAATGGAAGATAATTTAAGATGGAACCTTTACCTAATCATGTGTTGAAAGACTAGGATGATATTGCAATTAAGCTAATCAGAGGTAAAGAGTTTCTACAATTTACTAAAGAAGATTATTTTTAGGGATATGTTTTTTTTGCAAAGCCAAAAGAGGAAGTCAGAAGTCAAGAACCAATACTTGTAGAGGTGAAAAAATTATTAAAACAATACCCTTCCATAGTTGCAAAGTAGAAACTAGAATCTTTACCACGAGTCAGAAGCATAAGTCATGAAATTGACTTAGTGCCTAGTGCCACCTTGCCCAATAAGCTTTCCTACAATCTTACACCACAGTAGGATGTAGAGGTAAGTAGAAAAATTGTAGATTTTCTGAATAAAGGATTGGTGAGGAAAATTTTAAGTCCATGTACATGACCATCAGCTTTAACACCCAAGAAGGATGGTAAGTGGAGGATTTGTGTCGATTCAAGGTAAATTAAGAAGATTACAATCAAGTATAAGTTTCCCATGCCTAGAATTGAATATCTAATGGATTATCTAGGAGAATAATGTGTTTATTTTAAATTGGATTTGAAATTAGGATCAGACAAGGGGATGAGTGGAAACTAACCTTTAAGACTAATGAGGGAATATATGAGTGGCTAGTGATGCCATTTGGTTTGAGCAATGCATCTAGCACATTCATTAGATTAATGAATGAAGTTTTGGTATAATTCATTGGAAAAATTGCTATAGTATATTTAGATGATATTGTAATATTTAGTAGGAATAGAGAAGAACACTTGGAGCATCTTCAAATGGTTATGAAAAAATTGCATGAGGAGAAGCTACTTATCAATTTGGAAAAATGTGAGTTCTTTAAATATGAGTTAGTTTATCTTTGTTTTGTGATTTCCAAAGGATGCCTAAAAATGGATCTTAGCAAGGTAGAAGCTATTCTAAATTGGCCAATTCCTAAGGTAGTAGGGTATGTGAGAAGTTTTCATGGCCTACCTACCTTCTATAGGAAATTCATTATAAGTTTCAGTAGGATAGTAGCTCCTATTATTGATACCATAAAAAGGATGGATCAAATATCAATTTAGGTGCACTGAAATAACAAAGAAGAGTTTTTAGTTTTTGAAGAAGAAAGTGGTAGAATTACCCACCTTAATGCTACCTAGTTTTCACAAAGTGTTTACTATGGAGTGTGATGCTAGAAAGTATGCCATAGGAGAATTTCCTATCCAAGAGAATCATCCATTGCATTTCTTTTAAATAAAATTGAATAAAGAAATAAAAAATTATTCTACCTATGACTTTAACTATACTCCATGCTTCAAGCCTTAAATAAATGGAAATACTACCTCACGCCCAAGGAATTCATAGTGTATACTGATAACCACACCCTCAGTTTCCTAAATAGGCAAGATAAACTCAACCATAGAAGTGGGTGGAGAAGATTCAAGCATTTACATTTTCAATCAAACATTGAAAGGGAACAACCAACAAATTGGCAGGTGCTTTGAGCAGGAGGGTACTAGCAACCCAATAAGTCAAACTAAAAAGTGTGGGGTTGGAGTAGATCAAATATTTGTATAAAGAATATTATGATTTCAAAGAGGCCTATAAGACTTGTTTCGAGTATTCTAACACTTTTCATGGTGAATTTACTGATTATGTTTTGCATGATGGTTTATTATTTAAGGGCAACAGGTTATATAGACCTAATTCATCAATGAGGGAAAATATCATCAAGGAAAAATACAATGGGGCTCTTACAGGGCATTTTGGAGTAGACAATACACTAGAACAAGTTACAAGGTTCTATTATTGAAATGGGTTGCAGAATGAAGTTAGGAGGTATGTGGAAATTTTTCTAATTTGTCAAAGGGCCAAAGGTACATCATTTGATGTGGGTTTATATCAGCCCTTGACAATACCTACAAAACCTTGGGACAACCTAAGCATGGATTTTGTTCTTGGGTTACCTAAAACTACTAGAGGAGTAGACATGGTCTTTATAGTAGTTGTAAAACTACTAGAGGAGTAGACATGGTCTTTATAGTAGTTGATAGGTTCACAAAAATATCTCATTTTATACCTTGTAAGAGAAACCATGATGCATCTTAGATTAAAAACCTTATTTTCAAAGAAGTAGTTAGAATTCATGGTCTTCCCATGACAATAGTGATTGATGGAGACACCAAATTCATTGGGCATTTTTAGAGAACATTTTGTAAGAAACTTGGTACACATTTGGCTTATTTATCAACTTATCACCATTAGACTGATGGACAAACTAAGATGGTGAAAAGGTCCTTGGTAAATATACTTAGATGTCTTAAAAAACAACATGGTTTGGTTTGGGATCACGTAATTAGTCAAGTTGAATATCCATATAATGATTCAGTTAATAGATCAACAAGCAGAACACCTTTTGAAGAAGTATATGGTTTCCATCTAAGACGACCCTTGGAACTAAGAGATTTACAAGACATGAACTCTAGAAGTTCCATAGAGAAGACACTTGTTGAATCAATGAAGAGAGTACATGATCAAATCAAGGATCATTTGGAGAAAATAGTAATTAAATACAAGGACAAGGTATATAAGAAGAAGAAGGAGATTCATTTTAAGGTTGTTGACCTAGTGATGGCTTTCCTAAACAAGGATAGGTTACCTAAAGAGCCAAGTAGAGAACTACAGATGAAAAAGATAGGTCCCTACAAAATTTTACATAAATATGGGAACAATTCTTATGGATTAGAAGTACCACAAGGGATTGGCATATCACCCATTTTCAATGTTGCAAACCTGAAATTATACAAAGGGGATAACAACAACATGGATTCTTGTAACAACAAGGTAAATGTTGAGGTAGAATGGATAACGGAAACCCCACCAAACAAACCATTAAAGTTGGAGTGTATATTAGATACCAATACAATACAAAAGACAAGGAACAAGACATACAAGGAATATTTCATAAAATGGTAGAGCCTACTTGAGGTGGAAGCAACATGGATGACTGAGGAAGACGTTCTCAAGCATGGCACAACTCTTCATCATTTGGAAACTCAAGGGACTTGAGTTTCTCAAATGAGGGGAGTATGTTGTAGGGTCCCTAGGTCATGAATAAGGTGTTAAACATCAAGGAAAAGAATATTTAAGGTCAATAAGTGTCCAAGATGACACAAGATAGTTTAGGCATTATTATCATACATGTAGGCAAGTTGAATTCATGTTATAATAAGGTTAGTAGCAAAGTCAAAGGGTGGTCAACAATTGGTCAAACATTGGGAGTTGACCAAAAGTCATCATTTCCAAGTTTCATAAACATTTTACATGTTTTAATATTTTGTATTAGGCACTGTGAAGCTTTTTGTGTTAAGATCATCTAAAGATTGTAAAATTGCAAAAACTGCAATAAAAGTTGTCATGTGACTTTTTTGCAACTTTTCTTGCAAAAATCTAGAAGTCCAACAATTAGAGATCTATTTAGATCAAACATTAATAGGTGAAGTTTTAAGGTCATAGAAAAAATATAATTATATTGTTTATCTTCCACTTAGGAATGGTTAATGTGAGATGTATAGATTAGAATGATAATATACAGTTTTTGAAGTGAATTTATGCACAATGAGCAAGTATCCTTTCTTCTTCAACTATAGGGTGATAGTAAGTGACTAAATTCATTGTTATAAAGTTTTATCCCTATTCTTAAATGAAGTAAATTATTTTTTTGTTTGAATAGGATAAGGTAATAGTTAGTTTTGGTTTATTCTTTACCTGTTGTTTACCCTAGACTGTGATAAGGGTTTGGATGTACATTTTTATTTTTTCTCTTAATACCCATGGTGAAACTTCTTGGTACTTGGTGAAAAGGAAGGTTTGGATGTGTAAGTGACATCCATGGTGAAGTTCTTCATGCTCAAGTTATCAGCTTGTGATACAATAGCCACATGCAAGGACTATTATCTCTACTTTTTGACATGTTGATTGACCAAGAACATAGAACAAAGGTCATTTTATGAGATATGGAGGTTGGAGATTAATTGGAAAAAAAGAAATTATGATACCAATGGTGATGAGAGAAAAAAATCCATCATGGGTTTCGAGGTTGTGAGCCTACAAGGCTAAATAACAATTTCAAGCCATAAATCCTAGAAACTAGGGCTCAAAGAGGAAAGCGCTTTAAAGTTGAGATCCTAAACATATATTTGGGATTTGGATATGGATTTTCAAGTACTAAAATATTATTAATTTTTTTTGGAATTTTTTTTCATAATTTTGGGGAGTTTAGAGAGATTGTGGGTAAAATAGAGCTACTAGGATTAAGCCCCTTTTAGGCCTCCTAGTGTAACTTGTGATTTTGGTGGAGTGAGAAGCCCTAGATCTATTAGTTGGTGAAGAATATTTTTGGAATAGTGGATAATGATGTATTAGGGTGTATGGAAGCTTATGATCTTAGAGGATGTAGGTGAAGTTAGGTTTGTGTGTGGATTTTTCTTGGTGGAAGGTTTTAGACTACTTGGAAGATAGGGTGTGTTTGAGAGGGTGAAGTTTGAAAGTGAGTAAAAGGCCATTTCACCTCTACACTTATCTTAAGTAGGTTCTAGGAAGGGATAGTAGGATATCCTTTGGATTTTTACCTAGCTTACTTGCATCATTGACCCTCATGCACTTCTATTCTATCCTTATCGAAAATCACTAGGGATGGTAAACCCAAACTATTTAGGCTGGGCACTAATATACCTATAGGTTGTGCTTCTTCCTCTTTCATTTGTATGAAAATAGTTGGAATTATAGATGGTGTTGTTTTTGTATCAAATTTCTATTCAATATTTACGCTTTGAACTCTTTATACATCTTGTGATTCCTTTTCTTTTATATCTTTAGTTGGTGGGGCCACATTTGATGTATCTTGTTTCTTCTCCCCTACAAATGTAACTTCTGCCTTTTGAATCTCATCCACTCTCACCAATATTTGATTACTACATAAAATTTCTGCATTGTCAGAGTCTTGCAAAATTTTCTTCAAATCATCTTCAGTTAAAGGATTGACATGCTATGATGTTTTATCAAGAACATCCTTGATGCTTACTGAGTCATGTTGAGTCACTTGGTCTACATTTGTAGGACTCACACTCGACACCTGTGCATCCTATACATCTTGCTACTCTTCTTCACCTATTGCCTACTCTATTGTTCCCTCCATTCCACATTACCTTTCTTGACTGGGTTCACCTCTTTATCATTCTCTTCCTTATTCTTATTAGGTTTTTTCTCTTCTTGTTCACCTTTCTCAGTTATTGTTTTGCTAGATAACCTATAAATAATTTCCATAGCAATGTGCTCTAGATTACCACATCCTCAACTTTTTTCTTCAATTTATTAAATTCTTAGTACTTGGGAGAAAATTTCCCTTTATATTTTTCCATGCCTTTAGCAATCATCTGCTTATCCAAAGTTGGCATAACTTGGGCTAATGTAGCCTCCCTTATTTGTCTCTCGGTAGTCAAATTGAATTCACACTTTTGTTCAACTCATTCAAAAAGAATTTTAGGTAAAGAGTTGGAAATCTCTATTGGAGTAGTTTTGAAAGTAGCCATCATATCATATATGGCCACTTCAACCTTATTTTTATCAACACACCCTAGCTTATCAAAATCAACATGTGTAAACCTAACAAATCTACATTGATTTTAATGTTTTAACATTAGTTATCAATGTCGAAAGAGGGATTGTGGCTTACCACTTTGAATAGACTCAAGTCATTATACTCTATCTTCTCCTCATATAAATTCTCTTGTGACTTGTAGTTCTCTCTTAATCTCTTGAAAGTCTTTTGAGTAGCCTAGTTCAACTTTGTTGTGACATTTTCTCTTTTTCCTATAGGCTTTGCAATTTATTTAGACTGTACAATGGCTACCCTAGTACTTGACCTAGCTAAAGGTATAGCTAGCTTTTGTTGAGACTACTTCACAACCTTCTTATGTTTCTCCATTGTCTATTTCCTCACCTTCCTCTTTTTCTCAGCAACCTTAGGTGCCTGCTTGACTTCTTTTACCTTCACACCTTCTTCATCAACATCTTCATCTTCTCCTAGGCCTTGTGTAATTTCTTTTGGTGCTTGAATTTTTTCTTCTTCTTCTTCTTCTTCATCTTATTCTTCTTCTTCTTCTACTTCCTCACCACCTTTACCAAAATTTTCTTTTAGTTTCTTCACTATTTTCTTCTTATTTCTTATAACAGAGGCAATATGTAAATTTATTGTTATCCTAGAATTTTCCTCATCATAGTTTCCAAAGGATGTAGCATTCTTGTCAATTTCCTTGGCTAGTAGAGTTGTGATGGTTGGCTTCATCCAAATTAATTTCATATGGAAAGGGTTTTAACCATCTGACCCTGGGTATTTCTTCTTGCACATATGTATAATCTACATCATCTATGAAATACACATCATTGTAATGTTGTTTCACTAATGTTATAAGAATCCTCAATGTTTTTTTCATGGATTTCTTGAAATCCTAAAAATGACGAGTCATGACTGACTCAAAATTGTCTCCAAGTTGCTTAATAAAATCTATAATCTTTTGTGTAACTGACATGTTGGTCTTCCAAGAAAATTTACCAAAAGTGGGGGATGTGTTTTACACATAGAAAAATATGCAAACAATCAAAGAACCAAACTTACAAGGTGCACTTTTGGCCTTCCTAATGGCTTCCAATTTTTTTCATAACTATTGTAGCTGTAACTTGTCAAGTTCATAGGAATGATCTCTCTTCACAATTTTGTAACCTAAATTGATTACCATATAGGAAACATTGTTCAGTCGGCTTGACTGAAAGAATTTATGGACAATCACTCTAATTGCAAAGGCAACAATGGGATTTGAAATAGTGCCAATCGACATCCCTCGCTTTTTCCATATGACACCTATATTCTTCTCAATAGCCTCCTTTGCATCACTCTGCATGCTCTTTGGTTGTTCAAAGGTAGGATACCCTATTACACTATGCACAATCCTCTTCGTAATCTTGATTGGTCCACCCTTTAACCTAATATAATTGTCATGTATTTAGAACAACTTGAATCCACTTAGTTTTGAAACCATAAGGAAAGTCTAGGGCATGCGTTAACCTTTTTTGCTTGACAATCTTGTTATCTTTCCTCAAAACACCATTATCACACAACTTCTTGTATGTTTCCCTAATTTTCATGTCTCCAACTTCTCAAATCTTTCCATTGTAGAAAAGTATCACATCCTAAATCATGAGAACATTTTATGGTATCATGGATAGTGCACCAAGCAAATCTACCTTGTATGCAATCTCAAGAATTGCTTAGAATGCGAGCTACCTAACATCATTGCAAATCAACTGAACATTTAAAATATCCTTCCCCTCTTTCCTAATAGTAGGCAAAGAATTAGGTTCCATTTAGTTTCATAAGTTTTGTGACAAACAAAACAATGCAGCTCAACACAACCTAAATACCTCCTGAATCCGTAGAATGGTGTCAAGTAGCAGTTAGATCTAGTTTGCAAACACTAGAATCTCCTTTCTATAATCCCTTTCATTTTCTCTATGCACTTCAAACTCTAGTGAATATAAATAAGTTCAAAATTAACTATATAAGCCTTCAAATTCAGCATTAAATGCTTAGTGCTTATACATTTGTAAGCTAAGCTATTATAGGATTTTTAACATGCTTGACTAACATAGCAAGATTGGCTCATACTAGCCTTGTCTTTATCATGTAGAAATAACTACAATATCATCCATGCTAGGAAACAACATAGAAAATAATATATCTATAGAGTAATGCTCACTCTTAACTTTTTCATTGCATCTTGATTCATGCATATTTATTCTTTTTTCAGACCTTAGATATTTGGAACTGATGCATAATATAATTTTTCAAATGTTAGTTCCACACATACATTTTATTGCCTATTTGGGGGTGATGTGATCACCTAATCCATTGGATGAATTTCCCTCATATGAACTTGGTTTACTGCAATTCTCCCTTCTTTCTCCAAGGTATGTGCAAGATCATGGTGTACCAAACTATGGCCTTAAGTGGCAGTGAAAAATTAGTAAATCAGGTTTATGTCAACTTGACACATAATTTTGAAGTGGTTATGGACTTTATATCAAAAAGTTGTAAGAAAATAAGGGAAACACAAACCTGTGTCACCTTTTATAAAGAAACGTGATATCAGAATGTGACAGTTCAACATTAGTGACAAAAAAAATGGTATTTGTGTTTAAAATATGAAGATGATGTAAACTGATGAAATGTGTAGAATTGGATGAATTTTATGCCAATAATTTTTATAATTTTTTTGAGTAAGAGTTTATTCATTTTATTTTATTTTGAAGTCCCTTTTTTAACTATAAAAAATATAGGGTGTAGTTCCTGTCAAACAAGTATATGCAAATCACCTTTTTTTGTTCTCATTTGAAAATATCTTATAGATGACATGTATAGCTAGTGCAAATAAAAAGAAATAAATATTTTTGATGTATATTTTCTTTATTATAAGTACTCAAGTTCTACCTTATCAGAATCCAACAGTTTTTTCCTCCCATCAAAACATTCCTTTCAAATCTATACCTTCTTGAAAAAAATTTACATATTCATGAAGAGGATTCTCTCATCTAGAGATAAATATAATTTTTAAATTTTTTTGATATGATTCACTATTTTTTTTCCTTTTTTGAGGGAGCATCTTCTAAAATGTTAAAATATCAACTTATAATACTTTGAGATTATATCATATTATAACTAATCAAAACACTCAAAAATTTATATAATGATGATATTGAATCTGAGATCTATAAAAGGGCATTTTTAGTTTTTGAAAAAAATTGAGTTTTGATATAGAAATGAGATTTGACCAAAATAGGTTTTGGTATCACAAACGGTGACACAGATCTGTACTTTTACCCATAATCTATAAGAAATTGAATTTAGTTCCTAAACTACCAAGCCTTATCAGGGGAAAAAAATAATTAATTGGTCAAAAGTTTGAATTTTAATGCAGTACTAAGAAAATTTTAGGGCGAAAATAAAAAGTAGGTGTATGTCTGACCACCTTAATCAAAATCAAATAATAATTTTTTTTTAATATAATTATAGTTATGAAAAGTAGACTCATGCCCGGATGTGACGCATATTTTTCGGTATTTTTATTCCAAATAAATAATTAACTTTGAATTTTCTACCAAAACTTTTTCGAAAAAAAAAGTCTCGTGTCTGACCACCCTAACTAATAGAAAATTTTACCAAATTATTTTTTTTTTTCTTATACTAGCCGAAGTATAGAATGTGATGCAACTTTTAGATTTAAAAAATGTTATACCGTTTGAAAGTTATAACTATTTTTCAATTAGTATGTCAATCAGCACTTTACAATTATCTTCATTGGTAATTAACTAATAAATACTCTTCGAACTCAGAATTTGACAGGAATTATATTAATGGAATCTATAGATTGATATTTTAAAATCCTTTTCATTTTATTCAATTTCGATCAAAATAACATTGTCAGACGGCTACCCGAAGTCTGAGTATCACTAAAGCCCTCTTCAAACACCTCTTTTGGGTTGACCGGGTAAGCTTGGTATTTACTAAGCCTAATCGGATATCCGATATGTTGAGGTGGGCAAATTTAAAATCTCAACCCATTATGGAGGGAAAATTGAGTTTAAACGTCACAACTTATTATTTCTAAATTATTTCACTTATATTACTATGTAAAGATGTATTTTAATATATTATATATATATAATAACGTAATGTAAAGATATAAGATATAATCTAACAATATATACTAATATATTATGTTAATCTTATTACAATCTATAAATATAATTTATATTATTATTATTCTTACTAAATATAATAACGTAATATTTTCATTAAATATAAATGTATTATATATATTATTATATTAATATGTATGTTATTAATATATATGTATATATAATAACATAATATTTTCATTAAATATAATAAAGTAATACATATATATATATATATATGTTATTAATCTATATATAATAACCTAATACTTTTATTAAATATAATAATGTAATATATATATATATATATATATATATATAATATTATATTAATATGTATGTTATTAATAGATATGTATATAATTAATATATATGAGTCAAAGGGGGTCATAGGTCAACCATTGACCCCTTTTGACGCATTAAATGATGACATATGTCCTTAGGGGTCCTAAGAGCCCTAGGGACATATTCAAATGGTTAATATGGGTCAAAGGGGGTCATAAGGAGACCTATGACTCTTTTTGATCGATTAAATGACGATATATGTCCCTACGGGTCCTAAGACCTTGAGGGACATATTTGAATCGTTCATATGGGTCAAAGGGGGTCATAGGGTGACCTATGACCCCCTTTGACCCATTAAATGATGATATATGTCTTTAGGGGTCCTAGGACCCCTAGGGACATATTCGAATGGGTAATATGGGTCAAAGGGGGTCATAGGTCCCTTTCACCTATTAAATGATGACATATGTCCCTAGGGGTTCTAGGACCCCTAGGGACATATTCGAATGGGTAATATGGGTCAAAGGGGGTCATAGACTAATCTATGACTCGCTTTGACTAATTAAACGACAACATATGTCTCTAGGGGTCCTAGAACCCCTAGGGACATATTTGAATGCGTAATATGGGTCAAAGGGGGTCATAGGGTGACCTATGACCCTCTATGACACATTAAATGACAACATATGTTGGTAGGGGTCTTCGGACCCCTAGGAATATATTCGAATGGGTCATATGGGTCAAAGAGGGTTTTGACCCATATGAACGATTCGAATATGTCCCTACGGGTCCTATTCGAATGGATCATATGGGTCAAAGGGGGTTTTGACCTATATGAACGATATAAATATGTCGCTAGGGGTCCTAGGACCCCTAGGGACATATTCGAATCGTTCATATAGGTCAGGGGGGTCATAGGTGACCTATGACCCCCTTCAACCCACTAAATGATGACATATGTCTCTAGGGGTACTAACACCCCTAGGGACATATTCAAATTGTTCATATGGGTCAAAGAGGGTCATAGAGTATCACCCCCTTTGAGCCATTAAATGACGACATATGTCTCTAAGGGTCCTATGACCCCTAGAGACATATTCAAATCATTCATATGGGTCAAAGGGGGTCATAGGGTGACCTATGACACCCTTTGACCCATTAAACGATGACATATGACCCCTAGGGACATTCAAATCGTTCATATGGGTCAAAGGGGGTCATAGGGTGACCTATAACCCCCTTTGACCCATTAAACGATGACATAACCCTTTGACTCATATGAATGATTCATATATGTCCCTAGGGATCCTAAGACCCCTAGAGAAATATTCGAATCGTTCATATGAGTCAAAGAAGGTCATAGGGTGACTTATGACGCTCTTTGACCCATTAAATGATGACATATGTCCTTAGGGGTCTTGGGACCCCTAAGGACATATTTGAATCGTTCATATGGGTCAAAGGGGGTCATAGGGTGCCCTATGACCCCCTTTGACCCATTAAATGATGACATATGTCCCTAAGGGTCCTAGGGACATATTCGAATGGGCCATATGGGTCAATATGTCATCGTTTAATGTGTCAAAGGGGGTCATAGGGTGCCTTATGACACCTTTTGACATATTAAACGATGACATATGTCCTTAGGGCTCCTAGGACCCATAAGGACATATTTGAATCGTTCATACGGGTCAAAGGGGGTCATAGGGTGACCTACGACCTCCTTTGACCTATTAAATGATGACATATGTCCCTAGGAGTTCTATGACCCCTAGGGACATATTCGAATGGGTAATATGGGTCAAAGGGGGTCATAGGGTGACCTATGACTCTCTTTGACCCATTAAATGAAAACATATGTCTCTAGGGGTCCTAGAACCCCTAGGGACATATTTGAATGGGTAATATGGGTCAAAGGGGGTCATAGGGTCACCTATGACTCTCTTTGACACATTAAACGACAACATATGTCACTAGGGGTCCTCGGACCCCTATGAACATATTTGAATGGATCATATAGGTCAAAGGGGGTCATAGGTCACCCTATGACCTATGACCCCCTTTGACGCATTAAACAATGACATATGTCTCTAGGGGTCCTAAAACCCCTAGGCACATATTCGAATTGTTCATATGGATCAAATGGGGTCATAGGGCGACCTATGACCCCCTTTGACCCATTAAACGATGACATATGTCCCTAAGGGTCTTGGGACCCCTAGGGATATATTCGAATTGTTCATATGGGTCAAAGGGGGTCATAGGGTGACCTATGACTCCTTTTGACCCGTAAAATGATGACATATGTCCTTAGGGGTTCTAGGACCCCTACGGACATATTCGAATGGGTAATATGGGTCAAAGGGGGTCATAGGGTGACCTATGACTCTCTTTGACCAATTAAATAACAACATATGTCTCTATGGGTCCTAGAACCCCTTGGGACATATTCTATGGATAATATGGGTCAAAGGGAGTCATAGGGTGACCTATGACCCTCTTTGACCCATTAAACGATGGCATATGTCGCTAGGGGTCTTCGGACCCCTAAGAACATATTTGAATGTGTCATATAGGTCAAAGGGGGTCATCGGGTGACCTATGACTCCGTTTGTCTCATGAAATGATGACATGTCTCTAGGGGTCCTAGAACCTCTAGGGACATATTCGAATTGTTCATATGGGTCATAGGGGGTCATAGGGTGAGTTATTGCCCCCTTTGATCCATTAAATGATGACATATGTCTCTAGGTGTCCTATAACCCCTAAGGACATATTCAAATCATTCATATAGGTCAAATGGGGTCATAGGGTGACCTATGACACCCTTTGACCCGTTAAACGATGACATATGTCCCTAAGGGTCCTACGACCCCTAAGGATATATTCGAATCATTCATATGGGTCAAAGGGGGTCATTGGGTGACCTATGACCCCCTTTGACCCATTAAATGATGACATATGTCGCTAGAGGTCCTCAGACCCCTAGGAACATATTCGAATGGGTCATATGGGTCAAAGGTGGTCATAGGGTGAGTTATGACCCCCTTTGACCCATTAAACGATGACATATGTCTCTAGGGGTCTTATAACCCCTAGGGACATATTCAAATTGTTCATATGGGTCAAAGGGGGTCATAGGGTGACTTATGACCCTATTTGACCCATTAAATGATGACATATGTCCCTAGGGGTCCTAGGACCCCTAGGGATATATTTGAATAATTCATATGAGTCAAAAGGGGTCATAGGGTGACCTATGACCCCTTTTGACCCATTAAACGATGACATATGTTGCTAGAGGTCTTCAGACACTTAGAAACATATTCGAATGGGTCATATAGGTCAAAGGGGGTCATAGGGTGACCTATGACCCCCTTTGACCCATTAAACAATGACATATGTCTCTGTGGGTCCTATATCCCCTAGGGACATATTCGAATCATTCATATGGGTCAAAGGGGGTCATAAGGTGAGCTATGACACCTTTTGACCCATTAAATGATGACATATGTCGTTAGGGGTCCAGGGACCCCTAAGAAAATATTTGAATTATTCATTTGGGTCAAAGGGGTTCAAAGGGTGCCCTATGACCCCCTTTGACCTATTAAACGATCACATATGTCCCTAAGGGTCCTAAGGACATATTCGAATGGGCCATATGGGTGAAAGGGGGTCATAAGGTGACCTATGACCCCCTTTGACCAATTAAACGCTGACATATGTCCCTAGGGGTCATAAGACCCTTAGGGACATATTCGAATCTTTCATATGGGTCAAAGTGGGTCATAGGGTGCCTTATGACACCCTTTGACCCATTAAACGATGACATATGTCCCTAGGGTTCATAGGACCCATAGAGACATATTTGAATTGTTCATATGGGTCAAAGGGGGTCATAGGGTCATAGGGTGACCTATGAAGCCCTTTGACCCATTAAACGATGACATATGTCCCTAAGGGTTCTAAGACCTTTAGAGACATATTCGAATGGGTAATATGGGTCAAAGGGGGTCATAGGGTGATCTATGACTCTCTTTGACACATTAAATGACAACATATGTCTCTAGGGGTCTTAGAACCCCTAAGGACATATTCGAATCGATAATATGGGTCAAAAGGGGTCATACGGTGACCTATGACCCTCTTTGACCCATTAAATGGAAACATACATCGCAAAGGGTCCTCGGACCCCTAGAAACATATTCAAATAGGTCATATGGGTCAAAGGGGGTCACAGGGTGACGTATGAACCCCTTTGACCCATTAAACAATGACATATGTCTCTAGGGGTCCTAAAACCCTTAATGACATATTCGAATTGTTCATATAGATCAAAGGGGGTCATAGGGTGACCTGTGACCCTTTTTGACCCATTAAACGATGACATATGTCGATAGGGGTCTTCGGACCCCTAGAATCATATTCAAATAGGTCATATGGGTCAAAGGGGGTCATAAGGTGACCCATGACCCCCATTGACCCATTAAACAATAACATATGTCTCTAGGGGTCCTAGAACCTCTATGGACATATTCAAATTGTTCATATGGGTCAAAGGGGGTTATAGGGTGACTTATGACTTCTTTTGACCCATTAAATGACGACATATGTCAATAGGGGTCCTATAACCCCTAAGGACATATTCGAATCATTCATATGGGTCAAAGGGTGTCATAGGGTGACCTATGACACCCTTTGACCCATTAAAAGATGACATATGTGCCTAAGGGTCCTAGGACCCCTAGGGATATATTTCAATCATTCATATGGGTCAAAGGGGGTCATCGGGTGACCTATGACCCCCTTTGACCCATTAAACAATGACATATGTTGCTAGAGGTCCTCAAACCCTTAGGAACATATTCGAATGGGTCATATGGGTCAAAGGGGGTCATAGGTCACCCTATGACCCCCTTTGACCCATTAAACGATGACATTTGTCTCTAAGGGTCCTAGAACTCTTAGGGACATATTCGAATTGTTCATATGGGTCAAAGGGGGTCATAGGTCACCCTATGACCCCCTTTGACCCATTAAACGATGACATATGCCTCTAGGGGTCCTATAACCCCTAGGGACATATTCAAATCATTCATATGGATCAAAGGGGATCATAAGGTGACCTATGACACCCTTTGACCCATTAAACGACGACATATGTCCCTAGGGGTATTAGGACCCCTAGGGACATATTCGAATCATTCATATGGGTCAAAGGGGGTCATAGGGTGACCTATGACCCCCTTTGACCCACTAAATGATGACATATGTCTCTAGGGGTCCTATTACCCCTAGGGACATATTCGAATCATTCATATGGGTCAAAGGGGGTCATAGGGTGACCTATGATACCCTTTGACCCATTGAATGATGACATATGTCCTTAGGGGTCTCGAACATATTCGAATTATTCATATGGGTCAAAGGGTGTCATATGGTGACCTATAACACCGTTTGACCCATTAAATGATGACATATGTCCTCAGGGGTCCTTGGACCCCTGAGGACATATTCGAATTTTTCATATGAGTCAAAGGGGGTCATAGGGTGCTTTATGACCCCCCTTGACCCATTAAACGATGACATTTGTCCCTAAGGGTCCTACAGACATATTCGAATGGGCCATATGGGTCAAAGGGCTTCATAGGGTGACCTATGATCCCCTTTGACCCATTAAATGATGACATATGTCCCTAGGGGTCCTAAGACCCCTAAGGACATATTCAAATCGTTAATAGGAGTCAAAGGGGGTCATAGGGTGCCTTATGACATCATTTGACCCATTAAACGATGACATATGTCCCTAGGGGTCCTAGGACCCATAGGGACATGTTTGAATTGTTCATATGGGTAAAACCCTATGACCCCCTTTGACCCATTAAATGATGACATGTGTACGTAGGGGTTCTAAGACCCTTAAAGACAGATTCGAATGGGTAATATGCGTCAAAGGGGGTCAAACAGTGATCTATGACTCTTTTTGATCCATTAAATGATAACATATATCTCTAGGGGTCCTAGAACCCCTAAGGACATATTCGAATTGGTAATATGGGTCAAAGGGGGTCATAGGGTGACCTATGACCCTCTTTGACTCATTAAACGACAACATATGTCGCTAGGGGTCCTCGGACCCCTAAGAACATATTCGAATGGGTCATATGGGTCAAAGGGGGTCATAGGGTGACCTATGACCCCCTTTGACCCATTGAATGATGTGATATGTCTCTAAGGGTCCTAAAACCCTTAGGAACATGTTCGAATTGTTTATATGGGTCAAAAGGGGTCATAGGGTAACGTATGACCCCCTTTGACCCATTAAACTATGACATATGTCCCTAGGGGTCTTAGCACAACTAGGGATATATTCGAATTGTTCATATGGGTCAAAGTGAGTCATAGGGTGACCTATGACCCCCTTTGACCCATTAAATGACGACATATGTCCCTAGGGGTCTTAAGACCCCTAGGGACATATTCGAATCGTTCATATGGGTCAAAGGGTGTCATAGGGTGCCTTATGACATCATTTTACCCATTAAACGATGACATATGTCCCTAGGGGTCCTAGGACTCATAGGGACATATTTGAATTGTTCATATGGGAAAAAATGGGTCATAGGTCACTTTGACCCATTAAATATGGACATATGTCCCTAGGGGTTCTAGGACCCCTAAGGACATATTCGAATGAGTAATATGGGTCAAAGGGGGTCATAGGGTGACCTATGACTCTCTTTGACCCATTAAATGACAACATATGTCTCTAGTGGTCATAGAACCCTTAGGGAGATATTCGAATGGGTAATATGGGTCAAAGGGGGTCAAAGGGTGACCTTTGACCTTCCTTGGCTCATTAAATGACAACATATGTTGCTAGGGGTCCTCAGACCCTTAGGATCATATTCGAATGGGTCATATAGGTCAAAGGGGGTCATAGTGTGACCTATGACCCTATTTGACCCATTAAACGATGACATATGTCTTTAGGGGTCCTAAAATTCATAAGGACATATTCAAATTGTTCATATGGGTCAAAGGGGGTCATAGGGTGAGCTATGACTCCCTTTGAGCCATTAAACGAGGACATATGTCTCTAGGGGTCCTATAACCCCTAGGGACATATTCGAATCATTCATATGGGTCAAAGGGAGGCATAAGGTGCCTTATGACACCTTTTGACTCAATAAATGATGACATATGTCACTAATGGTCCTCGAACCCTTAGGAACATATTTGAATGTTTCATATGGGTCAAAGGGGGTCATAGGGTGACCTATGAACCTCTTTGACCCATTAAACGATGGCATATGTCGCTAAGGGTCTTCGGACCATTAGCAACATATTCGAATGGGTCATATGGGTCAAAGGGGGTCATAGGGTGACCTATGACCCCCTTTGAACCATTAAACGACAACATATGTCGCTAGGGGTCCTAGAACCCCTAGAGACATATTACAATTGTTCATATCAGTAAAAGGGGATCATAGGGTGACCTATGACCCCCTTTGACCTATTAAACAATGACATATGTCCCTAGGGGTTCTGGGACCCTTAGGGACATATTCAAATCATTTATATGGGTCAAAGGGGGCCATAGGGTGACCCATAACTCCCTTTGACCCATTAAACAATGACATATGTCCCTAGGGGTTCTAGGACTCCTAGGGACATATTTGAATGGGTAACATGGGTCAAATGGGGTAATAGGGTAACCTATGACTATCTTTGACCCATTAAACAACAACATATGTCTTCAGGGGTCCTAGAACCCCTAGGGACATATTCAATGGGTAATATGGGTCAAAGGGGGTCATAGGTCACCCTATGACCCTCTTTGACCCATTAAACGATGACATATGTCGCTAGGGGTCCTCGAACCGATAGGAACATATTCGAATGGGTCATATGGGTCAAAGGGGGTCATAGGGTGACCTATGACCCCCTTTGACTCATTAAACGGCGACATATGTCTCTAGGGGTCCTAGAACGCCTAGGGACATATTCAAATCGTTCATATGGATCAAAGGGCTTTGACCCATTAAACGACAACATATGTCTCTAAGGGTCCTACAACCCCTAAGGACATATTCGAATCGTTCATATGGGTCAAAGGGGGTCATAGGGTGACTTATGACCTCTTTTGACTCATTAAATGACGACATATGTCTCTAGGGGTCCTATAACCGCTAGGGACATATTCGAATCATTCATATGGGTCAAATGGGATCATAGGGTGACCTATGACACCCTTTGACCTATTAAACAATGACATATGTCTCTAGAGGTCCTAAGACCCCTAGGGATATATTTGAATCATTCATATGGGTCAAAGGGGGTCATAGGGTGACGTATGACCCCCTTTGACCCATTAAACGATGACATATGTCGCTAGAGGTCCTCGAACCCCTAGGAACATATTCGAATGGGTCATATGGGTCAAAGGGGGTCATAGGATGACCTATGATCCCCTTTGACCCATTAAACGATAACATATGTCTCTAGGGGTCCTAGAACCCCTAGAGACATATTCAAATTGTTCATATGGGTCAAAGGGGGTCACAGGGTGACCTATGATCCCTTTTGACCCATTAAACGATGACATATGTCTCTAGGGGTCCTATAACCCCTAGGGACATATTCGAATCATTCATATGGGTCAAAGGGGGTCATAGGGTGACCTATGACACCCTTTGACCCATTAAACGATGACATATGTCCCTAGGACCCCTAGGGACATATTCAAATCGTTCATATGGGTCAAATGGGGTCATAGGGTGACCTATGACCCCCCTTTGACCCATTAAACGATGACATATGTTTGTAGGGGTCCTATAACCCCTAGGGACATATTTGAATCATTCATTTGGGTCAAAGGGGGTCATAGGGTGACATATGACACCTTTTGACCCATTAAATGATGACATATGTCCTTAGGAGTCCTAGGACCCCTAAGGACATATTCGAATCATTCATATGGGTCAAAGGGGGTCATAGGGTGCCCTATGACCCCCTTTGACCCATTAAATGATGACATATGTCCCTAAGGGTCCTAAAGACATATTCAAATGGGCCATATGGGTCAAAGGGGGTCATAGGGTGACCTACGACCCTCTTTGACCCATTAAATGACGACATATGTCCTTAGGGGTCCTAGGACCCCTATAGACATATTTAAATTGTTCGTATGTATATGGATTAAAAAATGAAAGGATATATATATATATAGTATTTATACTATTTTATGATAATAATAATAATATAAATAAACATTAAATATTAATATTATCATATCTATAGTAATAATAATAATACTATTATAGCTATAATAATAATATATATATTAATACTATATTGTAGCATAATAATAATAATATAAATAAACACTAAATATTTTCACTATTATATCTATAGTAATAATATTTATACTATTATGGGTATAATAATATTGATACTATAGCTATATTAATACTATATATTAATATTACTATATATTAATACTATTATATATTAATACTATTGATACTTTATATTAATACTATTATACTATTAATACTATTATATATTAATACTACTATACTATTAGCTTAGTAATAAACCAAAGTCAGAAAATTATAGCAAGTTTTGATTTTGATAATATTAATATAATTATGGCAAAAGAGAGAAATTATAGCAAGTTTTCCCTTCAAAAATTCACTTTGCAATATCGGATATCCAATTTTACTGGCACCAATTCCCAATAATTCCCTATCCCTGCAAACCTGACAACATCACTTTTCTACTTTATTTTTCACGGATTTTGAAAAAAGTCGCATTTTGGAGCCCAACTAATCAAAAAAATTTCAAAAATATAACCTTAGGTGTTTGAATTTGTCATCTGAATGGGGAGAAGCAGTCGTCGAAAGGATAAACACAAAAGGAAGATATCCAATGAAGACATTGCGACATATAGAGAAAGGGACAAAATGAAACACCGAAGAAAAAGATAAAGTATGCTAAATATCAGTCAAGTTGACGATGAATTAATCGAAGGTGAAATCATAAAATCAGATAATGAATATGTACAGTTGGGGAATGAAAATGTACCTATTGAAAACAATAATGCCAAAATTGAAAATTGGGAGAATGAAAATTTTGAAAAAGAAATGCCACCAAGTCATAATCCAAATTGCATAATTTACCATGTCGAAGATTACAGTGCACAAAAACCTAATGCACAAGAACCTTACATATCTCCTAATTATAATCGGCATGAAGGTTCTAAAACACCAAAATGGATAATTGAAATTGATGAAACAATTTTTTCTAGTTTGAAAGAAAAAAAATCAGAAAGAACCATTCGGTTATGGGCTTCAAGACTATATCAGATGTTTTTCGACAACAAGACAGTGGTAGAGCAATGTCAGCTTTTCATGCACTTATTAAAGATTCAAAAGATGAGACCTATTCTTTCCAAATTGAAGATTCGTGTCAATAAAAAGTTGGAAAGAAATGCCATTATTGTGAAGAATCTTTTCAGAGCTCTCAATAGCATTGGAAAAAATAGCAGAGAGAAGGATAATTTTGCTGCTCGAAGGGTCATTACAACCTCTTTGTTAAGTCATCATTTGAGAAAGGGTAGATATATGAGACAAACTTGTATTGATTTGAATCTAAATCGTACTACTTTGAGAAGAGCACTTAGTCAACGAGAGAAAATTGATGATCCTTTTCAAAATGAAACATGGGCATTTGGTGGGAGACTTCCACATTTTGATAATAAGCTATCCAACGATGTGAAGGAAGAAATTACACAATTTTGGCACTCTAACTCACGAGTATCACCCAATGCTAAAGATGTCTTAAAGTTGAGAATTGGCATCAGAGATCACACGCCACATCCTAAAAACCATTTAGAAGTAAGTCAAACTATGTTGTTCAAACAATTTAGAGAGAGTCATCTAAGTCTTCATATATCATAAAGGACTTTTGAATCTTTGAAGCCATTTTATTGTGTGCCACTCAAAATTTGAAATATATGTTGTTGCAAATATCATGTTGAGTTTTCTATGCACCATGAACTATTACACTCCATCCGTTCTACTTTGCATAGTAAAGAAATGTTGGAGGATTGTGGGGGTAGTGGGCTTCCAAAATCATCAAGAGACTTGCTAGATCAACTCTTATGTCATAGAGTTGATGGTTGTTCCTTTTATAGAAATGCTTGTTTAAATGAGAAGTGTTCAGAATGTGGTGGCTTATCCAAGTTTGACACATGTTTCCATGAGGATTGCGAACAAGATCTTGGAAAGATAATACTAAAAAAAGAGGTATATGAAATGGTGAAATACACATTGAAGAGTGGAAGTGAGAGCTCTAGATGTGAATTGGTTGGAAAAGATATTAGTGTGGATAATTTTATTTCAGATTTCAAGGCAAATATTTTTTACAAGTATGCAAGACATAGTCATAGGTCTTAGTGGTTGGATCAACAATTTAGAATGTGTAAGGAGACTTTTTCCATTGGCACTATTATATCAGTTGTTGATTTTGCTGAGAACTACACATTGCAACCTCAAAATGAGACAAAATCTCAGTATTACAACTCCATTCAGATTGCAATTTTTGTTCACATAACATATAGACATGCCCTTGATAGTGCAAAAGATAATCGAAATATTATTAGAGAGTATCATTTTTATACAAGTGATGATAGATCTCACTCTCACGAGTTTGTGCAACATTGTTTTGAGAATTTTTTTATTTCTTACATGAGCATGCAATTGCTATGGATAGACATATCATTTGGTCAGATAATTGTACAGGTCAATTCAAGAATGCTTGCATGTTTTATTGGTTTGTAGGATGCATGTAGAGAGAGGGGTGCCTCATATTTGGAATTTTTTTGAGTCCGGCCATGGAAAAGGGGAACATGATTGATTAGGGGCATGTGAAGAGAGATCTAGTTAAGGAGCAACTGAAGATTTCAACAACAGAGCTTTTTGATGCTTGTAGCATTGTTGATTGGTGTAGTTTAGCATTATCACAGGGGGGACTCTTGATTCAGTGGTACAAAGGTTCTTTTGGTTGGTTGAGGAAGGCTCCATAGGGGATAGATCAGATTGTGCTATAGTGAGAGACTCATAAAAAATGCATTCATTTCAGAGCTCTAATTCTAGTACATGGACCATTTGGACACAACAACTAGCTTGTTTTTGTCGTACTTGTTTTTAGTGTGATTGGGATCACTGTGAGTCAAGTGAGTGGGTGGACACATGGGATCCACATTATCTTACTCCATTGTCTATCATACCCTCTATCAAAAATGATGACATGAAAAGGTCACTTGAGCATAACCATCTACCAGATCTACTTTAGCCAGGACATGTCTTTGCATTGGTTGCACCACAGGGGAATGATGAGAAATTTGATTATTGGTTAGCACATTGTGTAAGAGGCAAACAAAAACTTGCACAACCGATCACAAATGATGATGGATTCATGTATCCTACTGGTTCAGTGGTTGTTGCTAGAACATGGCTGCAGACATACATGCTTAGAAGGAATGAAATTCCTGCATTCGAAGACTATCAGAAGCACAAAGTAATTCTCATATATTTGCATTTATTATAGCAAGAAATGTAAAGTTATTGAAGCATCAAGGAAGACCAAAAGTAAAAGAACTTTTTACTATTGCTAATGCTGATCATGAAGCCCTGTTGGAGACCTTAAAACAGAGAGAGGACTCTATTGGAATACTCGACTAGGTATATATACTTCTTATGTTATTTTCTTCATAATGATTTAATGAATTGATGATTATCTTGTTTAATACAATAAGTTACTAATTTTTTTATGATATTGGAATGTAGGTACATCATGAAGAGTTGGAGGGGGGTGGTATTGGGGAGAATTTCTAAAATTTATGATGTATAATGATGTAAAATGTGTAGTTTTTTGTATATGGTTTTTGTATTTTGGTAGGTTCTTTGTAAGGAATTATAAGAGGAAGATATTGAACAAGTTCTTCCAAATCATAGTTGCATGTGATACAAGGCTATAACGATAATTTTAAGAGCATTTATAACTATATGAAAGATAATTGCATGCGGATATCTTATTACGAATTTGGTTTTTTCCTTATTCGACATAAAGTTGACATTATTATTATTAAAACTATTTATATCAAACTAATCAAATAAGAAAAATCTAGAAAGTACGAATGAACAATTAGAATACTTGATTTCTTCCATTTTGCAACCAATCATAGCATTTGAAAGCATAAAGAGTCATAATATTGTATAATGTTTTGAAAGACTTTCATATTGAAAAGTTGTATGAAGCACATTTGGGATAAGCCATGAAATCCATGAAAGAAGATAACATGTAGGATAATCAATTAAAGCCAATAAGCAAGATAGCACACGCATAATGACATGCTATGAAGTTGGATATGAAGGCTATGAGTGGATGAGAAAGTAAAATAGGGTACGCATGGTTAGCTTGATTTTCTTTTAGTTGTAGCCCTTGAGGGTACGCATGGTCTATATGGAAATAATTAGGTTCTTTGTTTGGTGGAAGCATTTTCGAAAGATTTGACACTTTAGGAGGTTCATTAGTGTTATAAGAAGTGAAGGTGTCAAGGAAATCATCACTTGACATAGGTTCATCAGCATGATCTTGTGACACATGAGTCATTAGAGGTATCAACAATCCCATCATAAATGAGATCTTGGATTTTATGTTTCAACACTATGGAATCTTTAGTTTTATGAAATTTTCTTCCATGGAGATTAATTTAAGAATGTCCTGTGTGTATGTAAAGGTCTTAAGGGAGATTAATTTAAGAATGCAATATTCTCCTCTAACCTTTTCTCAAGTTTAGAATTGATTTCTATCATGTTCTTAGAGAGATGAAGGTAAGAAAGATTATTTGTCTCTTCTAGCTCTTTGTATTGAACATAAAGAAAGAGAGATGACAAGTGAACAAATTTAAGTGTAGTCAATAGATCAAGGAAACCATTTAGTGAAAGAAATTCTTAGTATGCATATCATAGACCATGAAGTTAGAAAATACCAATAGCTCTAAGACCAAAGAGCCATTTTAAGCATGTTCAAGCACTAGAGACATAGAACATCAAAGTCAATTTATGAAACTCCCCTTAGCAAAAAATGCAAACAAATATTTGCATTTGACGTTTTGACTTGGTTGAAAAAGTTTGACAATAATTGATAATATTGCAAGCTTGATGTTCAAAAGCAATTTTTTTCCCAAGAAAGATAGTGACACATGGAGTAGTCTTCAAACAATCAAGCAAGGCACAAAGCAACCTTTCATGATACAAGTCAAAGGGGTCAACCTTTCTTGACAACTTTTCAAAATCTAACTCCTAACGGCTACAAGTCAATGCCATTAGCTCTGAGTGGGTGGGTGAACCATAGTGAAACCCTTGTTCCAACCACGTAGACCCTCTATCGTCTGTGGCCACCCCGTACCAAGGAGTCTCGAAGGTGCTCTATGTGCATTTTGAGGTCGATCTTTCGAGGGTCATAACTCAGAGCTCGTGAGGGCTATCGATGAACTATCAAATGGTACAGGACGGTGATACTGAGGCCTAAAATAACCTATCTCATTTTTGAGAGATCACATTCCATTTGGATTTAGCACAACGATCTTGCTCGATGCCAAAACTCACAGTGTGCCTCAGTTCATAGGTGCACCACAATGTAACTTTGAAACCGCTGATCTTGGCATCGAATCGTCAGTGCCATTAGCTCTAGATGGGTGGGTGAACCCTAGTTACACCCTTGTTCTAGCCACGAAGAGCATCCATCATTTGCGGCCACCCCGTACCGAGGAGTCTCCGAGGTGCTCTAAGTGCATTTTGAGGTCGATCTTTCGATGGTCATAACTCAGAGCTTGTGAGGGCTATCGATGAACTGTCAAATGCTACAAGACAGTGATACTGAGGTCTAAAATAACCTATCTCATTTTCCAAAGATCACATTCCGTTTGGATTCAGCCAGTGATCTCACTCGATGCAAAAACTCACAGTGTGCCTCGGTTCATAGGTGCACCACAACATAACTTTGAAACTGCTGATCTTGGCATTGAATCGTCAGTACCATTAGCTCCTGATGGGTGGGTGAACCCTAGTCACACCTTTATTCTGGCCACGAAGATCATCCATCATTTGCGTCCACCCCGTACCGAGGAGTCTCCAAGGTGCTCTAAGTGCATTTTGAGGTCGATCTTTTGAGGGTCATAACTCAGAGATCGTGAGGGCTATTGATGAACTATTAGATGCTACATGACGGTGATACTGAGGCTTAAAATAACCTATCTCATTTTTGAGAGATCACATTCCATTTGGATTTAGTACAGTGATCTCGCTCGATGCCAAAACTCGCAGTGTCCCTCAGTTCATAGGTGCACCAAAGCGTAACTTTGAAACTGCTGATCTTGGCATCGAATCATCAGTGCCATTAGCTTTGGATGGGTGAACCCTAGTCACACCCATTTTCTGGCCACAAAGACTATCCATCATTTGCGGCCGCCCCATACCGAGGAGTCTTCAAGGTGCTCTAAGTGCATTTTGAGGTTGATCCTTTGAGGGTCATAACTCAGAGCTCTTGAGGGCTATCAATGAATCGTTAGAGGAGAAAAGTTTGTAAGGATGGAGTGGCTTAGTGTTTTTGCTAAAATAAGTTAGTGGGAAGGCTTTATTAGAGGGTCTTGGCCAAACTAATGTTTGCCCACTCTCTAATTTTAGAGACAGGTAGGTTTTGGAGGGACATTAGGGGAGCTCTACTACAACTATCCTTACCCTAGCTTGGACCAAGGTTGGTATCTCAAACTTGCTTCTTTTCCATTTCTTTCTTTTAGCATGGTTAAGCAAATATGCAAGTGTGGAGTTTATCAATGGAGTATTCATTGCATTGCATTGTGGAGTAGCATTCATGTGAGTGCTTGAATGGTGTTCATTCCATGTAGATTAGTGTGACACCATTGTGCATCTTGATGTATTGTGTGGAGTATTGTGAGTATGAGGTTTGGATTTCGTCTATTTCCTTGTTGTATTATGGGTGTTGATATTGTGTTGTGAAAATGTGATGTGCTGTTGAAAATTTCTTATTTTATTTCTACTTGGTTTTGTTTTCTTGTTTTGTGCTTGAGTATTGTTATGGGCATGGGACTTACACTCACCCTTGTGGGAAGGGAAGATAAGTCTAGGGTGAAGGGCTTAAGTTGGGTTCGAAAAATATATTGAGAACCTTGGAGTATGGGCTCCATTGTATGCCATAACATTTCATATCTTGCTGGGGGTGATAAGGAAAGTATGGTGTAGAAAGGAAGTTTGAGGAGTTATAGCTGATGGTAGTGGGTTTGGAGGAGGAAATGTGGAGGCCCCGAGAGGGCATTAAATGGTTCATTTATGATAGCCTCGAGAGGGCATGAAATTTGCTGAATTATGATAGCCCCGAGAGGGCATGAAAATTCTTTATTGCAAATATGGTTTGGTATGACAAGTCTCCATTTTAGAACACACCTTCACCCTATGTTTATGGTTCCATCTGTGAAGCCATTGTGAAATAGTCTTGGGGGGAAATTGTTCAAGTTTGAAATGTAATGTTTATGCATTGAAAGATTGTATGTGTATCCCAGTTTGAGCCTTGTTCCCTAGCGCGGGGGTGGTCTCTTTGAGGCTTATGGTTTGGTGGAAAGCACCCATGGTCCTTGTTATTTTGTTGTGTTGCATATGCAGATTTGTGTCCAAGGGAGAAATGGAAATGGCTTGGAATGATCATCTTGCAGATTGATGTTGGATGAGAAAACTTGACATTGTGCCCTCATTTGTGAAGGAGGATTCACCAGCTTGTTCATGTTCTCAACGATCGAGTTGGACAATGTTCATGCTACTCATTGTCCATATCTTTCAATGTCCATGTTCCTTATGATTTTGAAAAGTCCCTTATGTTGCCCCATTGTGATGGAAGGACCCTTATGTTGCCCCATTGTGATGGAAGGAGATTGTATCATTGTTACCTAATCTACGTGTAGAAGAAATAATTGATAAGGTTGTATATGCATGTTTCATTTGGAGTTTATATTCTTATGAAAGCATTGGTACGAATCACAGATTTGCTTTGACATCATTGTTATCATTTGAAAATGTGAAAGAAAGTTTTATCCTTGTGGTATTGTAAATGACTAGTTGATAATAAAAATCCATAGATGTTATGTGATACCATTGATTGTATAAATTTAAAACTTAGTAGATTGCTTACGATCTTCTTGTGCACTCAATAATTTGGAAGGAAAATTTTATGTTCATATCACATGCATGGATAACATTGATTTTAATTACCAAGCTTAATGCAATTCTAAGCAAGGAAATCATCAAACTAATTTTATGATATAACAAAATGAAGTTTGTTGTAAGAGAAGACATAATAAAATCTATGAGATACATTGCTGTAGGTATGCATTTTCCTCTCTAGAAAATGTATGGTAAAGGCAAATAAATCCCTTCCTTAATACAGAGCAATAAAATATCAAAGAATATTCCTAGATTCTAGACTACTATCCAATAAAAATAAAAATAATAATAGCATATAGAGACTAATGAGTGTCCTAGAATAATATATTTTCTAAGTGATAGAATGGTACACATTACAATATTGTGACCTCTAAGTCACATCCAACACTCAAATAATAAATTAGTAATTAAATAAATAAAGGAATATTAGTGTGCATGTTAGAGAATATGAAAAATTTAAATATTTAACTCAAAAATAAAATAAAAGCCAAGATTGATTGGATGTACATATAATAGGGTTAATATGAAGTAAGTTGTCGGGATGATGGGATTGGAGAATCAAGGATAAGGATGGATGGTGGATTAAAATAATAACTCAAATCTAGTTTTATCTAGTCAATAAAGCACATTGATACATTGATACATATATGTTAGAATGACAAGGTATGTTATATGAAAACCTTATTTATATGCTTGCACCTAATCCTTGCATAAATAATTCATCTAACAAATTTAAATTGACACACTCAATACGATGGTGTAGTAGGATGTGTTTAAATATATATCGTGAATTATTATTGAGTTAAGTACTTTGAATTGGCCCTTAGACTTACTAAGAGTTCCTCATTTTATGTGCTTACTAATTCGTACTATGAAACTACTTTGAATCTTAACATGCTTTGTTAATAATAATATTGATAGTGAGAAAGTGAGCTTATGGTGAATAGTTAGATGTAATAATGTAAAAAGTAAATGTAATAGTATAGTAATTATAGTAATTAAAATAGTAAATTTAAAAGCATAGCAATGTAGCTAGATTAGTTAGTAGTTGATGAGCTAGATAGTTAGTAATTGTCTTTTGTTAGAGTGAGTTTAATTTATGTATTGAAATAGTAATTTTTGTGTTTAGAAAACTGTAGTGAGTGCTAGTTTGGTGAGGAAGCAATGTTGATAGAATGCATAAGAATGACTAAATAGACTAAAGAGGGAGAAAATGACTCAGTATTGGTCCAATCTTCAAGAGGACCTGTTACTAGTAAGATATGGATGCAAGCACATGATACATGTTTGGCACATAACACAAATTGTTTATTCCATAAGTTGTGTAACTAATGTGTTGAATGATGGATACTATCAATGCAAGTGGCCCCTTCTCCATCATGTAGACTTCGAAGCTACCTTTGGGGCATATCTTTTCTAATTTCCAATGGTTAGATCCGATATAGTGTGGTAGATAAGTGCACATTTTCTTATTTGACTAAGGGTGCTCATGTGATGAGCACTAAATCCAAATTCTCTAGATACATGTGTTTAATTGATTAAGATATACTACACTTCCACACCATATAGTAATTTTCACATTAATATATATTGTAATGATTAATGAATGTGTGTACATTGGTAATGAGGATAATAAGTAATTCTGATCCCCTTCCCTTACATGCTAGAATCACGACTTAGTCCATATGATACAACCAACAGACCCTAATAGAATATTAGTATCAGAGGCTTGTTAGGATATGAATTACCTCACTAATTTATGAGTGTTGTATCTTGAACTTGCTTGTTTGACTCGTGATGCTAACTTGAACTAGACTGTCATCCAATCTATTTAAAAACCACCTGTGACTAAAATGTTAACACCTTCACACTATCCACATGAGTCTTGAACTCCTATTCAATGATAACCTTGTTTTACAATATGTAATTTCTTATGCAACTTCATAAGCTACAAAAAAAAAAAAAATTGTTGTGTTTTTACTAGTAAAATTTAGGGCATGACACATGATCCACGATAAATTGAACAATACTAGATACTAAACTAATATGTATATCATTGTGCACGTAAATGACAAAAAATATATATCAAAATACATGTATCCATAGACAAAATTTTACGCAAATATGCATCAAAGATCATGTATCCATAGAAAAAGTACTCAAATATATATATATATATATATATATATATATATATCAAAATACATAGATCCATATACAAAATGTGGCTGATCCTGCCATCAGAATGTGTATAATATCAATGTTTCTGTATACAATGTGGCATATGCCATCTCAAAATGTCTCATGATGCATCCTACAAAAACTATACTATCCTAGGGTGCTGGTGGATGATCAAAATGCAGCCTCTCCACTGCACTAGGTGGATCAGATGCCTCCTACATAAACAAAAAAGGAAAACCCAAAGTTAGACTACTAAATTTATATGATTCTACATATCTAACATTGAATTAATCAAATGCATAATGATATTTTCCATAATGGAGATTAATACTATCAAAATTTCATAATAAATACCTCTCTCATCAACCTACTGCATCAGTTAGGAGTCCTCTCGTATGCCCTCGACAATGCTGGTACCTCTCTGATTGTGGGCTGTATATGTTCAAATACCTTTGTCAAATGAATCTACAATTTAAACTATAACATTATAATTCATAGCACGCTAAATTTATAACATATTTAATCATGAATTCAAACTACAACTTACTATTGTAGGCTCCTCCTCAAGAGTGAGTGGCTGCGTCATCAAATCTGCATAATTGTCCCATCGAACCTCATGTGCACTAGGAGTCTCCTATGAAATACAAAATAGTAGTTGTTAATATCACGGAAATTAGTTTTGAATTTATTTATGAAGATAAGTGATGTAGGAGCATCCCATGCTCATCAGGGGAAAATTGAAGATCCAAGGCATTACAGAGGTCATGGAACATCTCTTGAAGTCAATTGGGAAATCCTTGCACCAATTATGGCTCATGGAAGCATACAAAGTTATAATGTTGGACTCATATGTGGAAAAAAGTTATAATTGGGCATGAGATAGGATTTTAGGATTTCATATGGTAGATGAGTCATTTGATAGGTTCATTTAGGTTGTCATGATCATATCTTGTCATTAGACAAGTCAAAACATTCTAGAATTGAGTTTTGGAGTTTGAACAAGCAGGCCCTGGTTTTAAAGCCATTTTAAGGAGGGTTTTGAAGTTTGGGTGTTTAGGAGTGTGACCAAGACCTATAATCTTGAAAATCCTTAGTGTGTTGGTCCCTTTGTTGAAGCCTTGGTGTGTCTAATTCCTCCTTGTGTGTCCCAGAGTTGAAAGGTACATAAGTGGTGTCCAAAGATTTCTTGGTGAGGAAAGAAAGAGAACCAGTGAGTTGGCCCTTGGGAAGGAAGAAAACTTGTTGTGAAAATACCTCCTAAAAATCAAATGGCTAGAGAACTTGAAGAATTGAGAGAAGAGTTGGAAAAAGAGAAAAGAGAGAGGAGAGAACTTGAAGCATCTAGAGTGAGGGAAGAAAGACAGATGAGAAGAGAGAGGCTGAAGCTTATTGCAAGGATAAAATCCTTAGAATAGGAAAGGCAAGAACCTAGAGGAGAAGAGGTTAGAGGAAGAAATCATGGAGAGAACCATGAAGAAGAAGAGGTTGGTAATGCAAGGCAAGAGCATGAGACAATAGATGATCCTGAAGAAAGGAGATTTATGAGAATCATTAAGGCAGTACAAGGTAATGGTGGGAAGAACCATATTGATTTTCCAATATACCAGGGTAAAATGGATAGTGAAGAAGTGCTAGGGTGGATAGAGGCCCTTGAGAACTACTTTGATCTTGAAGACATAGAGGCAGATAAGAAGGTAAAAGTAACAACAACAAGACTGAGAGGAACATCACTCACTTGGTGGACTATTTTTCAGAATGAGAGAGAGGAAAGGTGGTGCAGGGCACCTAACCTATGTGGCAGGGGGGAACAAGTATCTATGTTGCCAGACACCTTGCCACTCCATGAAAGTGAGGATTCAAGTAGATTAGGAAGTTGGAATAAAGGTTTGGTCCATATTTTACAAGTTAGTCTATAATTTTTTAATAAAGGAACATGTAAGGCCCACAAGCATTTTGGTGTGGTTATAAACCAAGTGACTCCATTGGACCAAAAGGCCTTATAATAGGGTATTTAGAGTCTAAACAGTATTAGCAAAAAGTGGTTTTTTTTTGTTTTATGGTTGGGAATGCCTATATGGTTGTTCCAATGATCATGTAGAACTTTATATATGTCATATGTGATCTCAGTTGAAAGGGGGAGATCAGAGTGTACGGTGGTTTGGAGAAAAAACAATAAAAACTTCAATTTTTTGGAAATTTACTGGTAATCGCTTAACTGTTACGCTAGTACAGATCCATACAGAACTTTTATTATTTCTAAGTGTATGAAATAGTTGTAGGGGTGAGTTAGGAAACTTTTGGTTTTGGTTTGACTCAAAAAGGAGTTGGGGTTTAAAAGTTATCTGCATTTTAGTAGAAGGTGGTCTGAAAAGCCTTGTTTCCTAGACCCTTCCACAAATGCATCCCTAACTTGCATTCCCACAAGTGGCACCCTCTAAAACTAGGGGATATGAAATTTAGGAGACTAGTCAACATAATGCCAGAGGTTGGAGGCCTGGAGAGAAGGGCAACTATTTTTCCAAGTCGGCCCTAGGTCAAGCAAGCCCATGTGCTTGACCGGTTTTTGCAAGGTAATTGGTGACAGTCATGGTTGCAAGCACTTATGATCAGTTTGAGTGCTGGAGTTGGATGCATTGACTATGTTGGAGATTTCCTTAAGTTTTTTGGGTCTTGGGAACCCACCTTGTCCATTCTTCCTTGAAGCCCTAGCCTAACTTGATCAACTAGGCCTAGGTACCAAGAAGCAGTTTGGAGGGTGCTGGAGCAAGATCAGCCAAAAAGCTTTTGGATTCTTAGTAGGTGCCAAGAAGGGTGTTTGGACCTATGGAGAAGTCCCTATTCTATTAAGGGATACTGGGAGAAAAGTGCAAAGAAGCTAATTGGAAGGCTACAAGGTTTGTAGGCCTAGAAGTGCAAAGGTGTGTTGGGAGTTTGGTGGAACCAAACAAATTGATGAGTTTGGGTTGGAATAGTATTATCATGATTGTCTCCATTTCTAGTGGCAGTTGGTGAGGCTTTTGAAGTGGGATTACCTTGTTTGGCTTGGAGGTCGAGTATACCCAGAGTGGGTAAGAGGAGTTGTGAGAAGTCTTAGAATCCTAAGTTGGATTGTGACAGCCATTTATTGGCTTGTGGAAGGTAGTTGTTGTAGACTCTACATCAAAAGGGGATTGAATAAGATTTAAAATTAGGAGAGTATGAAGACCATCATGAGAAATCAATTCTTGCCATCTAATTTAGCAATCCAAATTTAAAGATAAGAAGGAACAATTTGAAACAGAGGGATATGGATGTCATGTCCTATACTGAGAAATTCCATACCCTGAGTATTAGGGGAGGACTGGAAGATGAAGATGAGAAGGTGGCTAGATACATTAATTGCCTCAAGTACACTATTCAAGATGAAATAGGATTGAATGTACCAAGGACACTTGGAGAATGTTTTCAGTTGGCAATTTGGGCAGAGGAGAAGTTGAAAAGAAAGAATGAGAGGCAAGAAAATCAGAGAGGAGGTGGAACAATGAGAGGAACAGGTGTAAGAAGTTAGTTTGACACTTCAAAAAATCAAGACAGAGATAAAGGAAAAGAGATTACATCTAAGACAAGAGGAAGTTTCAAGGGAGGAAGATTTGGAAGTGGAAGAGGTAATAGTGTTTTCACAGGTAAATGCTTCACATGTGGAGGAGTAGGCAATCAATCCTACAAGTGCCCTAAGAAAGGTGTGGATTTCAGGAAGGAGGAAAGGAGAGTCATCTTGACCCAAGGAGAAGAGGAAGAAAATAAGTACAATAATCCAGACCCTGAACTTGAAGGAGAATCTTTGATGGTGAGAAGAGGACCACAAATGCAGTAGCAAAAGAAGACCAGACCATCCATTTTCAGGAAAAATTGCATGAGCCATGGTAGGATTTGTAAGATGATAATAGACTCTAGTTCCTTTGATGATTTAGTGTCTTATGAAATGGTAAATAAACTAGGATTGAAGAAGTATCCTATTGATAGACCATATAGGGCATTTTGGGTTAGTGATGCACAAAATATTGTTGTAAGGGAGCAAGCAATAGTGGATTTCTCTATAGGAGAATATAAAAGATCAAGCTATATGTGATCACATTCTAATGAAATGCTACCATGTAATCCTTGGAAGGCCTTGGCAAGCCTCAAGGAACACTATTCATTTTGGCTCATCAAATTTTTATATAGTACACAAAGATGGTGTGAAGTTTAAGCTAAATCCTTTGACTGGTCATGATGAGGAAAGAGTTATTTGTTTTGGCAAGAAAGAGTTTGTAGACTTGTAAGAGCAGAGGGAGAGTAAACATGATATGATAGATCTGCCATTGAAGCCATCTCTTTTGGTTATGAAGGATGAGATTGTTCAAGACAAAACTCAGAATTCTGCTTACAAGCAGACAATGACAACAAAAGGAGTGATGATAGGAATAGTATGGTGTCCTTTGGGATAAGAGACAGGGTCAGCATGACCTCAAACAACAATTTATTCAGCCTTTGTCAAGGATAAAACATGACTGTTCACAATCAGTAGGCAGTAAGGTTACCATGACTGGTAACAAGGATCCAATGCTTTTTGTTTCTAATGATTTGTATGCAGGTGTGCAGGGTAATACATTGCAGGTGCAAAGTTACAAACATCCCTCTAGAAGGATGGGAGGAAAGAAGATAGTACCCCTTAACTCTTGGGACAAGAGTTGCTTTGAAGGTGGGGTGTTTGGTGCAGGGGCACCTATTAAATCATCTAAGAGAGCCTTGGTACCAAATGAAGATAGAGGATCAAAGACATCATTGATTGTTAATTGGGATATATTAAAACCAATAATAGAATTATGTAATAAACAATGTACTTTGAAAGAAAAAAGTCATAAAAGTCCTAGTAAGGACCTAAGGGCAACATGATGTAAAATGGCCAAAAGAGCCATATGGGGTAGTATTAGGATAGTTTCATACTTAGTTGCATTTAATAAATCCATATGACCAATTTTGAGTCAATGGAATAGTTTAGAAAGTTAGGGAATGCATAAAAACTATAGTTTGAAATTTGAATTTCAAATTCAAATGGTCATATTAGTTTTGGAGGGAAAGTAGTAATTTGGTATTTTTTTGATTAAATAAACCTTTGTAACCAACTTGATCGGTTGGATAGGTGCATATAAGCCTATTTAAGTTGTAATGAACACATGCAAGACATGAATCATTATTGGTATGGAAAAAATCACATAAATTGTATAGAAGAACAATATACTTTCCTCTGCATATATAATTTTTTTTAAAAAAAAAGATACTTATACATACAATGGGGCTCTCTGTGCGAATGAAAATCCCTGATGATCTAGGAAGCCGAATCTATACAGGCTCATCGCTAGTAGCCACACCCTATGTACAATAAAGAATGTAATTAAATGAGATTACCACAAATATTTTACAAGAATGCATCAGTATTTAATCAATTAGAAAACATCTAATTACCTTTCCTTTGTCAATGCATGCTGGCTCACCCCCTGCACTTTGTCCCCCCAGGGAAGGTGGTATCTACAAGATAAAAGAAAGATTAGCAACCATATATGCTACAATATCAAATAGAAAAAAAAATGGGAACACAACATAATGTATCGTAGATGTCTCAAGGCCAAATGAAATGGCCGAGAGTGTAGCATCATCTATCTGTTTGAGCTCCTCCTCGGTCATCAACTAAACATGAATGAAGATCACATACATGTAAAAGTTAGTATGGCTTAAAAATTAAAATTACTCTATTATAAAAATTAACTTTAAATCACATATGTCATAACAAAAAAATGTATACACATACCGACACCGAAGGAATACATGCCTCTGCATTCCCCTCCTCTCTCGCATCAGGGTCTATAGCCTCTGCACATGCGTCTGGTGTATCCTCATCTAATACAAAATGATACTTAGGAAGATCACCTATGGGACCCAGGAAAAAAAATTTCTTGCATGTAATGCAAGTGTGAGGCACACAAACATGTGATGAGCTAGCCGATGATGAACTGGCACCAACATCATCAACACGAGGAGGCAGGACTGACCTAGCCTGAGATATCATTAGGCTACTCAGCCTATCAATGGCTCTGATGGTCTGAGAGCTAGCCTCTACCATAATATCTAGATGTTGCACTCAAGGAGGGGGGGAGATATCGGGGGGGGGGACAAAAGTGCCAAGTTTCTTCCGCTGGGAAGAGGGTCTATCCTAAGGAGCTCCTAGTCCTAAGCCCATGTTGGGCTTCATGCTCCAATAGTTCACTTTAAGTTTCAAAACAAATTCTGCATATAATTTTCTAAGAAAATAAAATGGTATGTCTAAATTTCCATGTGGAGGGATATCAAAGACCATCCACCAACGGTCCCAAAAATTTGCATGTATGGCATCATTTGTGCACCATTTAATCAATAGTTTGGTTTTTTTTTGGGTCAACTAGTATACCCGTTTTTGGGTTAGCAAAAAGGCTAGCCAAATCATCTTTGGTTATGTTGAGGGACGTGAACTCATCATAATCCAAACAATCATCAAACATCTGGTGCATTTCATCACACCAACAAAGAGCATCATTTTGTTGGTTTGTAAGGGTTTCAATGTTATCCATTATGGTGTTTAACATGGATAACATAGGAGCCAGTGCAGGTACATTATTTTATGTTCTATGCAAACCTCTCAACTCAGTGAGATTTTCATTTATCAAATCCTCGATTCGAGGAGGGTTTTGAGGAGGTAGAGGATCATTTGGTGGAGGGTTTTGTGGGGATACTAGATCGTTTGGTGGTGGGTTACGAGGAATATTATTCCCTGCCTCAGTGTCATCATTTTGATCAGCCATTCCTATTGAATTGCAACACGTAATATATATTAAAAAAATATCTAAATTTTAACCATTTTTGTCCAAAAAACCCTAGATTCTGTCAAAAAATATCTGATATCCGATCCGCTATGGAAATACTGGCCCCAAATTCGTGTAAAATGAGGGCCCGCAGGTCTATGATTTTATTTAATCCAATGTACAGGTATCGGATATTCGATACTATATCGGATATCTAATATAACATCGGATATCCGATATGGCACAATAACATAAAATGAGTACAATATATATAATATAACATATAATATATAATATATATTACATTATATATATTTTTATATTATATTTTATATTTATTATATTAATTTACTATATATTATAATATAAAATATTATATTATATAATAATAATATTATTATATTATATTATTATAATTTATAATATATTATACTTTTTTATTATATATTATATTATAAGATATTACTTTTTATTATTATATTATATCTTATATATATGTTATATTACATTACTATATATTATAATATATGAAATATTATATTATATTATTATAATATAATATGTTATTATAATATAATACATTATAATATTATTATTATAGTATAATATTATACGATTATAATATAATAATAATATTATTATTATATTATAGTATAATTATTATTATTATTTAATATGATATATTATTTAATATACTAATAATAATAATAATAATATTATTATTATTATATCTTATTATTATTTAATAATAATAATATATTAAATAATAATAATATCATTAAGTAAATATTAATATTAAATAATAATAATAATATTAAATAATATATCATACTATTATATGATTATAATTATTAGTCGGATATTTGATTTAAAATCGGATATTCGATGTCAAATCGGATATCCGATAAGGCTCGGCTTAACCTTCCAGGTTTGGTTCTTGGATAGGTAAAAAAAAGCCAAAGCGAATTTTGAAGCGCTTTTAGGCATCTTCAAACTCTTTTTTTTTCACATTGCCACTTTTTGGCACACCATGATCCTGCACATACCCTCCATGCCTTGTTCATCTGCACCTTCACTTTATCAACATTGACCTTTTCTTTACCTTTACTAAATTCATTGCTCAGCCGTACTAACCTAGTTGGATAGTTTCTCCTAACATGACCAGTCTTGAGAGAACTAAAACATGTAATGTCACTCAACCATCTACTTTAGTTGCCTCTAAAATGTGTCCTTATGCAATTTTTAGGAACATGTCCATATTCTTGACAATAGTGATAACTATACCTTGTGTTCTCCCAAACATAGGAGTTTCCATTGTGGTGTACCTTTGTCTATTTATTTGATGTCCACTTGGTCTTAGATCTAAATTCATAGGTTTTGTGTCCATACTTCTCACAATTATAATATTATCCTTCAAATCTCTGAGTGCTCATGGTCTTGGTCCTACATTCATTTTCCTGATGTCCTTGTTTGCTATAGATGTAGCAATATCCTCAATTTTTCTCTTACAAACTTTTTTTGTATGATGCAATTTTCCACAATTATGACAAGTGGGTTTATAGTTCTTATGTTTGATGTTTCTTTTCTTACCACTTGTAGACAATTCACCTTCTTTAGTATTAGTGTATCCCCATCCAACAATATCATTATTAGGTCTTAGCAATTCCATCAATTTCTTAAAGTATTTTATGGCTTAACTTGGTTTGTTGAATCTTTCAAAGAATTCCTTTTCTACTCTTAATTCAGTTTGCAGTAGATCATTATGTGACTTTAGGGTTGTGATCTCAATGTCCTTTAGTTGAATTCATGGTTTTCAAGCATCAACTAATTCATTGTATCCAATTGCATATTAGAAATCTTGTGCACATCTGATGTCTTCTCTTCAACTCTATTAGTCAATATTCTTTTGTCTTCTTCAATCATGACTTTGTCTTCCTTAATTTTATTTTTCATTTTAGTTATCTCATGCAGCAATACTTATTGTACTACTTCTTCTCTTTTGAGATTTATGACCTCTTTAGTTAGGGGACCATTCTTTTCCATCAAATCTGCAATAGATGCATTAGATTCATTTGAGTTTTCATCCTCAAACAATCTAGTAGTGTCTTCTTCTTGGTATTAAGTGTCATTTTGCTGAATAACAAATTCCTTCTCTTTTATGAACACTGCAATTCACCTCTTGCCTCCTTGAGTTGATGTAGGGAAAGTTGTATTTCAATCTTTTGGTTCTCAATAGTCTATCCCAACTTGTAGACTTCCTTCTTTAAGATCTTACCTCCAAAGTAGTAAAACTTTCCTTTCCAGAAAACAAAACTCTGATACCAAATGTTGGAAATAACAATGGGAAAGTAAGTTCTGGGGGGGGGGGGGGAGTGGGGAAGGGGTGAATCAAAATGTAAAACTTTTTCCTCTAAAATATATCACCAACATCCATCTCATAACTTAACATATAAGCTAAAAAAACTTACCATGAATTACATCCATAGCATAAAGTAAATAACACATAACACAATAAATTTGGTTACCTAGAAACCCTCTAATGAGAAGGTAAAAATAGGGTGGGGATGACACCCACAAATATTCACTACCACATTTTTAAAGTGTGGCCAATTATGGCTACAATGTGTTTGATCATAAGCTATGATCTACCCTTTGGAAGGTTTTCCCTATTAAAGGCTTACAATGACTGTTAGGTCTCACCTTGTTAGAGGATTTAAACTTACAATAAAGGAAACACTTAGTTAAGATATTTTCAACATCCTATTAGGACTACTTGGTTAAGAGACTTTCTCTACATCAGGTATTCGAATAATTCAGCATTGTGATCCTTCAGTTAACACCTGGCTACTTGTTGTCAGATCTCCTCCTTACTATTTAATACTTGATCCTCCTGATCAAATATGTCTCCTTTTTCCTTTCACTTCTTTACTCTATTCATCTCAAACTTATTCTACAATGTATAACTTTGTCACATTCATCTCCTCACTCAATGATAAATTTCTTAGGTTTAGCCTTCTTAAATAAACAATGGTGGAGATGCGTTAGGTCAAAATCAATGACTATGATTGATCCTTATTGCCACCTAATGCTTCCCTCAATCTAATTGGTTACATGTATTGCATGGGGATTGATGTATGACTCCATACTTATCTCTTATAATTAGAATTATGATTATGTTAGCCCATAATTTGTTTACATAGAATTTTGTACCATTACAAACATCTATGACATTAACTATACACTTTACATCTAATGGCTTTGATGCTCGGCCTTCATTATACTCTTAATACTCATACTTGGCTCCTGAATAGCTTGGCACACTCTATTTGATTGGCACCAAAATCACTCAATAGGTACTATTTACTTAATTCCTTCTATTGGCTTGACACCTAAATGAATTTTTATGCACTAACTTCTCAGTACCTACTAGTGATTGACACTAACTGTCATATTATTTGGCATGTACTATCTAATCAATTATGCTTGACATGCTTTGATTTCTTAGCTCACACTGATTTCTTGGCTCACTCTGATCAATCGGCTTGCACTTTTCTTTGCTAAATAATGAATAAGTGTTTTGCCACTACTTTGTCAAACTGGATATGAGATTAATATATTGAACCCTTATTGATAAATAAATGATGAACAATATTGTTGATGGGTGGTGACTATGAAGAGGTAAACAAAGGAACTAAATTAACTATTTTCAAATTCATGACCTCTATACCCACTATTTCAAAACAAAGAAAGGAGTTAGGGGGATTAATCTTGATAAGAAAAAGAGAAGGCTACTTTATCAGTAGACATATCAGTAATAGAGGCAATACAAGATACATGATAGAATGAATTTGAGTAGTTAGACTTGATAAGAAAAAGAGAAGGCTACTTTACCAATAGACATATCAGTAATAGAGGCAATAAAAGGTACATGATAGAATAAATTTGAGTAGTAGATAAATTTTATAGATTGTCTATCCAGAATCTCAAATTTAGCTTGAGAAGAGGTAACAAATTTTTTATTGTATATAGATTTTTGACACCTTTTTCATTTATGTCAAAGGGAGAGTAATATAGAAAAATTGTATAAAGTAAAATGTAAGGGGGAGTAACAGAATAGTTGAATAAGAGTATGATGTATATTGAAAGAGGGAGTAGTACTTATGCAAAGTATTATAATAGGAGATATAAGGAAAGATGGTTATAAATGTAATGATCTACAAATTTTGAAGTTCTGTAAATTTTGCAAATGCCAAGTTCTATAAAAGTTTTTGAAACACATTTTGGGACTTAGCCAATTTTCCCATATGTTCCCATCAATGCCAAAGGGGAAGATTTTTGTGTTAAAGTTTTCATTTATGACAACATATACTTTGTGTGAAAGAATATTTCTATCTATAGATGAAGATTCCATTGTTAGACATGGAAAATTGTCTAAGTATCAGTTAGCTATTGAGCAAAATAGAGATAGTTTTGATTTGTACGAATGATAGAGATATTATTTGCACATATACAGTTGGGTAGGAATAGTACAGAGTGTAAAGATGATGTGTGTAAGTGCACAAGTCAGTATTTGACTGTATTATCCTAAGTCCATATTTGATTAAAAGAACATGTACCCTTTTCATTAAGTAAAATACCTCGTTCTTCTAACCCAATCAATGTGCACACATAAAGCCTTTTCCCTATTTACAAATTGAAAGAAAAGGATTTTGTCTCACATGAAAATTCAACTAATTTTCATTGGTTGACTTGTTCTTATACATGGATCATGCCAAAAGTCAACCCCCAACCTTTATTGTCTACATATTAATCTCAATCTCAACCGTTCATCTACCTTAAAAAGATAGAGCTCTCTCCTCAAAAGATCTACATTCTTGAGTATTGTTACATTGAAAGTTTCTTGATAGATCTATTGAAGCTTCTGATATTAGCTTAGATTCATATTCCAAGTATCCTACTTCAATCTTGTAATAGCTTAAATCACATAGTTTAACTAGTTTGGCTATTGTAACACTCTTATTTTCATTAATATAAGTGCATTGTGCATATCGTTCTAGCTTAGTTTCATTCTTGCATTGCATGATTAAGTTTTCTTTTGGACACTTGCATTCTTTCTTTTGTCTCAAGGACCTCCCATTCCATAGTTTACTATCAAGGGTTGTGTCTCTAAGGTTCAACTAAGAGACTCTTATACGCTTAAAATGCACCTTTTCACTCCATGGATAGGGATCTCTAGGCTGCCATTCAAGCATTCCAACTAGAAAGATCACTTGAATAGAAAGGTTTAGAGTGGTGCACATTTCTAGTGTACATTTTTTGCACCCCCCATCACGTAGAACATTCTAGTTTTGCTCCTAATCTGCACTTTTTCCTACATTTTCCACTTGTTTGCTCTTTTATTTTTTTACAATCATAAATATTGGGTGATACTTTCTCTGTATCATATGAGATTTGTCAACACTATCACATGATACTTTTCTAGTAAAAGTATTGCACGCCCATACTGAACTATATTGAACTAGTATAGATAGTTGTATCACATGGCTATAGGAAAAATTATTGTATCACTATACTGAAAAGTATCATACAATACTCTTCCAACATAAAATGTTGCCCAGCCTAAAACTTCTTGTTGTTCAAGTTCTTTGATTAGTTTTTTAGTCTGTTGTTGTCTATTTGTCAGGTTTTTAAGGTCCATTATAGTCTGATAGAGGTCTGGTTGTAGGTTTACATATTGCTTTTGGGACTAACTTGTGTTTGCCTAATAGTTGTGCTTGTAGGTTTTTTCCCTAAATTCTTGAATATTTAACTTAAAAGAATGCATGTCAAAGCTTCAAATGCAAAAGGGATACTAATGATTATTTGTAGGGCTTCCTAAAAGCATAAAAACCAAACAAGTGCTTATATTTCTATTATTTTGTGTGTGGAAATCTTACTAACCATTCAGTTTCATAGGCACATAAGACTTTTGATTGTGATCTGTTGGTGGTAGGAAAGTATGCTCTTCACTAATTTGGCAAATCAAAAATTTTTACCCACCTTTAGATTTCAAAAGAAAGAGGATTAATTGTACTTTTTTGACAAGCTTGGGGGAAACAATTGGCATAGGAGAGTATGCTCTTCATCCTCATGGTGAATAAAAAATCTTGACTCTCAAGAGTGGATCCAATATGCCTTAGTCTAGAATCCTTCAGACAGCTTGCACTATAAACTCAAGGTTATCAAGAACACAAACCCTTGGTAGATGTAGTACTTGTCTTCTCCTAGTGTGAGTACTTCTGGGATTGGGACCATGAGGGAAATACTAGGAAGGAATGCTTAAGGTTCTCTTGTGGCTGTGAGGTCTATTACTTTCCGCAAGGCAAGGTGTCCCATAATTCAATGCAAGAGGAGTATTAAGAGTGAAAGCCCTTTATAAACACTCTAGGTTATTAACTACCTTATTTGTCTGCTCATCTTCTTGGTGCAAGGATCGATCCCAGTGGATTACCTAGATCACCCCAAGATTTTAGAGTCACCATCTATGTCCCCTTGGTTATGCTTATGGCATGTCCATGACAAAGCCAATATTTCTTGTGGGAAACCACTTGGTGTGAGGCAAAGGGGCACTTAGTGTGGGTTAAGTTATTGAGTAATGAACCTTGACTCTTTTATAGATCTTCTTGGCAAGTGTTTTTGAATGTGTTGTACCTCTATAAATGTTCTTGCAAATCAAACGTCTCATTAGCATCTATAGGAATTTGTTTTGATATGACAAGTTCATGTTGGAAAGGTTTCTTTGTCTCTTGTTCAACTATTTAAAGACATGAAAAATTCCTTTACTATTTGCAAACCATGTTGTTAGGTAATGTTCTATGTTGAAAACATGGGTTTAGTCTATTAGATGTAAGCTAAAAATGGTCACTAATGGTCTCTTGTCAAAATCTAGATACCTTTATATGCTAGCTAATTTCTATCAAGCTTGTTGCTCATTATTGGTTCATATTAGTAGTGTTGTAAATGCTTGGGCACTCTTGATAAACTGCTCTCTTATTCTATCTTTGGAAAGTGATCATTCTTGACCCTACACACTTCAAATCTGAAATGCTTCTTTCATCCTATTAAATGAAGACATTCCCTTAAATGTTGGTCATAGCTAGGTTCCAAGTTGGTAAAGTTAGTCATCCTTCTTTCACCTTCGAACAATTGAAAACTCTAACTAGGTGCCCTCACAGACAACCTTGTACAGAGAGTCCTATCTCTGATAAACTAGAAGAATCTAATATCTATCATAGCTTGCTCAATAGATTCAAGAATCTATTCAATACACCTTTTTATACACCTAGGGGTGAAAACAACATCTTGTTGACCATGCATCTCGAGCAGATAAAATGTCACTTAGAAGAAAAAGCATGAGAAAATGAAAGACTCTAAGAGGCCATACAAAAGACCACTAGAGAAAGAGTTTATCATCAAGCCAAGTCTGATGCTCATGCACGCAATGATGAAAATGGGAAAGCCTACTATAGTGACCCATTTGACAACATCCCTCTTGGTGGAAATGATGGAAACAAAATGCCTCCTGAGACACCTAGAATAGATGTAGGAGCATGCCCATCACCATGAAGAAATTTACAATCACACCATGAAAGTCAAACCAATGATGAAATCACTAGTGAAGATTTGATGATATTTCAAGAAGACAAGGTTGCCTAAAGGCTAATGCTTAAAGCCTTGGAAAAAAATGGGGACCAATACTTTTGATACATGATAGAAAAGGGATGAAAACTCCCTCAAGACTTTGACATGAAAATGATAATAAACAAGTGAGAATCTACTAAGGCTTAAATTTTGAGAGAAGAAATGAAAGAACTTAGAAATAAACTTGCAAACCTACAAATCTTGAAAGAACAACCTAAAACCTTCTTTGTTGAATCAATATGTGCTCTTCCTTTTGATAGGATTATTTACATGCTTCCATTTCATAGCGATATCGAGGTTCCAAAATATGACAAATGTGATAGAAATTGTGACCCTTAGGATCATGTGAGGCACTTCTATGCTATTCACATGGAATTTATGCAAGAAGACACTAACCTCATGAGGTTGTTTCCTTGGAGTCTAAGAGGAAAAATCATGGAATGGTTTATAAAATTGACACCTCCTCTCAAAATGTTTGATGAAATTGCACAACATTTTATCCAATAGTATTACTAAATAATTCAACATCATGTTACTATGTTGGATTTGTGCAACATCAAACAAAAAGAAAGAGAACCCTTTGCAATGTATCTCCAATGATGCAGATCACTACATTCTAGATACTATTGGCAAGTTCCTGAGACCGAGAAGATTGACATTTTTGTCAATACACTTGTACTAGAACTCTACTTTGACCTTAGGAAACAATTTTTCACATCCTTCAATGCCATGGTTGGAAATGTATACTACATTGAGGATGTTGCTATCAGAAAAGGTGACATTGTCTTGAATAAAGACAAAAATGGCAAAGAAAAGAACAAGCCTTGGGATAAAAAAAAAAATATTGCTAGTGACAAAGTAGTGGATGCTCCTAAGAACAAGGAATTTTCCTTTAACCTTTCCAATGCTATTTATGTTTCAAAACAAGAAAAGACTTCAAAGTCTTAAACATCTGATACATAAAAAAAATTGCTAAGAAAAGACATGTTTACACACCTATGGTAGAGTCTTCTGAAGTGGCCTTGAAGACCTTACTTGTAAACATACTGGTCACACTTCCAAACAACTCCCAACCATATGACCCACCCATCATGCCTACTTGGTGGAGAGAGGACCATTTTTGTAGCTATCATAAGAGCATAGGCTACAACCGTGAAAATTTCTTTAAGCTCAAAAATTTCATTGAAGATCTCATAAATGCTAGAAAAGTTGTAATGGATGGACTAGTCAAAAACTCTAATCACAAATCCTTCAACAACTATTACCAGAGTATGCAAAGACAAATCATCTAAAGCTAACAAGAAAAACCATGATACAAAGATCAACTATACATACAGTGACACTAACAACATCATAAACATGATAGAACCCTTTGAATATCTTCACATGATGAGTCCTAACTCTGACAAGGAATCCAATTATGATATGGGTGATGAAAGACCCAAGGTAGATCTTTTGGATTTCACAAATCTTATACGGTTTGAAAGTTATAGCTATTTTTCAACCAATATGTCAATCAACACTTTGTAGCTAACTCCATTAGAAAATAAGCAATAATTACTTACTGAACTCATAATTTGACAAAACTCACTTTTATGAAAAGCTAAGAACATTCTTAAGAAACCCTTTTCATTACATCAAATTTTGGTTAAAAAAAAGTCATCAGCTACATGCTTGAAGCAAAAAACACATAAGAACATGCCAAAAACACATTTTCGAGATGTTTTAAAGATGACCATATAAGGTTGGTATTGAAAGATATAGTAGGAATTATAAAGGTATTAATTGTTTTCATTTAGTATCAGGATGGGTGGGAAAAAAGTGGGAATAGATTTTGAAATTCTTTGAGGCATTTCAGAACTACATATTTTTTAGATCGTCACTTTTTGGCACATCATGATCCTGCACATACCCATCCCCATAATCTAGCCCTACACATGGAATTCCAAATCTTTTGTACTTGCATCTATTGAGTCTTTATAGAAAATGGTGTAGGGTTAAATATTATATCTTTCAACATTATTCAATAGCTTGACATGTTTGGATTTTATATGGACTCTAGGAAAAAGATCACCATCAAAGCCTATGATGAGATTCAAAGGCCTTCTAAACATATTATTGTGTTACCAATTCACATTGGTCATGTTGAAAAAGATGTTATCTTTCAAGTTGTAGACATGTAGATAGTATCGTCTATGTACCACCAATGTATAAAGTTTCCCTTCAATTATTTACTGAAGTAGTTATTCTTGGATACAATTCTATGTCTGTCAATACATTTTCTATTTCTGATACACTTGTCCCCCACAATATCTCTTGTCATGAGCTTAAATCATCCCTAAAAGAGTGTGAACAACAATTGAAAATAATGAGCCTAGGTATGAGAAAGTACACTCTAGATTCTATTTCTTCTCTACTAGTTTCTCCTCAGTCTTACGGGAAACCTTCTACAAAATCAAAGCCCTCGGCTTCCTCTATGAATATTTTTTGGCACTTATATTTAGTCCTCAAATCCCCTAGAAGTAGGAAAAGAAGACCAAGCTATGAGAGATTAGATATATAGGGAAGAGGAATATGTGGAGGAAGTCATTGTCACTACTCCTATCTCTCCTAAGAATTATGCCATAGGATAGAAATTTCAAAAGAAATGGGCTATTAGGGCCATGGTCCTTAACTGGTAACAAAAAACTCTCATACAACCCTTAAGACATACTAAGGGTCACAAAACTAGAGATATTGGTAACCTGGGCTTTGGGATAAAAGATGAATTACCAAGATTTGGCATAATAGCTCTCATGTTTAGTGAATTAGAGGATGATGGACAATCCTTTGCTATAAGTATTCTACAAGAAGAGGATTTTATACCTCCTGCTTCTCTCCTTTGGGGAGAAGAACCTATGATTACCTATAATGATGTTAAGGCTTATACCTCTCAACAACACCAATCAAATGAATCAGATCATGAAGATCCAAACACAATAAGGATAAGAGAGAACATTGTTGACTTGATTTCTAGGAACTAGAGTATAGATTTTGGTGAGTATGAATTAGAATGACTCTCAGATGCATCTTGTGAATTAGGAGTGAATGCCATCAATTCTTATGCTACCCAACCAAATTTGGTCAAATATTCTAGTGTAGGGTATGACAAGTTTGGTTCACAAACTTCTTTAGTGGATCATACCAATCCCTCTAGGCCTATTCTTGATCTGGATTCCTTTGGAACTTTGAGTATAGGATCAACTTCTCATATCACTAGAGATGACTCCTACCATATCAACAATCTGGAAGCCTCCATTTCCCTCTCATTAATCCATCCTAGTCTCATAGCTTGGTTTGCACAAAGACCTGAATGACCATCTTTCCAAAATCACTATGAGATCACTTGCTACCTCAACACTATTGAACCTATGGTATCTTCCACCAATGAACCCATGGTTTAAAATGGTAGAAATAGATATTAAGTACTTGAGTCATAAAATCAAAAAAAAATATAATTGGTCAGATGGAAAAAACCACTTTGTGGTAGTATCTGACCATAAAAAAAGTAAAAATAAAGACATCTAAAGGTGAAAACGTCCTTGAGGCACCTAAACATAAAGTACTTCGTAGTCTGCCAAGATATTTCCAAGATAGATCTTCAGTTCTCATTGAACTTGTGTCACCTATCAATATGGGTACAATATAGTCTCCTAAAATGATTCATGTGGCCCAGTCTCTATTAGCTGAAGAAAAGGAGAACTTTACTAAGTTCTTTTAGGAAAAGAAAATCAATTTTTCCTAGACCTACTCAAATATGCCTAGTCTTGACACTAATCTAATTATGCATCATCTATCTATTTCTCCTAGTTTCAAGCCTTTTAAACAAAGTTTGAGGAATATGCACCCACATCTAGCTCTTTTGGTCAAGGTGGAACTAAAAGATCTCCTAAGTAAAAACTTTATCAGAGCCATTCATTATGCAGAATGGATCTCCAATATTGTACTTGTTCTTGAACATAATAAGTCCATCTGAGTGTGCACCAATTTTAGAGACTTAAATAAATCATGTCCTAAGGATGATTTTCATCTACCTAACATAAAAATGATAGTGGATATGACCATGGGTTATGAGATGCACTCTTTAATGGATGGCTTTTGGGTACAACCAAATAAAAATGACCCCTAGAGATCAAGAAAAAAAATCTTTTAAATGTGCATGATGTACCTTTTGTTGGAATACCATGCCATTTTGGCTAAAGAATGCAAGAGATACCTATCAATGAGCCATGACCACCATCTTTCATGACATGATGCACAAAAATATGGAAGACTGTGTTGATGACACATTGGCCAAATTCAAACAACAAAATACACATCTTGATGACCTTAGATTAATATTGGACCATGTGGAACAATTTCAGCTTAGGCTAAATCTCAAAAAGGGTGCCTTTGGTGTCACATTAGGAAAAATTTTAGGCTATGTCATATCAAAAAAAGGAATTGAAGTTGATCACAAAAAGGTGCAAGCCATCATGGAAATGCCTTCTAGGAATATCAATCAATTACAAAGTCTTTAGGGACGTCTAGAATTCATTAGGAGGTTCATTTCTCAACAAGTTGATAAAGTCCAATCTTTCAATAAGAACTTGCATAAAGACTTTGCACCTATCTAGAATGAAGATTTTCAAAAAATCTTAGATAAGATGAAAGGGTATTTGGGTAAACCTCTAGTATTAATGTCACTAATCCTAGGAAAACCTTTGATTCTATACATCTCACCTACAGATTCTTCCCTAGGAGCACTCTTAGCACAAAGTGAGAAAATTGGAAAAGAGTGTGCTATTTAATACATCAGATGCACTTTGGTGGCCTATGAGATAAACTACAACAACATTGACAAGGATTTCCTTACAGTGGTATTTTCTTGTAAAAAGCTTAGACACTATATGTTGGCTCACACAGTGTATGTCATTGCAAAGATGGATCCCCTCAAATATCTACTTAGTAAAGTTGTGCTTACTGACCATTTGGCTAAATGGATGATGATTCTCTCCAAATTTGACACCCTTTACATCAAAAATGAAGCTACCAAGGGGCAAGCCATTACTAATCAGCTTGTTGATTTTCCATTGCAAGACACAACTCCTATGTAGATTGAATTTATGGATGCTTCCATCATGTATGTCAATAAAAGAACCTGAAAGATGTTCTTTGATGGTTCTCACACCTAGAATGGGGCTAGTGTGGGCATTATATTTATCACACCTCATGGTTACATGATCCCTAAGTCCTACAAACTAATGTTTCTTTGCACTAATAATATAAAACATGTATGAGGCCTTAAGAAAAGAGATTAAAATGACTTTAAAATGGAGCATCATAGAGCTACATATCTATGGAGATTCCTAGCTTGTTATTAACCAAGTTAATGATTATCAAAAAAATGATGACAAGTTGGTACCCTATAAGAAATTTATTGACGCTTAATTGAACTATCTCACATTTGTGACCTTTCAACAAAATCCTACAACAAAAAACAAGGGTTATGGTACTATGGCCACCCTAGCATCTATTCTTCAGTTACTAGAACATGAATCACATTTTTAGTTCCTAATAGAATAATTATGTCACCCCACATATTACTCCCCCGACAATCATGTGATCTGCACTATCATTAGCCATGACTCCTCATATTACTACACCATTTTCTCCTACCTGCATGATCAAGTCATTCCTAAAAATATCACACAAAATCAAAAATGTCAACTCCTTTGCAATGCTTCACACTACACCTTGGTCTTGACTGACTTGTATAAGAGGGGTCTAGACAAAACACTTATGAGGTGTCTAGAACTAGAAGAGTCAAAAAATACATTAACTGAAGTCCATGACAACATTTATGGGGTACGGTCTTGCACTTGCTCAAAAACTACTTAAACAGTCTACTATTGGCCAACCATGCAAGCTAACACTATTTTATATTTTATATCTTGTAAGAAATGTTAGCTTCATGGTAACTTGATTCACACTCCTAGATATGAGCTCATGCCTTCTATTATATATTGGTCATTTCAGCATTAGGCCTTTGACTTGGTAGGAAAGATTCATCTGAGTTCATCCAGTGCTCACAATTTTATTATTACAGTGATTGCATATTTTACAAATTGGGCCGAAGTTGTACCTTTATCTACTACTATAGGAAAACATGTTGCCTTATTTATTCTCAATCACATTATTTTTCACTATGGCATCCCATCCTCCATCATTACTGATAATGGAAGATTGTTTTAAAATAAGGACCTTAAAAAAATTTGCAAGAAATTGAAGATGAAAAAAAATTGGCCCTCAATCTACTATCCCTAAGGGAACACAAAAGTTAAGGCTTCTAATAAGATATTACTCAAAATCCTACATTGAATGGTTCACAAATTAGGAAACTATTGGCACCTACAGGTCAATCTGTCACTATGGGCCTATAGGACCATCATTCATACTCCTCTAGGGGCTACATTTTTTTGTTTAGTTTATGGTTCTGAGGTTGTCTTATGCTTAGAAGTCAAGATTCCCTCACTATGAGTCCCCCTACTATTAGAAATGGATAATATTGGGAGGAGGGGGGGGGGATCAATATTCTACAATATTTTGCTCACAACTGAATATTATTAATTACTTTATAACTTACATATGAAAGTAAACCAACAATGCTAAACAATAAATATAACCATGCACATAAAGAACTCATAACACCATTATTTTCTAACTAGGGAAACCCTAGCCAAGGGAATACCATAGTGAGGATGATACCCACTATATGATTTAGTAAACAATAGGATCATGTTAAGGATATTGACCCTCTTAGGAGTTTACGAAGTACATATAGTGTCTCGAGTCCCTGTTAGGAGACTAGGCCTTGTTAGAAGCCTCAAACCTATTAGGATTTTCTTCAACCCTATTAGGATTTGGTCAAACAAATACAATGTATGCAAGAAGATCCCACGTTCCTAGCATGCAATAATACAATTCAATTCTTCACAAGAATATATATACATACAATACTTTTTTTCTGTTGTACTTCATACTTACTCTAGTCAAACATCAGATTTATTTTTCATATCATCAATCACAAATATCACATAGATCATATAGTGTCACACACTTCTTTTACTTGCACAACACACTTATCTTCATAGGATAAGATCTTTACTTATAGCTCACATCTTCATAGTTCTTTTCTCAGTTAGCCTTCATGTCTTCACACACTTGACATAATGTAAAATAACTTATTGAATAATGTCCACATAGTTGGCTCATCATAACTTAGTAATTATTGTGTAACTAAAATAATTCCTCAAGTCATACAATCCAACTCTCTCCTATTCTCTATTTTGTTCTATTAAATATCTGCACTTGTATTTCAGTTCTAACTCATGTTGTACTATTATACATACTTTCACACTAGTACATGTCATCATAACAATGTCATAGAGCATCTCTGAACTATGCATAAGCTAACTCTCAATGAGTCACCAATAAAAATTATATTTGTTCTCTGTGTTAATGCAAACTATTTAACACTTAGACAATTTTCTATCTCTAAATGCCTAAATGAAATGTTGAATTCATGTTTCCATAAATGACAACCATAAATACAACTATCTAATCATATTTCCAACAATCCCCCCCTTCGGCATTGATGGAAACATTTGGGAAAATTGACTAAGTCCCAAAATGGTGTCATACATAGTCAAAATAAATAAAAGTAATTACACAAAATTACCTTCAAAACATAACAATTTTATTCATGTTTTAATGGATCATTACATTTCTTATATCTCCTTTCCATTGATACATAAGTACATAAGTATACTCCCCCTAACATATACAATATACAACTTACAACTATACAATTTTACTTCTATATAATACTCCCTCTTTGACATCAATGACAAAGGTCTCAAAAAGTAAAACTATATCAACAAAAATTGGGTGGTATGTTGCTAATCAACTTGAAATTCTAGAAAAGAAATCTACATATACAAGTTTCATTCTTTCCATTTCCTTCTTCTAATTCTCCTTAACTGTATCTAAAATACTGATTAGTTTGTATAGTGCATAAGATGCCACTTCAATCGCACTCAAGTTAGTATAGGCAATTTTTTTATAGGAATTCTTAGCTATAGGATATTCCTCAAATTTCCTCTGCAAAATGCTAATCTTTGCTAAAAGAAATTCTCTAAGACTAAAAAATCTCTTTTTTGGCTTCTCCTTATTATATTCCAAGCCTTTGATCACATAATGTATTTTCTCAACTTTCACCTTATAGTCTTTAATACTGGTCTCTGGAAGTTGTAACTTAGCAATGAGTGTTTCAAGCTCACTCAGCTTACACTTTATTTAATTCTCCAAATCAGTTAGGTACTTGTATGATAGCACAAATTTTCCATACAATCTCATCCCTTCATTATTTTTCTTTCTCAGTTCCTTGATGCTTCCATCAAGTTCTTTCAAATAATTTCTCACATTAGTGCATATTATATCAAATAATGATGCATGAAGCCTCACCTGTGCTTGTATTGAAGCTACTTCTGCTAGAGTTGTGAAATCGAGATAAAAAAATATTTACCAAATCTTTGACCTTTGGCTACAAGTCTTGATTTTTTTATATTTTTGGTAATTGTTTTCTACATTCTATCTAAGACTTTAGTTAATGTCCTCTCTAAAGACTTTACTAATTTTTTCTTCTAAAACAACTTGCTCAATGAGATCATCAATCCTTGTTGATGTTCATCATCTAATGGAACTTATACTATTTCTACTACTACTACTACTACTAGAGTGACTATAAGAGTAACTACTTTATATTCTTACTTCTTATTCTCTTCCTCATATCTCATATTCTCTTCTTCTCCATCATCATCTAAAATGGAGTAAGTTGTAATATTGCCAACAATAGTTTAGCCATAAGCTGCAAATGGGTTTTCTTTTTCATCTATAGTTATGTGTGTACTATCCACTTGCATGGATTTAGTACCCATAACAATATGTGGTGGTGAAAGTGTCTTCTTTGTCTCCTCTACTTCCTTTTCACTGGAAGATGTACTAACTTGCACATAGATTAGGTTGTCAGGCTTTGACTGCACACTCACCTTTGGCACTCTGGTCATGTACTTTATAATTTCCTCCTCCATTTCTTTTCTTACATTCTTATAATTTCCTCCCATCAAAAGAATTACTCTTCTTTAGTTTCCTAGCAAGGGCTCAATACCCTTCAAAATTCTATTTGAGTCCTCCTTAGAGTCAACCTTACACAATTTATTAATTGTAGAGATCCTCATATTCAGATCTTCCAATACTCTCATTTTCTAATTTATAATCCTATTAAATAGATCTTTTGGTATCTGATTCTAAATGTTATCAAACATCTTCTACCTTAAAATTATATTTCTTACACATGCATTATCTAACTACCTTCTATCCATATTACTATACAAGTTATAATACTTATTCAACTATACAAAATAGTCATCATTAATAATTTGCATGTTCAAGTTTTCTACCTTTAGTTTCCATGCTTTATTTCAAGCTATAGTTCCGCCTTCCTTGGCATCTTGTACTACTAGTCTATCTCTAGCTTCATTCTTAGAACTCTCTAAATCACTTACTTTCATCATTTCCCCTCTCTTTCCTAGTCCACTATTGGTCTTCTTGACCCTTTTCTTTGGTGAAAGTGTAGGTTCTTGCTCCACCTTGATCAATCTCTCAGATTTTCTCTGCACTACTAGGTGCTTCCACCTTTTGTGGCTTCCTTGGCTACTTGTTTCTTGTCTTTATAGGTTGCACTTGTGCAACTGGTGCATAAGGTGGAATGTGGGCCTGCACACATGGTTGTGCAACTGTCACACCTTCTAAAGATCCTGCAATAGCAATAGGAGTTGCTAAAATTACTTCAATCTGTCTACTTGTTCTCATCTCCATTGCAATGCCTCTAACCTCAGTGAATTTTTCTCTTGTCATTCCTAATTCATTGAGGATAGAATCAGTGACTTTCTCCACTTTCTTCTTTCTCTCTTTGTTGGGTAGTTCAGAGTTAACTATTCTCATTTTATCCTCATATGTTCCCCATCTAGGGCACTTTGTGTCCCTCTCTAACAAGAGTATCATCTACGCATACTCTTCTATGAGTGAGCTATGCTCATCTCATATCCCATGGGCTCAATAAACTTAACCCTTTGTACAATAGTTTTTATTAGTTTCCACCATGGAGTGAAGTATCCTATATCTCTATTTCATCTCTTTCTAAAAACTCTTCATCATCATGTCTAATTCATTACCTTAGACATTTACTAACTTTGATCTGTAGCATTGAGTCACCAACTTCATTACTCACTCACTATTATCCCAATTTGTCATTCTAGGAAACTTCTTTGTAGCCTAAAAGAATGGATGAGTTAGTAGGGACTCAAATCTGAAAAGTGCACTCTTTGTTTTCTTCAACTTTACAATGTTATCCAAAAATTGCAATTTGATAATCTCACAAAAATTAACTTTTCCTCCTTGCATTTCCATTGCATAAGCTACATGTAAAAATTTGACTAGTACTAAGTTAACCCTTCATCCATGGTTGAAATTGTACCCTAGTATCTTCCTTAATAGCTTTATTCCTTTTTTTGGAATGGAGTCTAAATTCATGTTTCTTCCATAAAACCTATTATTTATATTTTTCTCAACCATCTTCCTGAAATTCTTCTCATTAACAAGATTACAACCTTCATTACTCAATCTCATGACTTTTTGAATTAGGTCATTACCAATAACAATCTACACATCACCTAACCACAACATATCATCATGTACCATACTCAAAATAATTTGGGTCCAGTCGTGATTGTCAAGTTCCATATAGAACATATAATTCACTAGATTTAATCTATCTAGGTGCACTTACTCAGACTTCAAGGAAAAGTCATTGTCACATATTCTTCCTAAATCCTAATGAATATCATTATTACCAATACTTTATATCTTGCAGTGGATATAACTTCTAATATCCTCAACATGTAACATATTTTCTAGGACTTTCAAAATTGCGCCAACTGGGCATCCAAAAGCAATACAAATGGATGCTTCTTGGAAACATACTATGGTCTATCACTCACATCATACACACTCTAACTATCCATTGAATTGCAATGGTAAATACTAAATAACTATATTCAAACTTCACAAAATACCCTAAAATTGAGATTTAGCACTTCTGCAACTTTTCGCTTCACAATCTTCACTTCATACTTGAATTCACTATCAAATTGCTCTTCAATTTTCTCAAAACACTTCACATGAACAAATCATACACACAATCTTTCTTGCGATCCTTAAATCATTTCAAATTGCACAGCACATTAAATGTGTATCTACCATAGATTCAAACACTATCTCTATTTTCCAATAAGCTTGATTTCTCAATCCTACTCACATTGATCATATCAAGACTTGTGCACTTGACCATAGCCTTCTCTCTATGTCCTTAACCTCTTATTAACTATGCAACTTCCAACTCTCTCTAACATTAATTCTAGCTAATTGATGCACTGCCTCTACTAAAACTACTTAATTCAGGTAGGATGAGTCACAAAGAATCTATGACTTCAATGTCTTATCAAGTATATTGAAATATTGTTCCTCCATAACTATATAAGAGCTTTCTGGATCTTAAGTTGTCACAAATGCTTCTTTGAATTCATCAACATTTTCCTTCATTGCTTCCTTCTAACTATTGTCACTTCCATTATCATTCCTTTAGTCATTTTTGTGTTTATTCCTTATGTTATTATGATTCCTATTACAGTTCCTTCTCTCCATTCTACAATATCTTGTTATGTGTCTAAAGTTATTACATAACTAACATGCAGGTGCATTTCTTCTCTGATTAGTTCCATCCTAGTTCTCAAGTGCTTTGTAATTCCTTGCAATATGTATAGGATTGTTACACTTGTAACACATGAATTTTTTCTTCTCTCCATTATATTTCTCTCCATTATTGGATATGTTTTGTGACCTTCCTCTTTCATTACCTGCAAGGTTAACATTCCTAAAAATTCTAATATTTACACATTGTTACCATCAAACTTTGGTTTCTTACATTCTATTGCCTTATGTCCATAACCATACAATTATAATAATAGAAATTAGTGATGGCTTTAAATGACTCACCTGTGCAATCTATTTTCACGTGTCCAACTTCATTACATATGAGCATCTACCTCTAAAATCACATCTTATTTCCTTGGGTGATTCATCTTTCTCATATTTATCAACTTGCTCTATTTTCTTAGGTTCATCGTGTTTTGCTAACAAATCAATTAATTCTACTTCCTTTGATACTTTAGTAGATGTGCTTGATTCTACCTTACTTGAATCAAATTTCTTAGGGGATTTAATAACTAGATTTGGTTCTCTTTTGATTTCAACTTTCTTGGTTGATTTCTCTCCAATTAGATATCAAAGTGCTATCTTGTTAAAATAAGCCATCTGGTGAAATATATATTCATCTATCTTTTCACTACTGGAATAAAGTTTCTCTAACTTTTTCTTAGGTTGTGTTAATTCTCCTTGCAAAATGATATTGTACTTTTCCAATTCTGCATCCTCAATCTTGATAGTATCTAGTTTAGATGTAACTTGGCTTAACTGGGATCCAAGGTCTACATTCTCAATTTTTAGTTCAGGTTCATTCTTACAACCATTTTTCTTAATACTCAACTTAAGTTCAAGGATTTTCAGTTCATGTTTCAAAATCTCATTTTCTTTCAGAAAATTTCCTACTTCATCATTGTCTCTAGTGTGCACAAGTGGTTCCTTTCTAGAGTTATGATCATCAATCTTATCTTTTCACTTGCCAACAAAAAATTTCACATCTTCATACATTTATTTTAGGCTATCTCTTTCTTCAGTAATAAGGTCAATCTACTCAAGATATTCTTCAAGTATTTTCTTTAATTGTTCCATATCTTTAGGGATCTTACTCAAGATGTTAAACTTCTTTTGAGTAACTACGATCTGATAACAATTGTTAGAAATTGATAATACTGAGAGGTGGGTAAATCAGTATTCTACAATCTTTTGCCCACAACTAAATATTGTTAATTAATTTATAACTTACATATGAAAGTAAACCAACAAGGCTGAACAATAAATATAAAAATTCATATCGAGAAATAATAACACAATTATTTATTAACTAAGGAAAACCTGGCCAAAGGAAAACCCTGGTGGGGATGATACCCATTAGATGATTCACCAAACAATAGGATCTTGTTAAGGATATTGATCTTGTTAGGAGTCTATGAAGTACTTATAGTGTCACAGTCCCTGTTAGGGGACTAGGCCTTGTTAGAAGCCTCAACCCTCTTAGGAGTTTCTTCAACCCTGCAAAGAGTTGGTAGAACAAATACAATGTATGCAAGAAGAGTCCACCACCCTAAATGCAATTATAAAATTTAGATCTTCACAAGAATAGATATGCATACAATACTTTCTATCTACTATACTTCACACTTTCTCTGATCAAACATCAGATGTAGTTCACATATCATCAATCATGAATCTTGCATAGATCATATAGTGTCACACACTTCTTTTACTTGCACAACACACTTATCTTCACAGGATAAGATCTTTACTTATACCTTACATGTTCATAATTCATTGCTCCGTCGGCCTTCATGTGTTCACATGCTTGACATAATATACAATAACTTATTCAATTATATCCACATAGTTGTCTCATCATGAATTAGTAATTATTTTGTAACCAAAATAATTCCTCAAGTCATACAATCCAATTCTTTGCTATGCTCTATTTTGTCTTGTTAAATACTTGCATTGGTATTTCAATTTTAACACACATTTTACTATCCATACACACTTGTGCACTAGTACACAACATCATGACAATGTCATAGAGCTTCCGCTAACTACACATAAGCTAACTCATAACAAATCATTTGTACACATCACGTTCATTCTATGTGCTACTTTAAAATGTCTAACAATTAGACAAATTTCTATCTCTAAATGCATAAATGAAATGTTGAATACATGTTTCCATAAATGATGACCATCAATACATCTATCTGACCATATTGCCAACACCTACATGGGTTGATAACTGATGAAGACCATAGGGCTATGAGGATACAAGAGCTAAAAACCCTCAATGGGTGTCGTAAGGCTTCTTTTGATCACATGAGGGCATATCAAAAATTAATATCTACTACCTACAACAAAAAAGTTCATCTACATGAGTTCCAAGCAGGTGAGCTTGTGCTTTGAGAAAATCCTAAAAATTAGCAAAATAGAGAATAGAAAGGGACATTTGAGTACAACTAGTTGGGTCTTTATATTCTCATAGTTGCATTTGGATCTAGTGCATATCATATTTCTACTCTTGAATGGGAACAAAATGTCGAACCTATCAATGTTCTACATCTAAAAAACTTCTATGCTTAGAGGCTCACAACTCAACTATTTATATATATCTATTGATCTTGAAAAAATCCTAAAAAATAGAAAATGTCCTAAAAATATGATCATCTTAATGAAAACCTAGCAATGGGTGCTCTAATGTATCACCAAAAAATTCAAAAAAATCAAAAAAAATAGAAAAAAATTCTTTAAAAAATCTGCCAGGTGGTGAAAACCTAGAAATGAGCGCTACTTGAGACCCTCACACCTATGTCTATCAATCTCATTCATTCACTTTGAAATATATTTCCTAGCTTAGAATTATCTCTTTTCTTCATCTTGGGGGCATAACTACTTAGCCTATCAAGGTCTCCTTGTGCATTAGGGTTTCTTTGGAAACTCACAAAATATTTTTTTCTCAAAACTTACCCCTTGACATCGAATATAGTTCAACACTTCTCAGTCTAGGATGCTATGATATTTTGCACTATCAAATAAAAGTCCTAAAGAAATGGCCAAGTAACTTATACACAAAGACTTAAACATTCAACTTTCTGAGCTATGATGAACTTTATCTTCTTTGTGCGCTGTGTATGATGATTTCTTTTGCTAAGTATTCCCTCCCAAATAGTCTTTTGAGGATGTCTTGGACTAGAAGATTAGGGGCATGGAGCATGTTTTCTTTCTTTATGCTTGTGGTTATACTTTTTTAGTCTAAGGTGTTTAGAGAATTCATGCTTTTCCTACTTGACACTTTGACTTATAACGTATCATCCTTGTCTATTTTTGTAAGACTACACTTGGGGGTTACCCTGGCACTTATGCCTTGATATAGGTGTAATCATGCTATATTAAACTTAGGGAACTTGACTACATTATCCATCTTGACTTACATGTCTTTGATTCTTAGATTGGATTTCCACATAACTATTTGATATAGATTGTTTTCATATCCTCATGTAGTTATACTAGGGATCATTGTATGGTCTTTTGATCTCCCTAATAATGCTCAATGATGAAATTAGATTCTAAATGTTTTACATCCCTTGTAAAAAAACCATTTTGCATATTAGTTTGCATCATAGGCTCATTTTTGCTTAGTATTTCATTTTTTTATATGGGGGGAGCTCTCTCTTTATCTTTTCTTAGACATATCAAATAATTTCTTTCATAGCTCCTTTACTTTCTTGTCAATCATAACTTTCTATTTTCTTAATCTTTTGCTTCATCTCTTTTCTATCCTATCATCACAAGGGGTTAATCAAAAAATCATATCTAATCTATCCAAGTATTAAATTTTCAAAACATGAGTCTACATGTGACTACTATGGTCTTCCTCAACCCCTATAGCTTTGCCTCTAAAGCTTGGATCCTAGCATCTTGGTTATCCTACTCTCCATCTCCTCTAATACGATACTCCTGTCATGCCTCCTCCTACTCCACTCTCTTTCATATTAGTGGATGCTCCTCCCCCTCATCCTCCTCCTTCTCCTCCTTGTCTTCCTACTCCTCTCTCATGGCCTACACTTTTTTTCTTCTCTCTCCACCAGATTAGGAACTACTCCTAACCTCCATGTACCTAGCACCCTTGCCTCTTCCTTTACCACCATCTCCTCCATCTCGTCCTAGTGTCCATCTGCCATGGGTGGCGCATTTGGATTCATGTGAATCTAGGGGAAGGATGCCTCCATTTATCATAAAAATATGTTGGGTCTATTCATACATCTTCCACATCTAGACGATAGTCCCAAGGCTCCCACATCAAAGTTGTTTTATCCCTTGGCAACCTGATAATCTAACATGGATAGCCACCCATGTGCCTCTTCCTCATTAAATTGTTCATTAGTGTGGATCTCCACAAAGATCCTCTACCACTAGCCAAACTATCACCATACTAAACTAATGACAAACTACTCCAATATCTCTGAATCTCTCTCAACTAGTGGCTGACTATAGTGCATACACTCAAGCTCTCATGCATTAGACCATCTGTGGCACTCATGACATGGCCGCTAGAAAAAAAGAAGTGACCTTATCAAAGAGATGCTAATAGTAAGTCACATTGTTGGAAGCATGAATGTTAATAATACTTCTATGGGGTAGAATTTTTGAAACATGATTAGATCATTACCATGATGATATGTTACATTCATGATTTTGTTTTTCATTGATGTAAACATAGTAATTTTATGTGGTATTTGAAAAAAGAATAATAGTAAAGATCCAGTTGGTACAGATAGATCATTGAGAATTTCCACTAAGTGAGGTTAAAGGGAGATGCTAATAAGTGTCTAGTATATGTAGCTAACCTTAGAAGCATAAGATATTAAGTCTAGAAGAAGGTATGCAAGTTTTGGTGCAGACTATTTTAAGATTGAGTTTATAGAAGCATGTTTTGGTAAACTTGTTATATCTCTTAGTAGAGTTGTTATTTAGAGAAGCAAGGTTAAATTCATGTAGAAGACATATTGGAGATGATGTGGCTAAGCTTACTCATCATGATATTACATGCTTGAAAATTTATTCAAGTTACAAGGTGACGTATTAATGTTATCACTAAGTATAATGTATTCTTAATGAGGTCCTATAATACTCAATTGAGAAGGTGTAATAGCTGACTTAGGGAATTGTTTTATGGATTTAGTATAAAGGAAAGATATTTTCCTTTTTTATGGATGGATGTATGAATGATTGTAAGAATCATGAAGAGTTAAATAGAATAGAAACAAGTTGATATGTGAAGATAAGTAGAGCAGCACGAAGTTGGATAAAACTTCGTTGCCAAGGTTTTATTGTGAGATCTGAGTTTTGATATTTGGATTTGAGGTTTGTGACATGGTCTAGAAGTTCTGATAGTGATTGGTCTAGTTGATAGGATAGAGGAAAGAGCTTAAAGAATAGTATGAAAAATTATTCTACAAGGAATAGTTGAGAGACCAGTGGACAATGAGTTTAGTGGTCTTGCCACAAAAGTGGTTTGGACAGTGGGCCCTTCTATCTTCTACAACTTCTAAAAAAGTTGGCACAACTCCTAATAGGGTTGGAATCTCCTAATAGGGATTCAAAGTCTCCTAGCAGGGACTCTTATGTACTGAATGTGTTTATAGACTCCTAATAGGGTCCATCCTCTAACAAGGAATATATATCTATATATCTTTGTAGGTATCATTCCCACTAGGGTTTTTCCTTTGATCAAGCTTTTCCCTAGTTAACAAATCTAGTGTAATTGTGTATGTGCATCATGTTATGGTTATTTTTTAATTTTATTGAATGGGTAAGATTAATTAAGGTTGATAATTATTTTAGTTGGATAACTATTTCATCTCCCCCTCTCAGTTATCTTGGTGGACTATTGTTTCTAACACACATCTCTACTATGACTCTATGGAATGAGACTTGTATACTTGAAAATAAAGGTCTCCATGTACTCTTGCAACTACATCCACAATCAAATCACCATAATATGCCCCCACACCCATATTTGGGCCAACACTGTATCACATGTCCATGTTAGCCCCTCTCGATAGGATATCTTGTGAAGCTCCTAATACATATCTCCAAGAATCATGGGTCCCCATCCCATCCTCTAGGGCTACCAAAGAAAATCTGCTACTAGTTTGCCCCATCTTAGTGGGAAGCCTTTATGGCCCCTATCGGTGACTAGAGCCCGAGAAACTAGCGAGCACTATAGGAAAGCTAATGGATACTCATATCCAAACTCATCTATGAGGCTCTCCTAGCTCAAGTGGCAATCCAAGATGGTCATATCTTGAAATATTTTTTGTACTTCTAATCTCATCTTAAAAACTCATGTCAATATATCTCATATAGACATCAAAAACTTAACAAAAAATGAGCAACCAAACATAAAAAGTCACTAGATCTTCGTAGCATGCAACATGAAGGATGCGATATAATTCCTACAAAGTGATGGTAGCCTTGCTAGTCAATAGATGGAAAGTGTTGTACTCATTATTCCATAGCTCTACTAAAGCACTCAATAATCCATGGTTCATATGTATATGGGGCATGCATGTCAGACACTTCAACCCCATACTCGATATAGCAGCCTTCTCATCAACATGTAGATGTTAAAGAATGTGCAACCCCACCACTTTGGCAGCTCTAATATGAAGAGAAGGAAAATAAATTCCAAAATTTAGTCAAATGAACATCAAAACATCAGGATCTTCTATGAACATCATCAACCAAGAAAAATGAAAGAAAATAGTAGTCAAACAAGAAAAAAAAACTCAAAAATAGATTGTGCAACACTTTTCACAATATGCAGGTGATACTTTATGTTGATTAAGTATCGTATGATACTTATAATACTTGAGTGATACTTTTTTTTCTGGGCAATATTTCACACCATCTAATACGATATTTTAGTATAGCTAATACGATGTACACCTTTATGAAGCTATGTGTGATACTTTATGTTTGACATAAATATTGCATGATATTTCTTAAAGTATTCATGCGATACTTTTAAAGTATCACATGATATTTTAAAGAGTCATGGGGTATTTCTTTTCAAAAACCTTAAAATGTAATAAATTCTCTAAATAGTGATAAAATTTTGAAGACTTATTGAGGCCTCATACTCAAGTGGTTTTTGTGCAACTAGTTGTGCTCAAAATAGTGTTTGTGCATCAAAATGCCAGCTAGCACCATAATCTCTCTCCAAATTGATCAAAAGGTCTCCAAAACCAAGAAAGACAAATGAATTGAAAATGACCCTTCGACCCCTTATATAGGCCTCCGGCCTCTTTTTGACTCATTTTTCAAACTCCTAAGAATTCCACAAAAGTTGCACCCCTATCTAATTTTGATGTCTTGGATCCATTTTCAGGATTGAACCAAAATCCAAGTTCATTTTGATAGTCAAAATTGCATTTCAAAATTCTACCTTCTTCTATGTAGTTAGCTAACCTTATGGGGTCTAATCTTAGAATCTTCATTGGGGAATCTTAATTTCTCCATTTCTTCACTATTTATACAATTAGTACATACTTCAATTCACATCTTTCACTTCTAAATCATGTTTCTACTTGATTTGACCTAATTTGCATAGTTTATCCTTCTTAGTCAACTTTGGTCAAATTGGAGCATTCTATCACTGCTTTATGGTCACTCTTTGGTTCTAATATCATATTGATAATCATAGACTTTTCTATTTCTTGATTCACTCATATTTGTATAATTTTTGCATTTCCTTTACCTCATTTTGATTTCAATCCCAAGGGGGTAGAATTACTCTATCACCGCTTGCTACAACTTTTTATCTCTCTAGAGCATCTATTTGATATTTTAATTTCCTCTCGATCTATCTACAGTTCTTGGTTTCAATACTATTGTTGAGTTCTGATATCATCTCTTTTGTTGTGTTCAGTACTATCGCTATTAGGCTGTGCATTCAGGACTTGATATCTTTTTCTCTATTTCATTCATCAGAATCAAATTTCTATCTATTGCTACCTACTTGGATTCTATATTCTTTGACATCATGTATTTCTAGGTTGATCACACATTTTTCAAAGAGAGACAAATGTAATCACCTGAAAACAGTCATCTAGACTATTAGCCCCCTTTTCAACATTTTGGCTAAATTAATTAATCATTTACCTAGACCAAATTACTAAAACTCAATTAATTTGATTATAACTTGTAGTTAGAATATATTATCCTAAGTCGATATTTGATTAAAATAACATTTTTCCTTTTAATTAGATAAAAGAGCCCATTCTTCTAATCCACTCAATGTACACACATAAAGCCTTTTTCCTATTTACAAATTAAAAGAAAAGGATTTTGTCTCACATGAAAAGTCAACTATTTTGCATTGGTTGAATTGCTCTTACACATGGCTTGTGCAAAAAGTCAAACCTCAGCCTTGATTTTGTGCATCTTTAAATCTTTATCTCAAGCATCCATTTACCTATAAAAGAGCTCTCTCCTTCTCAAAAGATCCACATTCTTGTGTATTGTTATGTTGCAAGTTTCTTGATAGATCTATTGAAGTTTTGTGGAGAACTTCTACTTCTTGTCAAAATTATCTCATTTACATTTCATATTAGATTAGATTCATATTTCAAGTATCTTATCTCAAGCTTGTAATAACTTAATTCACATAGTTTGGCTATTGGAGCAGTCTCATTTTCATTAATCTAGTTGCATGGTACATATCATTCTAGCTTAGTTTCATTCTGTTATTGCACGATTGAGAGTTCTTTTGGACATTTTCATTCTTGATCTTGTTTCAAGAACCTCCCATTGCACGGTTTACTAGTAAGGGTTGTGTCTCTAAGGCACAACTAAGAAATTCTTAAATACCTAAAACACACCTTTATACATGATGGATAGGGAGCTCTAGGCTGCCATTCAGGCATTCCAACTCATGGGATCACTTGAATAGAAGGGTTTAGAGTGGTGGGCATTTTGTTCAAAATACAATACAAAAAGTAAACTCTAAGATGGAGGGGGGGTGAATAAGTCCTTCAAAAATTTATCCACTAACTCATTCATGACACATCCATCTTACAATTTGCATATAAACCAAAATACCAAACTAAGCATGTTCATCCATACCATGAAGAAAAATAAACATTCATCACATATGACACAAGATATTTGGTTACCTAGAAACCCTCCAATGAGAAGGTAAAACTAGGGTTGGGATGATAGCCACAAATCTTCACTACTATAGTTGTAAAGCGTATCCATTAAAGGTTACAATGTTTTATCATAAACTATGATCTATCCTATTAAAGGCTTACAAAGATTGTTAGATATTACCATGTTAAAGGATTTCAACACTCTATTAGAAGTGTGCCTGGTTAAAGAACTTTAATTTACAATTAACTCAGTACTCGATTAAGAGATTTACACAAAAGTCTACTAGAATTTGAAACCTATTAAGGCTACTTTGTTAAGAGATTTTACTGATTCACCTATTAGAATATCTAATCCTTGATCCTTCGGTTGGTACTCCTTTGCTAGATAATGGATCACCTATTTTCTAATATGTACTTGATTCTCTCTAATGAGATATATCATTTCTATCCTCTCCTCTTTCCTCTATTCTCTCTAATAGATTCTTTAATACATATCTTATTTTTAGAACTCCTTAATCACCATGAATGCTCTATCTGCACATGCAAAATTCTCTCTTCACTCCTTAGCATCTTTAGGGTTTTCCTTCCTTAAGAAAACCTAGGTGACTTAGGGTTGGTAAGAATCGATGATTGTGATTCATCCATTTTCCACTTAGAACATCTCTCAATCTGATTGGTTGCATGTACTGCATAGGGATTCTAAATATAGATTTGTTCTTATGATCTAGAATCGCAAAACAATCCTTAAGTTAGTCCAAAAATGGTTTATATAGGAGTTTATGGCATTACAAACAACTATGTCCAAAATTGTTTACTCTGCACTTAAAGCCTCTAATGCTCGACATCCATTGCATCTTCAATGTTCTAACTCATCTCCTGAATGACACGGCATTCACTTTTTACTCAGTATATACTAACTTGCTTGTCATTTTTTTCTTGACACATATTACTTATTTTTCTCAGCTTGCATTATGTAATAACTTATGCTTTCCATACACTAATTACTCATCATGCACTTTTAGGAATATGACTAAGTGTGTAGTCACTCATATGTCAAAACCAATCTGAGATTAACAATCTCCCCCTTTGAAATGAGTGGAGAAAACACTTTGTGAGGCATATATATACTTAACATAAGAATAACTCAAATAATCTATGATCTTTACTTGGTTCACATACAAAATCTCAAAATTCAAAATTTTTGCAAAACTGGCGACTTATCAGTCATACCCCAAAACTTCATATCTCCCCTTGAGTTGATTATTCTATACTATATTTGAATCTAATACTCCTCCTAAGTAAATTTGTTTCAAATGTTGTCTTACTATATTTTTTTTGGTACTCCCCCTTTGGGTATGTTCACCATTTTTGTCTCAATTCCCCTTTTTCTCAATTTCCCCCTTTTTGACACTTATGTCATGGGTGGTACACGAATAGTGTGTTTGTCTAAAAATGTTTGATGGATCTCTAGTATAATCTTTAGTGTTGCATCTCAATTGTTCCATGCCACCTCTAGAGGCTAAATGCATTAAGAAATATGTCTTTCATGTCATATAGCAGTTGTCTTTTCTTGTGCTCCCTCTTGAGTAACTCTTCTTTTTTCTTCCTTGTTAGAGCTTCTTGCAATATGCTCATTTGTTCTATGGTGATTGTTGCTAGAACAAACTTTGGAAGTTAAATCGCCTCATCTAAGTTGACATCTTTATAAGATGTACCTTCTCCAACCTTAAATGCATCAAAACTAGGGCTTGATGATTGTAATGGTGTAGCATCTACACTTGGCCTTTGAAGAGTTTAACTAGGAATAGGAGATGTAGAGCTTGGTAGGGTAACCAATGTCTAGATTGCAATCTATTCCTCTAGTTTTGTAGTCAAGACTAAATCTTTAGTCCCATCCTTCTCCCTTTTTGTGGTTTCTTAACCTTGAATATATGATTTAGGTGCAAGACTTCCTTGTTGATCTATTTGGACTTGTGTCCCATCCTTCTCAACTGTTAATATTGCTTGCATTGAAGCATTTGACACCAATGTGCTGACATTTGATGTCACCGCATCCTTCCTTTGGTATACCACAATGGGAATTAGACCATGAGTGTCAGTGGTGATAGCCTAGTGTGCTTTTGGACCTCTTTTCTCTGTAAGTGTAACGGGCACACTAGATGTGTTAGTTTTTCGTTTCTCCACTATTGATGCTTTGTTAATTTCATCTTTACTGATTAATACAAGATTAGTACAAAGTTTGTCAACTAAATCTTAATCCTATAGAATTCTCTTCAAATCATCTTGTACAAAAGGATTGATGATCTTCAGAGTATTATCAAAAATATCCTTGATCTTTTTAGTATATTGTTGACTAACTTTTTCCACATGAGGGGTACTGGCACTCGACATGTGTACCTTAGGTATACTTTGATCCCGTTGTTGTTCTTCTATAGCTATTGCATCTATCCCTATTTCCTTTCTTTTCCCTCATGACCATCCTTGATAGAACAATCCTTGGTAATCTGAACTATCTCTTGTTCAATTTTGTCCTCACCTACCTCCTTAGATGATTTCTTGATAGATTTTTCTATCTATGACCCACAGATAACCTTCCATATTTGGGTGCTCTGTTTGACAACTTCCTCAATGCTATTCTATAGAATGTTGAAGGCTCTTTATTTGGGAAAAAATATCCCCTTGTATTTGTTAATGGCCCTAGTCATAGATGACTTATCTAATTCTGGTATTACTCTGGCAAGAGTAGTCTCCCTGATATTCCTTTCAGTAATTAAACTATATTGCCATTTTTCTCAACTCTATCATATAAAATGTTGGGTTAAGAGTTGGAAAGCTCAATAGGGGTGTTCTTGAATGTGGCCATCATTTTGTATAAGGATTCCTCAACCTTGTTCATTTCTACTTTTCCAAGTTTTTCAAACTCAACATGTGTGAAACCTAACCAATCTGGATTGTTCCTAATATTATCACACAAGTTGTCTAAATCAAAAGAGGGATAGTGGATTACCACTTGAAATTGATTGTTGTCATGTGACTGTGTCCTCTCCTCATCTAATTCATCTAGAGCAATACACTTTTTCCTCATTGGTTGCTCTTGTTGACTCTGCTCCATAGTAGCAGTTGATCTTTTTCTTTTGGGTTTGCCAGCTTTCTGTGTTTTCTTTGCAATAGCCCTTGTGCTATCCCTAGTGATAGGTACTACTAGCTTTTATTTTATGGACTTCAAAACCTTCTTAGGTTTCTTTGTTGCTACCTCATTGGCTTTTCTCTTCTTCTTCTTCTTCTTCTTTGTAGGCTTAGGTGCTCCACTAGCTTCTTCTCCCTTGGCACCTTCATCATGTTCAACTTCCTCTTCTTCTTAAATGCAAGAGAAGCTTGAGTAGGATTCTCATCTTATTCATCCTCATCATCTTCTTCATATTCTTCTTTCCCTTCACAAAATATTTCTTTAAGCTTCTTCACAATTTTGTTCTTCTTTCTCACTACAAAATTTGTCTTCAAATCTATTATTATTCTAGATTTGACTTCCTCATAGTTACCAAATGAGGTTGTACCCTTGTCTACTTCCTGAAAGTAAAATTGTGATGGTTGCTGATGCCCCATCCAAATTGATCTCATAGGGCAATGGCCTAAGCCATCTAACCCTAGGAACAACTTCTTGTACATATCTAAAATCAACAACCATTAGGAAACAAACATCATCATAATATTTCTTTACTAGTGACACTTGTATCCTCAGTTGTTGCTTCATAGAATTGTTAAAGTATTTAAATTAACTTGTCATGACTAACTCAAAATTGTCTCCAAGTTGTTCTATGAACTCTCCAATTTGAACTACAATTGACCTATTCATCTTCCAAGCAACTTTACCAAATGAAGTAAATGTATTCTGCACATAGAAAAATATAAAAACTAGTAATGAACCAAATTTGCATTGTGCACTCTTAGTTTTTCTTATGGCTCCAAAAGTTTTCTAATAACTATTAGAGTTGTAACTCAGAAAGGTCATAAGAGTGATCCTTCTTGACTATCTTGTAGCCCAAATCCATAGCCATACAAGCTACATTGTTCACTCTGCTAGATTGAAAGAACTTGTGAGCAATAATTCTCACTACAAATACAATTAGGGGATCTGAAATTGTGTCAATTGTCATCCCTCTTCTATTCCATACAATCCCTGTATTCTTCTCAATTACTTCCTTTGCATCACTATGCATGGCCTTGGGTCTATCTAGGGTAGGATACCCTATTAGACATTGAATGATCCTTTTAGAGATCTTGGTAGGGTCATTTTCTAACCATACTAATTGATCATGTATTCTTCTCAACACTATTTTAATCCACTCTATCTTGAATATGTTTGGAAAATCTAGAGCACACGTTAACCCTTTTCTCTCAACAATATTGTTTTCCTCCTTCAACATACCATCAACACATAGTTTTCCATATAAATATATTATTTTCACCTCTCCAATACTTCTATCCTTACAAGTGTAGCAACATCTTATGTATCTTGTATCATCAAAATCTATGGTGGTATCATTGATAACACACTACTTAGATCTCCCTTGTATGAAAACTTGGGAATAGCTCAGAAGGGTGGTTGTTTGATCTCATTGCTTATCAATTGAACATTTAAAAATTCTTTTCCTTCCTTCCTAAAAATAGTAGCATAACTAGATACCGTATTAAATAACTAGGGTTTACTCTAATTTAGACATCGTAACTCGGCATATGATAAATACCTTATCAACCCGATGATTGGTGATGAGTAGAAGTTGAATCTAGTTCACAAATGCTTGAATCCTTTTCTCCAATTTTCCTTATGCTATGCATGCTCTCTTCAATCTTGAATGAATGAAAATGATTAAAAAATTGACCATATAGCCCTTAAAACTTGACAATATATGCTCAGTGCTTACACAACTATAAGCTCGTCTATCATAGAAATCTCAACTCACTCAGCTTACACATAATTTATTTTATGCTCGATAACCATAGTGAACTTGACCAATACTATCACTTTAATAGCTCGACATGAACTAAAATTTTTCATGCTCGATAATAACATGAAATCTAATAAAACATATAGATTTATTCCAAGTTCTAACCAATACATTGCATCTTAATTAATGCATATATACTCTTTTTAGAGATTAGATTCTTGGAACTGATGAAAAATATACCAATGCAATATCAATCCCATAAGCTTTTTGATTTCCTAGTTGGAGGTGATGTGATCACCTAATCCATTGGATGAAGTGGCCTCATCAAAACTTGATGTGCTGCAATCTTCCTTTTTCTTCCATGTCTTGTTCATCTTCACTTTGACATTCTCAACATTAGTCTTCCCTTTTCCTTCTTTGAATTCACTACTAGGTTCTTTTGACCTTGTTGGGCAATTCCTACTAATGTGATCAATCTTCAAACAAAGTCTAAAACATGTAGTTTGACTCAACCATCTAGTGTATTCACTTCTAAAATGTGTTCTAATGCAATTCTCAGCAACATGTCCATACTCTTGACAATAATGAAAACTATACCTTGTATTGTAATCCCAATTGTAGGGTTTTCCATTGTGCTGTCCATTTGTCTACTTGTTTGATGTCCACTTGGCATTAGATCTCCATTCATATGGTCTATGTCCATACTTTTGCCAATTATGGTAATTTCCTTCAAATCTTTTTGTTCTTGTAGTCTTATTGATGCATTCATGTAACTAATATCCTTTCTTGTTGCACTTATGATAGTAAGCCATAATATTCTACTTAAGGTTTTGATTTGCATTGTTACTCCTACAAACATTTGTTGTATGAGCTAGCTTTCCACAATTATGACAAAAGGGTTTGTAATTCTTACCTTTGATTCTTATTTGTTCACCACTTTTAGATCATTTCTCAATTATTCATTCTTTAAGTTTAGGGTTGTGATCTCAATTCCCTTACCATCCAATTCATGATTGGAAATCATCACTTGATTCATTGTCTCCAATTGTATGCTAGGAATCATATATACCTCTAATGTCTTCTCTTCCAGTCTGTTGGTTAGTATCCTTTTCTCATCTTCAATCATGATTCCATCTTTCTTAAGTTTCTTTTTCTACTCCATCACTTCACATAATAATACTGAGTGGACTTCTTGTTCTATCTTAAGATTTCTAAACTCTTCAAGTAGGGCACCATTCTTTTCCATCGGATCAAGAATTGTTACATAAAATTCACTTGTATTTCCATCTAAAAATAATTCAATTGTGTCTTCCTCTCGGTAATGTGTGTCATTCTCCTCAATAGCTATCTCTTTCCTTCTCTTTAATCATTGATTCAAATCATCTCTTGCTTCATCTAGCTAATGTAGGGCAAGCTAGATTTTCAATCTTCTACTTCTCAATGACTTTTCATAACTTGTACACTTCCTTCTTCAAGATCTTTCCTCAAAGATGCAAAGCTTTCCTTTTCAAAGAACAAGGCTCTGATACCAATTGTTGGATATACAGTAGGGAAAGTAAACTCTGAGGGGGGGGGGGGGGGGGGTGGTGAATTAGTCCTTGAAAACTTTATCCACTAAAACATTCACCACACATCAATCTCACAATTTGCATATGAAATGAAATAAAAAAGCTAAGGATGTTTATGCATAACGTGAAAAAAAAAAACATTCCTCACATATGAAACAAGATATTTGGTTACCCAGAAACTCTCCAATGAAAAGGTAAAACTAGGGTGGGGATGACACTCACAAATCTTCACTACTGCAGTTGTAAAGTTTATCCAATGAAGGTTACAATGTTTGATCATAAACTATGATCTACCCAGTGAAAGGTCTTCCTTGTTAAAGGATTTCAACACCCTATTAGAAGTGTGCCTAGTTAAAGGACTTTAACTTACATTGAAGTAAGCACTCAGTTTACACAAAAGTCTACTAGAATTTGAAACCTATTAAGGTTACTCTATTAAGATATTTTATTGATTCACCTATTAGAATGTCTCAGCATTGATCCTTTGGTTAACACTCTTTTGCTAGATAAAAAATCACCTCTTTCCTAATATGTACTTCATCATCTCTGATTAGATATATCACTTCTATCTTCTTTTCTTTCCTCTATTCTCTCTAACTAATTCTATAATGCATATCTCAGTTCACAACTCCTTAGTCACCATGAATGCTCTATCTATGCATCCAAATGTCTCTCTTTTATCCTTAGCATCTTTAGGGATTTCCATCCTTAAGAAGACCTGGGTCAATTAGGGTTAGGTAAGAATCAATGGTTGTGATTCATCCATTTTCCACTTAAAACATCTCTTAATCTGATTGGTTGCATGTACTGCATAGGGATTCTCAATATAGATTCATTCTTATCATCTAGAATCACAAAACAATCCTTAAGTTTGCCAAAAAATGGTTTACATAGGATTTTGTGCCATTACAAGCAACAATGTCCAAAACTATTTACTCTTCAATGTTGTAACCCATCTCCTAAATCACTTGGCATCCATTGTCCACTTGACATTTGAATCACTCAGCATATCAAGGATAACTTTGGTGGCTAATATTCACCAATTGGATAATCTCACTCATTGGGGACCCTAAATTTGGCTAATTTTTTTTTACTTTTTGGGTGAGCATGTCACCTGGACTTTATGAAAATTGGGTCCCATGCTTAGGCCAATCACCAATAGTAATACATAAGTGATGAATCTATTTTTTTCATGTGGTAAATTAAATATTTTTGCCAACAATTTCCAAGGGCTATCTTAATCGATGGTTATATTCACCAAAATTTGGTAGAAATTTAAGTTAGTTTATAAGTTAAGTACATAGATTTGGCATGCGTCTCTAATCTAGAGACTTTCCATCAAACTTTTATCCTTTCTTGCTTTTCCCCAAAATAGATTTGATTGGGGACACATGTCTTTATTTTTGGGACTTTCTTTAAAACTTGGTATTCTTTAAAAGTTTGTGCTAAAATAGGATTTAGTTCATTGATTTAGGATCACCTAATGGTTATAAATAATAGGGGTGTTATCTCCAAAACACCCATCAATAATTTGGAGAGAAATTGTAATGGTAAAAGTGGGCTAAATTTGACCTTCAAGTTTGATAATTAATTAGGCTCCATATAATAATAATAAAATCTTGGTTTCTAGGTATGTGTACTTTTGTATATGATTTTCATCAATAATGAAAGATTCACCAGGATTTTATAGAATTTTTATACAACTGAAAAAAATTCCCAATAAAATTAAATAATGTCCTACTAAGAAGAAACAAATTTTCAAATAGAAATTAATTTTTTCTCCCCTTGACTAATGTTGAATTCACCAACAATTTACACTTTTTCCCGAAGGGTGGTTTCTTAAAGTTGTCCTTGCAGCATATACTAACTTTCTCATCATATGAGTGACTCGGCTCTAACTGTCTACTTGGCACATATTGCATATTATTCTTGACTTGCATTGTCTAACAACTTATGCTCGGCATACACTACTTGTTTGACTTGCACTTTTAGGAATATGAATAAGTTTGCAGTCACTCATTTGTCGAAACCAATATGAGATTCACACATTTTTAGTGTACAAAGAGTAGCAAAGGAAAGACCAGATATTGAAAATATCAGAAGTATAAAGAGGTTTGTGTATCTAGCTTTTTTTTATAAATAATTGCATTGTACAATTGCATGTTTGGGTAGTGGGCTCATCTTGCACACATTTTGTAATTGTATATATCAAATCCTAATAGGGTTGATGCTTTTAATAAGGCCTAGTCCTCTAATAAGGACTAAGACACTTTATGTATGTAATAAACTCATAATAGGGTCAACTTCCTTAACATGATACATTTGTTTAGTGGATCATTTTGTGGGTACCATCACCACCAGGGTTTTCCCTTAGTTAGTGTTTCCCTAGCTAGCAAAATACATTATTATGAGTGGTTATTTTTACTATTCAAGATTATTAGTTTACTTTCATATCCATGTTACAAATTAATTAATAATATCTAATTTTTCACAAATGATTGTAGAATATTAATTCACCCACCCTCTTAGTATTCCCTACTTCTACCAGAGACATTATACTGATGTAATAGAATCCTAATAGAGTCAATATATTTCACAAGATACTTTTTATTAGTGGATCATTTTTTGGGTACCATCCCCATTGGGGTTTTCCCTTGGCCAAGGTTTTCTTAGTTAAAAAAAATGGTGTTCTATGTTGCATTAATTTATGGATTTCTTTTGTATTCATCTTATTCAGTTTATTAATTTATGGAAGTTGTAAGATTGTTAATTATATCCATACTTGGACAAAAGTTTCTCTAATACTAATTCACCCCCCACCCTCAATATTTCCTATTTATAACAAGAACAAAGATACAAAGTGTTCATAGAAGAGATACATTAGTTGTTATGTTGTCAATTAGGAAAAACATATTACTAATTCATGTAATTTGCAATCATCTAAAGCATGTTGTATTGAATAGATAAGTGGAAGGAAAAGTATGAAGATGACTTAAAGAAGTGATTTTATGTATGACCTAACATAATTTGTCAATTGAAGAATTGGTCAAAGGTAGTATAATATTTGTTTGATTTTTTTACATGATTTGATGAAGTGTTGAGTTGATGTTCAAGTAAGTTAGTTTGGTAGGTAAAGAATGAATAAAGTTGGCAAGTGACAAGATAAGTAATCAATACAATACACCAAGCTAGAGATTGTGGTTTGTAAATGAAGGAGAAATAAACAAGTGAAGCAAGAACATTTTTAACCAAGAAGAAGAGTTAACTAAGAAATTTTAGTACTAATTGAGTGCACTATTAACTAAGTGATGGAGGTATTTTGTGAAGGAAGAACATAATTTGATAAAATAGACCAATTTCTGAAAGATCGAGTAAAGGAAAACATAAGTGAAGATCTGGACTATTATAGAAGATTCTAAGATAGCAAGATCAATGGCTAGAATAATTAAGGAAATATCTAATGGTGATCACTTGAGGTATATTTTGAGATCAAAGGAAACTTCAATTTATAAGGTAGATTATAGATGGAAAGGTTTAATTTTTTTTTACTTAGTACCAAATTCAATGTACCTAACTTGATTGATGATCACATGGATGAGATTAATTCAAGAAAACCATTAAGAATGAGATGAATCAGAAGAAAAAAAAATCTATTTAAGGAACAAAAAAGAATGCAAATTTTGTTGGTCTAGTTGATGCAAAGTTACTGAAGAAGATCACACCAACCACATATGAAATTTGAGTTGAAATGAAGTGAAGAGTTGATTTTATCATGATCAATGAGAAATGATATGAGAAACATGAAGATCTAAATAAGAAAAATGAGTTTTATATTTATTAGATCATTTCACTATTTCTTCTCAATAACCATTGTAGTAGAATTTTTTTAATGAAATGAATTTAATAGTCTTTATTTGTAAACCCTTTTGTAAGGTACCATTCAATTAAAATTTTACAATTCCTTTAGAGAGGCCACTCATTAAAATGTGGTAAGTTCTAGATGAGCTTTGGTGAAACTCACCTAATAGAGTCACACCTAACAATTATGCTTCTAACCTTTGACATGGTTGGCTCTTAACTAATCTCACTTGAGAAGAGTAAAATATTTTTGGGTGATAATTCCCCAGTGACTTTTACCCTAGCTGGCTTTCCATATTAACAATTATGGTGTTAATGTATTCATGAATGTTTTACATCTTATTTTATCTTACATTTTAAAACTATCAATATTTATGTAATTCAATTAATGAAGCTAATACTTAGTATTGGAAGGGAGTATCTATTTACTACATAAGGATAATTGAGTTATTGTTTTTATTGGATTGATTTTATTATGAGTTAATGTAGGTATAAGTTTGGTAATTTGTTTAAATGGATGAGGATAACTAATTCACCTCCACCCCCCACTCCCCCTACCCCCACCCCACCCCCTCTCAATTATCTAACAATTGGTATCAGAGTGAAGGTGCTTGGAACAACAATTTTGGAATACTTTCACTAAATATTTGGAGATATATAAGAGAGAGGTACAAAATTTGAAGGAAAACTATCCATCTTTGAAAAGAAGAATTATGAGGTTGTACTTATCTAGTAGTGAATACTCTTCATCATGCTACATGAATAACCATGTACAATCCCTAGACCTATGATAATTTTACAGATGAGAGAAAACAAGAACATAACTCTCCAATGATAGAGACTACTTCTTCTGTTATTTATGTGAAATTTGATGATATCAAAGATTTTTCTACTAGTAAGGAGATGTGGGAAAAACATACAATAATTCATGGAGTAGATCAGAATATGTTAATGGAAAAGGATAAAAGTCTTAGAGGTAAGTTTGAATGCATGGGAATGAAAGATGGCAATAACATTGTGCAATATAGTAACCAAATCAAGAAAGTGGATAATTCTACCAGAGGAGTTGGTCAAGTCATAAGTAATTAAGTTGTGGTAATCAAAATTATTATAAATCTATTATCTATCTATGATTTTATTGTTTCTTCTATTTAGTATTTGAGATCTATACCTTGAAATGATATTACTCTTAATGCATTAGTTCTTTCAAGTCATATCTAACTATTGGAAGTTCAAGGAAAGAAAGGAGAACTCATCATAGTCACAATGGTAGTGATTATGAATCAGATGATAATAGTCTAGAGGAGCTTGAAGAACTTTTGACAAAGAGGCTACCAAAAGGAAAAGGAAATTATAAAGGTAAACTACCTTTTATTTGTCTTAAATGTGACAATGTTAGTCATATTGTATCTAAATATCATGATAGGAATCAAAATGAAAGGATTGAAAAAAGAGGAAACATATACCTAGGAAATAGAGAGTACAAAGACAAAGGAAAAAAGGCTTATTACTTAGGTAAGGAAGATGAAATTGAGTATGAAATTGTTGATCAGGAGGAAGGTGTGGAATTGGTTTACATTGCAAATAAGGATGATTCTGAAAGATAAAAAAGGTATGAAGTAGAAAAATCCCACATTTCTCAAGTAAGTAAGAATCATACAAAGATTATTAGTAGTTGTTACACACATCACATGATTGGTGATATTGGAAAATTTGATAATCTAGAACACTATGATGGTAGATTTGCTAAACATGTGAACAATACCCCATTTATTTTGAAAAGAAAATGTTATATAATGTTAAATGATAAGAATATATGTGATAATTCATATTGGTTACAAGGAATATAATATAATCTATTGAGTTTGGCTTAGCTAAACAACACAGGTAACATATTGGAGATTCAAAACTGAAAGGTGAAGATATATGATGATGCTTGAAATCTAATTGGTAATAGTGAACAATCAAGAGGTAGCCTATTCTATCTAGACTGTATTGAGAATATATGTTTTATTGCAAGGAATTAAGGTATTCTGATATGGTACAAGAGGTTATGTCTGGTTAATTTTGATAACATGATCAAGGTTAGTCAACAGAAAAGTGTGAGAGGTTTACCAAGCTTAAGAAAGCCTAAAAAAGAAATGTCTAAGAAATATCAATTTGGTAAAAGGAATAAGTCAAGTTTTAAAATTAAATCTTGCTCATCTAATGATGTATTGGAATTTTTAAAAATTTATACTGATCTACGTGGTCATATTAAAGTTTAAAGCTACTATGGTGACTGGTAATTTATCTTATTTAGTGACGATTTCTCAAGAATGATATCTGTCATGTTTGTAAAAGAAAAGTTTGATGAATTTCAAATTTTTAAATGATATAAGGCTAGATTTGAGAAAAAAGAAAAGGTGGTAAATTGAATTTTTTGAACTCTGATTCAAGAGGTGAATTCATTTATGATGATTTCTCTATCTTTTGCAATGAGAATGGAATTAAGAGACAATTGTCTACAATGAGAACACCACTATAGAATGGTATAGCTGAAACAATAAATAGATCATGTCTATTATCATTTGTGTATGAATTTTGTTAATTAAGAAGGAGGTTGTAAATATATACTAGAGAGAAGAAATCCACTATTCTTTTTATACACTTAACTAAGTACAATTTAACAAAGGTACAAATAAAACATTTTATGAAATCTAGTATGCACGTATACCAAATGTTAGTTACATTAAAATAGAGATAGAAAGGTCTAGAAGAAGATAAAAATATGAGAGATGATAAGGTGTGTGATCTTTGGAAACATATGACCTGATATGATCTGAGTGAAGTACAAGATAATATTATACCGAAGTTAAGAACTAAGATCAGACTAAGTAAAATTATGGTTGGATTGTTTGATTAAGTGAAAATTAACACTAAGAAGGCATTAATAGAAGTCATAAATGATCCAACAAATTCACATATCACTAAATCCATGAAGAGAATTTTTAGAATAAGTATATATGAGGCTACTAATCTAGAGGAAGAGGAAGAGGAAGAGGGAAAGGGTTTGGAAGAGGAAGTTTTAATGGAACATCTTTTCATTGTGGAGAAGAGGAGCATATTGCATTTGTGTGTCCCCAATGCTAAGGAAGGATAGATAGGAGAAATGAAGGCTAGGCCAAAGGTGTGCATGTTGATGAAGATATAAAATCATCACATTTTGAAGATGCTAAAAGAAGAGAAGTCCTAGTTAATAAAAAAGTCATGTTGAGTGATTAGAATGAACCTGGTCAACAAGGATCTTGTTTCAAACAAGGTGCAAATGTGAAGATAAGTATTCTGATATGATCATTGATGGTTGTAGTAATAAAAATTTGGTATTAGGAAAAATGGTAAGAAAGTTAAAACTAAAGAGGTAGAAACATCCATTTCCATACTGTATTGCTTGGGTGCAAGATGACCACAAGGTCATAGCCAATGAGAAATGCCTTGAAAAGTTAAATATTGGAAGCTACTAGGATGAGGTGTTGTGTGATATATATGGACATATGTCATATGTTGTTGGGTAGGTTGTGGAAGTTTGATAGACATTTTTTACGTGATGGGATTTCAAATACTTACACTTTGACAAAGGATCGAGTGAAACATAAGCTGAAGTTGTTGCAACATATAGATTAAAAGGTATGTAGTGGTACTAGAGTGACTTACATTCATGGAAATAATTTCCTAGAGGGTATAAGGTGTGCATATGTATTTTTTTGTAATTCCAAAAGGTGGTAAAGAAGATGTAGAAGAGATACCTAGAAAAATTAAATATTTCTTGGAAAAATTTTGTGATATTGTATTTGATATTGTACCTGATGGATTACCATGAGTAAGGAAGATTAGTCACAAAATGGACTTGATTTCAAGGGCCAATTTTCCAAACAAGGTATTCACTAGAATGACACCATCAGAGAGTGAAGAGTTGAATATATTAGTGCATGAGTTATTATAGAAGGTGTTGATTCAAGAAAGCCCGAGTCAATGTAATCTACCGGTAGTATTATCACCAAAGAAGAATTGAGAATGGAGGATGTCTAAAAATTATTGAGCTATCAACAAGATAAAAAATAATTGCAGATTTACATTACTACAAATGGATGATATTATGGATTGTTTGAGTGGAGTTGTGCATTTCACAATTATAGATATGAAGAGTGGGTACCACAAGATTCACATTAAAGAAGGATATGAGTGAAAGGGTACCCTCAAGACAAGGGATAGATTATATGAGTTCTTATTCATGCCTTTTGGGCTAACCAATAAACCAAGTACTTTCATGTAGCTCATGAAAAAGGTATTATAGGAGTTTTTCTCTAAGTTTGTCATTGTTTACCTAGGTGACATTATGATCTTCAATAAGATATTGGAGGAGAATTTTATGCACATTCATGAGATGTTTGATATGTTGAGGGTATAATTACATGGCCTAAGTTTGTGATTCTTTACCTAGGTGACATTATGATCTTCAAGAAGAAATTGGACGAGAATTTTGTGCACATTCATGAGGTGGTTGATAAGTTGAGGTATCATTACCTACAATTTTTAGTTTCAACAGAAGGTCTAAGATTGGACCATCAAAAAGTAAAAGGTATCATTACATGGCCTACTCAAGGGAGTGTGACCGATTTAAGTTATTTTCATGTGTTGGCTAGTTTTTATATAATATTTATCAGAGGTTTTTTTTGTATTTTTGGGCCCTTGACTAAAATAATAAGAGGAGATATGAGAGAATATAAGTGCACTATAGGAGTAGAAAAGAGTTTAAATTTATTGAAACAAAAAGTTAGAGAATAGCATGTTTTAGTACTTTCAAATTTTAATAAGGTGTTTCAAGTAAACTATGATCCTATTTATAGTAGAATTGGTGTTGTTTTGAGCCAAGAACGTGGGCCTATTGTTTATTTTAGTGAGGAGTTGAATGATACCAAAAGAGAAGAAAAAATTATGATCATAAATTTTATGCTATAGTTGAGGAATTGAATAAGTGGAGACATTATCTTCTTCCTAAGGATTTTTTATTGTATACTTATAATTAAGCTTCACAGTATTTCAATAGTCAAGGAAAATTGAACCAAAGGCATTTGAAATGGCTTGAGTTTTTGTAGAGTTATATATATTTTTTGAAATAGAGGGGTGGGAAGTCTAATAATTATGAAGATGCTCTCAGTAGCAGAAAAATTTTTCTAATAGAGATGCAAATCGAGGTGGTTGGGTTTAAGGAACTCAATAATTTATATCTAGAGGATTCTAATTTTGGTAAAGATTGGAAAGCTTGTACATAACCTATTACCCTTGATAGGATGAAGTGGTTGGATTTCACAATCTAATATAGAATGTTGTTCAGAGGAAGTCAATTGCACATTCCTAAAAGTTCAATCCTCAAAAAAATCTCATCAAGGATAAATATAGTGGAGAATTGGTTAGATATTCTGGTACATATAAAACCATTTCTTTGGTTGCTAAGAATTATTTTTGGACACATTTTCAACAATATGTCAAGAAGTTTGTATAGGGTTTCAATGTATATCAAATGGAAAAAGAAGTGAACAAGAATATGGTCTTGTATCAAACATAACCTATACTAGAGAAGTCATGGAAGGATGTCAGCATGGATTTTTTTCTTGGTTTACCAAAAAATCTATGATGGAATCATTAAATTTTTATAGTGGTTGATAGATTTTTAATGATGAAACATTTCATTCCCTGGAAGAATATTAGTGACATTGTTGATGTGGAAGATTTGTTTTTTAGAGAAGAGGTGAGACTACATGGTCTACCAAGGAGGATAATTTTACATCGGGAGACCAAGTTTGTTGGGTATTTATGGCATACACTATGGAAGAATTTAAAGATATATTTGAATTTCAATTCATCACATCATCCACAATCTAATGGACAGACCAAAGTTATGAATCATAGTTTAGTGAACTTGTTGAGATGTTTAGTTGAAGATAAGACAAAAGGATGGGATTTTATTTTACCACAAAAAAAAAATGTACATAATAATTTTGTCAACAATAGTACCAGTAGGTCATCATTCTAGATTGTATATGGGCTAAATCCCATAAATGCATTTAAGTTGAGGAATCTAGATAAAGGAGGGATAAGTGGTACAAAAGTAGAGGATTTTTCTTAGCATTCAAAGAACATCAATTAAGAGGTGAGGAAGCACATTACAAAGATGAATACATAGTATAAGGCTAAGAATGTTGTAAAATGAGGTATAAGGAATATAATATTGGAGATATATTCATGGTTCACTTGAGGAAGGAGATATTTCTAGTGGGTACATATAATAAGATAGGAATGAAGAAGTTTGGACAATGCAAAGTACATAAAAATCATGATTATGGAAATGGCTATAAAGTAGAGTTTCCTTTTGAATTTAATATTTTACTACTATTTAATAATTTAGATCTGATATAGTATCATGAAGGAGGTGATGTAGATGAAGTTGTAGAATCATAGTGGAGTATTCCTATAGCTACTTCATCTATGATGGAGATTGAGGAGATACTAGAAAGTTGTGTTGGAAGGAGCACAAGGAACCAAACATATGAAGAGTGTTAGGTCAAATGAAAAGGGAGACCACTAGAAGATTCATTATGGATAGAAAGGGAGGAGGTTGACTATCTTGGTTTTTCTCTGACTACCTAAGATGTGATGGGGTCACTTCTCAAATTACCTTGGGTGTCTAATATAGGAGAATATTTATGTTTATGTTGGTATTGTTGGAAATATAAGAGGAGAAACTAAGAGGAGAAGGGTGAATTAGTTACCACAAAAATAAATCCTAGATCCCTTAGATGTAAATACAAATCAAAACTTTGATTAAACTATATTTTTTTGTTACTTGGCAAACACGTAGGCACTCAATTAACACTAGAAAATATTGTAACTTGGCAAGCACTGAGAATCAACTATAATATGGGAATAACTAATTATATTGATCTTAATGTGATTAACTATAATTAGCCATATATTTAACTTTGTTTCATACACATCAAAGAAATAACATGAACATAAGTGTCACCAAGATTTAACGTGGAACCCCAGTTTGGGAAAAACCACCAATTGCAACTAGTTACTATATTCACTCCTCTGAAGTGAGCCCAATCAGGAGCCAACCTTGTTAAATTTTACAAAATAGACTATTAGGTGTGATCTTGTTAGAGGATTTAATCACCCTATTAGGAGTTGCCTTATTAGAGGTCTTCAAGACACTTCAATTAGAAGTGCCACCTTGTTAGAGGATTTACAAGTAACTATTAAGAGATTTAGATCATTGCTACAATGGTTAGAGAATAACAATAAGATGACCTAGTTTCTTATGCAACTAAATTTCTGATTATAGATCTCAATCCTAGCTTTAATACTTGATCCTTCCCGATTGAATGTATCTTAGTAGGTCCATAAGGATATTCTTCTTATCCTTCAAATTTGCTTCCTCTTGACATCTTCAAATTTTCTATTTTTCTTACACACATTCAATCCTCAACCAGACTTTATATTTATATCTTACACATTGTCAAGTCAGCTTGAATACAGCTTTGAATACTTAATATTCATCTCCTTAATTAGCTAGAACCAACAAAGAAATCAATTGAACTCAATATGACAAAATAAGAAAATTCTTCATTAGTTGATCCTACTTGGTATACACTAACCAAAAGAGATTTTCCTTCATCAACCAAGTGAGCTTGGTTAACATAAGTTCTCATGCAAAACTTTATTTGTCTCCTGAGTGAACTCAATAGATACCACCTTCTATATGAATTCTCTTTGGTCACCAAGTGAGCTCGGTTAGCACTCGTTATCATCCAACTTTCCTTTTTCTCTTGAGTGAACTCAATAAACACTTATTTCTAAACTTGGTATGCATAGAAATGCTTGGTAGAAATAGGCCGAAACTTTCTTCATTGCCTAAGTGAGCTTGACATGCACTGACTGGTACATGTATGACATTTTGTGTAACATCAAAGAGAATATGTAATATACAATTATTTTCAACAATCTCCCTCTTTGGTATTGATGGCAACACAACATGTCATAATACAATGAAATTTACAGAGAAAAAATGAAGAAAGGAAAATATCCTTAGTTTCACTATGATTCTCATCTATGAGAACTCCTTCTGTCAGTGTGAACTCCCTCTATCTTCAGTCTTCTCCCTATGCAACAAAAAACATCTTCATTTGATAGAAAACTCTCCCTCTTTGATGTCACACCAAGTTTTTCAATTGTTCTTCATCTTTTACTTTCTCCCTTTTTATAGAATGAATTATGACATCAAAACTCTCCCTCTTTGACATCTCATGCCAAAGACAATATTCAGAGAATATTAGTGTACCTTATGTACTGATTCATATGCAATGTGCACTTTTCAATACTGCATCAACTGACTGATCTTCAACATGTTCTAGTTGATGCATCACTAAACTTCATTTAGTGAGCTTCAAATAGGGGAATGACCCCTAGCTTACCTCGTAGATACAAAAATGTATCCTTAGGTAATGGCTTGGTGAATATGCTTGCAAGTTTTTCTTTGGTATTCACATATTCCATCCTAACCTCTTTATCTTGTACTAATTCTCTCAAAAAATGATCTTTTATAGCAATATACTTGGTTTTGGTATGCATCACTAGATTCTTTGATATGTTGATTACACTAGTGTTATCACAGAAGATAACCACTGGATCCTTGATTTCTATCTTCATACTTGCAAATAGTTTCTTGAACCAAACAAAGTTGCAACAATTTATTATTACTAACACATATTCTACTTTTTTTGTGGATTGAGAAATATAATTCTACTTTTTTCTTTTCCAAGACACTAGCCTTTTACCAAGAAAGAATTCCCCATCACTGGTGCTCTTTCTGTCATCAATGCTTCTTGCCCAATCAACATTAGTGAAGGCTTGTAACTTTAAGTTTCCTCCTTTCTTGTACCATAAGTGATAATCTTTAGTACCCTTTAAATACCTCATGATTCTCTTGATTGTCATCATGTGATTTTCTTTAGGATTCAAGTTGAGAATCTCTCCACCATACCAACTGCAAGAGTAATGCCAGGCCTAGTATATACAGCATACTATAATTTGCAGATCATTGATCTATATGTGGTCTGATATACCTCCTTGGAATCATCATTTTTGGAAAGTTTATGTCCAGTAGACATAGGTGTTCCAACTAGCTTTGAATCTTCCATTCCAAATTTCTTTAGTATCTCCTTGATATATTTACACTAAGTAATGTAGATACCATCTTTCTTTTGTTGAATCTACAATCCAACAAAGAATTGTATCTCTCCAAACATGGACATCTCAATTTTTGTACTCATCATTTCTAGTAAACAATGTGTCATCTACAAAGATTTTTGCTAATACAATCTTCTTGTCTGGTCTTTCTTTGATATATAGGTTGTTGCTATCATTTGTTGTCTGAAAACCAATCTTTATTAGGTAGTTATAAAGTCTTACATATCATGCTTTAGGAGCTTGCTTGAGACCATATAATTTTTTGTGCAATTTACAAATCATATCCTTTTTGCTAGGATCAACAAAACCTTTTGGTTGTTCTATTTAAACTTCCTCTTCAATTATTCCATTTAAGAATGTAGATTTTACATCCATTTGATAAACTTTATATCCTTTATGTGTTGCATATGTTATTAAAGTCCTAACACCTTCTAATCTTGCAATAGGAGAAAAAATTTCACCATAGTTAATACCTTCTTCTTGTGAATAACCTTTACAAACTAACCTTGCTTTGTTTCTTGAAACTTTTCCATCTTCATTAAGCTTATTTTTAAAAACCCACTTTGTGCCAATCACATTCTTATCTTTGGGTCCAGGAAAAAGAGTCCAAGTCTTATTCTTCTCTATCTGTTCTATTTCTTCATTCATTTCTCCAATTTAAATTTCATTATCCAAAGAATCTATAACATTTCTAGGTTCAAATTTAGCAAGAAAACATGTACCTTTGAATTTGTTTCTTGCCATTATTCTATCTTACTTGTTTCTAATTATCTGATCAGGTGCATGGTGCTTTCTAACATATCTTGCTAACACAGGTACTTTGGATTTATAATTTGTTCCACTAACCTCTCCATGATCTTTTGTATCAAGATCAAGTCCCACTATCTTTAAATTGGCTCCATAAGACTCAATTTTCTCTAGCAATAGCTCGATAGCTTTTGACTATGACTTGGGTCCTTGAGAATGTGACTTAGGTTGCATTGGTTACAACTTGGTAGCTTTTGGAGATTTTGGGGACTCAGGAGGTGAAGTCTTTTGACTTCCAATTTTATTTGGCAAATATTAGGTTCATAGTAGAAAAATCTTTCGTAATCCTTAGGTTCTTTGCTGCTTTCTCCTTCACCCTTTTCTGCAAAGTCATCACTTCTCACATGTACACTTCCTATGATTTTATGAGTAGTTAGATTCAAACACTTGCATGCTTTACTTTTGCAAGAGTATCCTAGGAATATACCTTCATTACCTTTGACATCAAATTTACCTTTCCTATATTCCTTCAAGATATAAGATTTGCTACCAAATACTTTCAAGTAATTTACATTAGGTTTGTAGCCATACCATAGTTCATAAGGAGTTCTATTTGAGTCTTTCTTCAACTATACTCTACTCAAGGTATGAACTGCTATACTAATTATGTCCTTCTAGTAGTTGATTGCAACATTATTTTTTATCATTAAGGTTCTTGCACATTCCATGATAGGTTTGTTCCTTCTTGGAGGTATACCATTCTTCTAAGGTGTACCAGGGGCTGATACTCCTCTCTTAATTCCTCTTTTAATGCATAATTCATTGAACTCATTGGAAATGAATTCACCACCTCTGTCTAATCTCAAACACTTTAGCTTCTTTCTAGTTTCTTTCTCCACTCTTTCTAGATACCACTTCAATTTTTGCAATGCTTTATATTTTTCTTTTAGATACGTTATAGTCATCATTTTGGAATAATCATCAAAAAATAAAATATAAAACTTATCTCCACTATAACTCTCTATACCAATAGGTTCACAAAGATCTATGTGAACCAACTCCAAGACTTCTTCTTAATGATAGTTCTTTCTTTTGAAACTAGTTTTTCCCATCTTTCTAATTTGACAATTTTTACATAGACCCATATTAGGTTTCCTCAAACTAGGAATATCTCTTACTCTTACATTTCTTCTTATCTTGACTAGATTTTCAATGTTTACATGACATGACATTTTATGCCATAACCAGATTTCTTCTATTTGAGCAATAAAATATGAACTTTCACTGAGATCTAGGTAGAATAGATTACCTTTAGTTTGTTTGCCAGACCCAACCAGATTTCCTTTTCCATCCAATAGTTTGGCCTTCCCATTCGTGAATTCTACCTTGAATCCAATGTTATTCAAGTATCACAATCAGAAAATTATGTTTTAATCCTTCAACACAATAAGCATTATCACATCTAATTTCATTGGTTAGTGACATACAACATTTTCCTTTTATGCAACAAGGTTCATTATTTCCAAATCTAACACTTCCACCATCATAGTGTTCCATATGTTCAAACTTTGATTTATCACCAGTCATATGATGAGAGAAACCACTATTAGTAATCCATGTATCATTCTTACTACATGAGAAATAAGTGTTATTTTATCTGACACGTCATCTAATTTATCTTTTATAGTAATATATACCTTTTCATCATTATCACTACTATTAGAATCTTTAGCCATAAAACAACATTTCTTACCTTTATCCTTGTAGTCCTTGTACCTCATGAATTCCTTCTTTCCTTTGAACTTACTACTTTTCTTTTCATCTTTTCCTTCTTTGATGGGACATTTTGTAGTGATGTGACCAACTTCTTCACATGAAAAATAGATTAGAGGAATCTTACCTTTGTACTTTCCTCTGCCTTTGGAATATTTTCTTGCAAGTATGGTGTCAACAACTTCAAGATCACTATCTAAACTTTCTCACTCTTCTTCACTTCTACTTGTTTGGCTTTTGATTTTCCACTGTTTTCCTTGAGTGAAATCTTGGCTTCAAATGTAAACTCAATACCTTTGGAACTAGGGACATAGTTATCATAGTTATCCAATTCAAAAGCTATCAATCTTCCCACTAGAAGCATCCATATTTATCTTATTATTTGGATAACATCTCATCTCTTGAATAATAGACACTCTAATTGCATAGATAGGAAGAAGGGTTTTGATTACCTTACAATTTTTTTCATCAATGTCTCCTCCAAATTCTTTGATTTCACTCACACTTGCTTTAATTTTTTCGATATATTTTGCAATGTTTCCATCCTCTCTCATCTTCATTTCAGTAAACTATCCTCTAAGACTTTCTTCTTTGGCTCTTCTCACATTTTCATCACCTCCATAGATTTCTTTTAGTTTGGTCCACATTTCATGAGTAGTAGTGAAACTTTTGACCTCATCAAATTCAACATAATTAAGAGTAAAAGCAATGTCAATCATCATGATGTTATGATTTTTTTTTTTAGCAATTTGTTCCACATTCAATGTTCTAGTAGGAGACTAGTAAGCATTTTTGAAGTATTTCAATCATGAATCATTGATGGTTGCCAAGTGCAACTTCATAAGTTCTTGCCATGCTACAAAGTTTTCTTTGTTCAACTCGGGAATCTCTCTTATGTAAGACATCCTGATCTTTAGATTAGGTCCTTGAAACCTTCTTTGCAATAACCAAAATCTATAATACCAATTATTGGAAATATAAGAGGAGTAACTGAGAGGGTAGGGATGAATAAATTACCACAAAAATAAATCCCAGATCCCTTAGATGTCAATACAAATCAAAAATTTGATTAAACTATATTGTCATATCACCATTTTAAGATAAAATTTTAATAATAATTAAATTATATAATGTTATTAATTAAATAATAAAGTTATATTAAAACTAATACTAAAATATAAAACAAGGAAACAATAATAATTTAATCTATAGTATTAATAAAATAATATTTAGTATGATATTTCTAAATAATTAATAATAATAATAAAATTTTAATGAGTAAAGAAAGAATTAAAATTAAATACAAGAGACAATATTGTTTAATAATAAATAAAATAAACACAAATAAGTAAGTAAATAAATAATATAACATAGAATAATATAAATTAAATAAATCTAATGAAAAGTCAAGATATGTTTAACAAATAGACATGACTCCTTAAAATTAAGATTTAAAAGGGAGGAGATTCTATTTTAGAGAGGGAGAAAAGGAAGAGAAGAGGAGAGGAGTTCAAAAGGAAAAATGGAAGAGGAAAGTAATATGAAGAAAATAAGGAAGTGACTTTCTGAAAAGGTATCAATGATATTGAAAGGACATGAACCTTTGAAAGGGTCATAATTATGAACACTTGTGACTCTTCAAAAATATTTTTAATTATAAATTATTGAGACTTTTCCAAAGGATTTTAGATATGAAGGGTTGTGACTTTTTAGAAGGATTATAACTATGAAGTGTTGTGACTTTTCAAAGGATTTGTAATATGAAAGGGTGTGACTCTTGGAAAAGAAGAAGGTAAGAAAAGTTTGTTTATGAATTATATTTGTTTAATTATGTTTATGAATTTATTTATGAACAATACTTGTGGATTATATTGTGTTAGCTCATGGGTTAACACCGTGGATATCAATGTGAACTCGAAGCATGGAGGATGTGAGATATTAATATCTACATTATCTACCATGGATGAGATTCGATATTGAAGCATGGAGCATGGAGATATTAAGATTTCCATTGTCTGCCATGGTCGATAATTGAGTAATAATACATTAATCTATTAGGAGAATTATAAGACTTGAAGCATGGGGATAGCAAGGTATTAACACTTTGAACCGACCACCATGGCCAAGAATTTTCCGCATTTTTAGAATATTTTGATGTTGTCAAACATATGCATACGTTTTTGACCTTGGATAGAGGATGCCCATCCAAGAAGAATCTTAAGGGGTGCACTCTCGGGATGACGGTGAAGTAGCTATGAGCTATGAAGCCTGATTTGAAGATGTCCTTAAGATTGGGGTTAACTTAGAGGGTAGAATAATATAGTTAGTTTTATTATTATTGTGATTCTAAAATTTATTTTTGCAAGTATTACTTGTCCTAACTAACCCTATTAGTGGGGACATTACATATATTTTTTTGTTACTCATCAAACACATAGGCAATCAGTTAACACTAAAAAATATTGTAACTTAGCAAGTACTAAGAATCAACTGTAATTCGGCAATAACTGAATATAGTGATCTTAATGTGATTAAACTTTCATTTAACTTAGGTGCATACACATAAAAGAAATATCCTAAACATAAGTGACACCAAGATTTAATGTGGAAACCCAATTTGGAAAAAACTTCAAATTACAACTAGTTATTGTTTTTAGTCTTTTGAAGTGAGCCCTATTAGGAGCGAACCCTATTAAAGGTTACAAAACACACTATTAGGATGACCCTATTAAAGGATTTAATCACCCTGTTAGGAGTGGCCTTGTTAGAGGTCTTTTAGCCATTTCAAATAGAAATGCCACTTTGTTAGACAATTTACAAATAGTTGCTAAGCCAACTCTGTTAAGAGATTTAGATCACTACTAGAATGGTTAGAGAGTAACAATGAGATGACCTAATTTTTGATGAAACTGAATTACTGATTATAGATATCAATTCTAACCTTAATACTAGATCCTTCTTGATCAAATGTATCTTTGTAACTCCAAAAGGATATTCTTCTTATCCTTCAAATTCACTTCCTCTTGGCATCTTCAAATCTTATATTTTATTGCACACATTCAATCCTCAACTTGACCTTAGATTTATATCTTACACATTGTCAAGGCAGCTTGAATACAACTTAGAATACTTAATATGCATCTCCTAAGTTGGCTAGAACCAACAAACAAATCAATTTAACTCAATATGCCAAAACAAGAAAATTGTTTGTTAGCCAACCTTGCTCAGTAGACACTAACCAAAATAGATTTTCCTTTATTAACCAAGTGAGCTTGGTTAACACTGGTTATCATGCCAACTTGCTTTGTCTCCCGAGTAAACTCAGTAGACACCACCTTCTACAAATTATCTTTGGTAATCGAGTGACCTTGGTTAACACTTGTTATCTTCCAACTTTCCTTTATCTCCTAAGTGAACTTGGTAGACACTAACTTCTAAACTTTGCATACACATGAATGCTTGGAAAACACATGGAATTGTCTTCATTACTCAAGTGAGCTCAATAGACAATGACTAGTGAATGTATGACATTTGTGTAACATCAAAGATGATATACAATTGCTCAATTATTTTCAACAAGTATAAATGTTGAGTTGTTATTTTTGGAGGCTTGCTAAGTTGGCCACACAAGATGAAAATGTCCTAATTTCAAAGGTGGATGTTTATGTTGGATATATCAACTTGTCATTGGAGGATCAGTGCCATATCATGAGTATTTTTGATGTTATTGTAGATTTTGGGAGTGTAAATTTAGTAGAAAATCTTCAAGCTTTGTTATGAAGGCCTTAAAGGCTCTAGATGGGCTCTAAAATAGGGTCAACTAGAGCTTGTGTAACTCATTCTTTGTAGATCAGAAGTTGAGGACCCCATAATGGGGTTATAATAGCCAATCAACTAAAAAATTTGAAAGTTATGGTCTTCCAAAGTTGAGCCAACCAAAATTTCAAAAGTAAATGTTAGAAATGTATTGGGTAGACTCGATATGTATTTTTAGGGTTAATCAACATCAAAAGTTGGGGTTTCATGTCTAGAAACTTCCTGGGCAACATAATATTTTCTATAAAAGAAACATTCATAGATTGTCTAGGAAAGCTCTAGGTGATAGTTTACAACTTTTTCTTCCAAATTATTGTAAGGAAGGTGCCCATATGGGTTTTCATATATTGTATTTTAAAATATTTTAATTCTACATTTGGGGAAATAATAAGAAGCCCATATTTAATTCTTCCAAATTGTTGTTATTTATTTGTTTCTGTATGTGTTTTTGGTATTAAGAGGAGCATTGTTCATCATTCTTATTTATGGACTTGTAACCTACACACGAATAGGTAAGAAAATGGGTTGGTAGGGAGGGGCTTGCCATAGTGAATCCCACATTGAGGAATCAAACTTAGAAAAAGATCAAATAGAAAAATGAATACTAACATGCAGTAGAACCAAATAGAAAAAAATGTAGAATATCACTCGATATGTTAATGATATTCACAATAACTTTGACTCAAAACAAAAACCAAAAGAATATCATGTTAGGAAAAAAAATGAAGTATCTAGATGGTGATAATAGGTCTCAATTAATGATACTTGTCTAGAATTAGATCTCTTCATTAATGATCAATTTATATAGTGAATATATATGTAGGAGGAAGAATGCATTATGGTTGTTGAAAATCTTGAATACTTGAATGAAGAATGTCTTATTTATTTGAAAACTCCTTGAATGCACTTTTAGAGCTTAAGAATGGGTAGCTTAAATTGATTATAGAATATTGTAGATGGCCAAATGAGGAGAGAGGGCCTTCTTTTGTACCCATTTCAAATAAAACCTTGAGAATAAAATACTCAAAGCAACATGAAAAAAATTATATTTTGTAGGTAAAAGTACAAACCTATGTCACACTTTTATAAAGTAAAAGGTCAATAGTATGTAGACTGTTCAACTTTAATGACATAAAAGTAACATTTGTGTTTAGAATTTCAAGATGATGAAAACTAATGCATTGTGTAAAATTGGATGAATTTTATATCAATAATAGAAAAAATAAAATGAGTAATATTCAATGAATTTTTTTGTTTTTGAATTCAATATTTAGTTTCTTAAATATGGGGTATACTTCATGTCAAACAAGTATATGAAAGTAATCCATTTTCTCTCTGATTTTGAAATATCTCATAAATGCTATGTATAGATTTTGTAGAAAATTATATATTGGTTTTTGACGTAATTTTTCTCTGTTATAAGTACTTGAAGTCAAACTAATCATAAATTGGTCATTTTTTCCTCCCATCAAACTTTCCCTATCAAATCTACATCCTTTTGTAGAAAAATACACATTTTTTAAGAATAACTCTCTCTACAAGTACTACATTAAAAATTTAAACCTTTATTATATGAATTATTATTATTTTTATCTTTTGAAGTACCATCCTCTCAAATGCTAAAATATTTACTTCAAATATTTTAAAATATCTTCTCTTATAGGCCAATCCCCATTTTGGTTGCTTCTTAATTTCAAAAACTAGTCAAAATGATATAAAATATATATCATGTTGATAATTACTTCAAGATCTATTAAAAAATGTATTTTTAGTTTTTAAGAAAGTTGATCTCTAAAGAGAAATGAGATTTGTCAAAAATAAGTTTAGATGTCCTCCATTGTGATACAAATATATACTTTTACACTTCTATTAGGCCTCAAATTTCTTAGGAAAAATACACAAGAAATGGATGACCTCATCCCTTACCTCCTAGGTAAAGGATGACCTCATCACTTACACTGGGTAAGAGATGTCCTCGTACTTTACCTGGAGGTATTAGGCCTCACAAATAGGCTATTGGCCGAAGAAATATTGCAAGAAGAGAGATGAATGGTGATATATGTGGTAGGAATAGTCAAAATTTCATTTAAAGTGTGATTTAAATTTAGTTGGCATAATAAGTTCATGGTTACACATATAGGATGGTGTGAGCATAGAGTTTTGAGAAAGATTATAAGAAGAAATAACCTCTATTTAAGTAAATAAATGCAAGAGATAGGTCCTAATGTACAAAACTACACTAAGGAGAGATAGAAGGTTTCAAATGAAGGTTATTCCATTTTAAAATGGTACACTATTTTTTAGTTACATTTTACAATCATGTATAGTTTCCTTCTTTTAATTGTATCATGTTGAAATCATATCAAAGTGATTGAATTGGTTTCGTAGTGCTAGATAATTTGATTGTAGTATAGACAGGCTTTCACATTGCATGCAGTAATTCTAGAAGATTATGAATCAAAACCATGGATATTTCAACAAAGTTTATATTTTATTGGCTATTTAAATCCTAAAGTAACCTAGTGTCCACATTTATCAGTAATTTTGGTGTAATGACAATGAACATGTAATTGATGTGTTTCATGTCATGTTGAAATATTGCTAGTTATTATGGATAGAGTGGTTGCATTTCATCAATGGGTATTTTGAGTGTTAAATACATGTTGATGTATATCTATTCAATATAATAACTCTACCTAGTATTACTATTGGAACATATCTTTTTTTTGTATAGTATCATTGTGGAGCACATTTTTTATGAAATTGGTCAAGTTTGATTTTCTTGTGCCTTATGTTCATTGACAAATCATGTGTAATGATTTGTGTGAGAAAGTTAATTATAATTGGATATTTCAAGCACCATCAATGTGTTGTAATTTTTATAACTTTATTCTGAGTTTACTAATTATGTTCCAATCTAATGCATTTTTAAATAAATTCATTTAATTGGAAAAGCCAAATAGAACTTAGATGACACATGACAGTAGTTTCAAGTAGAGTACTTTTAGAGTGTGGTTTCCATTGTGCCAAAAGACTAATCTATCAATGCTCAATACAACCACTCAACTTATAGTACATAGGAGGTGATTAAGCCCTTGTCATGAATCCCAAGGGGAGTGCTAAACAAATTTTTGACAATCTCCTCCTCAGCATTACCCAAGGGTCTGAGGATTCACATGGGTGACTAAGCTCTGATACCACTTGTTAAAATAGGGTTTTCGATGAACCAAAAGGCTGATCTGTCAATGCTTGATACAACCACTCAACTCATAGTACACACGGGGCATTTAAGCCCTTCTCACTAATTTTGAGGGGAGCACTGGACAAATTTTTGACAAGTACCCTATGCTTGTTTTGTAAGATTTATTTATGATTTTATATCTAAAAATTTTTAATTACATTTTTTTACCATCGTTTTAGATTTAAACCATAATGTGAGGAACACCTGAATAAAGGTAATTAAAAAATCTAAATCTAGATCATGTTGTCTTAAAGTGTGTAGATCAATCCTTGTTGTTTCTTACATTTAGCATGTCAATAATAGTGATATCTTTTTAGGGTTAAGATAAAAGACCATAGCTATTTGAAAACACTCCAATTAAATTTTAAAATCCTACTAATTTTTAAAATAAAAAAGAAATCAATGAAATATAAAAAGGAGAGCACATGCCATCAAGTCAAATATCCAACTAGTTAGGTTCATATTTGTAGAAATAAATAAATAAAATGTATCTTGAATTTATATTAAAATTATATAGTTACAAAACATCATATTCAATCAATCCAAATTTTTATCCATATGTGTATTCCCCTATTAATGGAAAATGACTTGGATTAAAAAAAATCCTTGTCAAATAGAATGACTATTATAGATTGCACACAAGCTTTAGTGCAAGCTAATAAATGACTGTTCTAGATTATTTCAGATTGCACACAAGATTCAGTGGAAGCCACCAAATGACTGTTCTACATTGTTCTAGATTGCACACAAGCTTTAGTGGAAGCTACCATAATACTATTTTATTCACTTTTCTATGGGATATTATAACATTCAATCATATTGTCTATTCCATAAAAAATCAGTTGAGTTTAGAAATATATATAAGATAATATTTGTGAAATAAATCTTGATATTGGAATGATAATTAACAAAGCATGAGATAGAAATGCATGAAGTTGAGTTCAAGGAAGCTCAATATGACATGTCTTAATACGATTACTCAAGCCTCTTTTCACTTTTCGATATTTAAAAAAAAAGAAGACTTCAATTATTGAAATTTGTGTCGTATTAAATAGATTTTGAAGAATTATTAAAAAACCAAATCTTTGACTAGACTATTGTGGAAATTAGGAGGCCAAATTTTCAAGAATTGTAGAAATGTCAATTATTTGACTAGACTTTTGTGAAGACTAGGTGGCCTTTTAGGAAAACTAATGACCCAGATGAACTCCATATTTCTGTACATTTAAATTCAAGTTTTCACCCATTATTTGATAGTTATAGTGCACATTATAATACATTGGTCATTAGGTATTTTAGGTAACAACTGTGTTTGAATTCAATTTGAGAGAGGTGGTGGAATTTTCTAGGTAAACATAAACACACAACGTAGGATTTCTAGCATTGCCAGCAAACAATTATTTGAATTCTCTAAAACAATAATCTAAATAAACAATTGGAATGGGCAAATGAAAGTAGCAAGTAGAGGCTGGAGAGCATCAATTGTAAGATGTATTGAAAGACTTCGACAAAAAATTTCTAGAGCATTTGTGAAGAGGGGGAAAGGGAGATTTGAAGTGATTGTTGGCATAGCCAATGCAAGCCCTAATTCCATTGCTTTGCATTGTCCATTTAAATTTCCAACCTAGAGCTTTGTTGTTGTCTAAGAAAATGGCTCCCATGTGGAAGCCCATTCCACTAAAAGCTTCACTATTTCTTTCCCCAATTAAAATGACAAGAAAAAATGCAGAGGGGAAAGTGAGAAAGCCAGTAATGTTAACCACAATTTTGTGATTTGATATAAAATGACTATTTATATGCATATATTTCACATTATAGTCTATTATCAATTAGAATATGGTTATTTATTAATGAACCTAGAGTTTCATCTATTTATTCCTTGATTTGTTCTAGTAAGGTGTTTCTCTCTGTGGTAAAGTCTATCCGCATTAAATTTGTTAGAATACAATCCTTGTAAGGGAGAACTAGTTTTTGGCTTAGATGCCTAACATAAAATGCAAAAAAATCAATAACACATTTGACACTAGGATTTTATATGGAAATCCAATTTGAGAAAAACCACTAGTAACATGCTACTCATTCTCACTCTTCTAAAGTGATGCCCTATGAAAGACCAACCATATTAAACGTTATAATACACATTGTTAAACATGACCTAGTTAGAGGATTTCAATCACCCTATTAGGAGTGAACCTTGTTAGAGGACTTTAGATCATTCACTTGAAATGTCACCTAGTTAAAGGATTTAAAAATGACTATTAGGTCAATGTTAATCCAAAGGATTTACCCTAGACTAATACAATGATTAGAAAGTAACAGTAAGGCTTGATCTGATAACAAATTACAACTCACTTGCATATTACAAATCTCTATTTCATTCCTCCAGTATACTTGGCTTTCACACACTTCAACTCTGATAGCTTGTTCACCCTTCAAATATTCATGCTCTTAAGCCTTCTTGATTTTCTTGCCAATACCAATCTTTTTTGTTCAATCACTAGAAGAAGAAATACCTTAGACCTCTTGTCTAACTTAGGTTCTTGAATATTGACCAACCTTGCTTCTGACCAGTCATCTTTATAAATAAAAAATTAAGATATTTTTTTGTTCATCCTCTATTGTCCATTTTAGGGGTAGGTAGGATTATGTAGGATTCAATGAATCCACCCATCTTTTCATTTGAGTCCCTTCTTGAAACTTCTTCTTCAATCCTCTTTGAATTCACCTCAAAATGGTTTACCATGAATTTTGTGCCACCAACTCATCATACTTACCTTCAACAAGCTTCACAGAATTCAAAAAAGAAAAATAGTTGGCTCAGATTCATCAAATATATGATTTAACATTAATACTAACACTCGACATCAATATGTTGTCACTCGGCTTCCAAACTATTCTTCCACTCATCTTCAACTAGATCACTTAGCAAACACTAATGTTTACTCATGCTTGACATCAACTAAACTTTACTCGACTTACATTGTATCATTTGGCATACACTAAACTTTCACTTTGCTTGGCTCCAACTAATTTTGTACTTACCTTGCACTAACTTTTCTTGGCACCTATAGTTCACTCGGTTAAGCTTGATAGACTCAATTCTTCTTACTTTTTCTTCTAGACTTAGTCAATGTATCCAACCTCTATCACCTTAAGTAGATAACCATTGCACTATAACATCACTATCTTAATGTATATTTGTACTCCTTTTTCTTACCTTAACTCAACCTTTCCTCTAGGTTCTTTTGTTATCTCATTTCATCAAAACCTCCTCATCAATCAAATAAATGATAGTACTCAAATCAACTATGCATTTCTCTTACTAACAAGTAGAAAGTTTGATATTAGTGTCAAAAAAATGATTGAAACACATTCTCATACTTACTCAATTTGTTTTCAACACTTCTCTTATAGGCCAACCCTAATTTTGGTCGCTTCTTAATTTCAAAAACTAGTCAAAACACTCTAAACTAAGATATATGATGTTGATCATTATGTCAAGATTTATTAAAAAAATTATTTTTTAGTTTTTAAGAAAGTTGAGCTTTAAGGAGAAACGAGATTTGGCCAAAATCAGTTTGAATGTCCTCCATTGTGATACAGATCTATACTTTTAGAGTTCTATTAGGCCTCAAATTTCTTAGTAAAAACACACAAGAAATGGATAACCTCATCCCTTACCACCTAGGTAAGCGATGACCTCATCCCTTACACTAGGTAAGAGATGTTTTCATTTTTTATCTAGAGGTACTTGGCCTCAACAATTGGCTCTTGGCCAAAGAAATATTATGAGAAGAGAGGTAAATGGGGATATATGTGGTAAAAATAGTCAAAAATTAATTTCAAGTGTGATTCAAATTTAGTTGGAATAATAAGTTGACTGTTACACATATAGGATGGTGTAAACATAGAGTTTTGAGAAAGATTGTAAGAAGAAAGGACCTCGATTTAAGAAAATAAATGCAAGAGACAAGCCCTAATGTACAAAATTGCACTAAGGAGAGATAGAAGGTCTCAAATAAGAGTTCTTCCATTTTACAATGGTATGCTATTTTCAATTACATTTTAAAATCATATACATGTTTCTTCTTTTACTTGTATCATGCTCAAATCATATCAAAGTGATTGAATTGAATCCATAGTGCTAGAGAATTTGATTGTAGTATAGACAGGCTTTTCAATAACATGAAGCAATTTCTAGAAGATTATGAATGAAAACCATGGATATTTCTACAAAGATTATAGTTTATTGCCTAATAAAATCTTGAAGTAACCTAGTGCCCACATTTATCAATAAGTTTGGTCTAATGAAGCTCATCTCATCAATGATATGTAATTGATGTCTTTCATGTCATGCTAAGATATTGCTAGTTATTATGGACAGAGTGGTTGCATTTTGTCAATATGCATTTAGAGTGGGGTTGTTGTTACACCAAAAGGTCGATCTATCAATTCTCAATACAACCACTCAATTTATAGTACACACGAGGTAGTTAAGCCCTTGTCATAAATCCTGAGGGGAGAGCTAAACAAATTTCCGACAATCTCCTCCTCAACGTTACTTAAGGGTCTGAGGATTCGAATCAATGACTAATCTTTGATACCACTTGTTAGAGTGGGATTTCCATTGCACCAAAAGATGATCTGTCAATGCTCAAAACAACCACTCAACTTATAGTACACATGAGGTAGTTAACCCTTCTTAATAACTTCAAGGGGAGCGCTGAACAAATTTCTAACAATATGCTTGTTTTGTAAGATTTATTTATGATTTTATATTTAAAAATATTAAACTACATTCTTTTACCATCCTTTTAGATTTAAACTATAATGTGAGGAACACCCAAATTGAAGTAATTGAAAAATCTAAATCTAAATCATGTTATTTTGAACTCTGTAGATCAATCCTTATTTCTTATCTTTAGCATGTCAATAATAGTGATATCTTTTAAGGGTTAAGCCAAAAGAACATAGCTATTTGAAAACACTCCAAATACATTATAAATACTACTAATTTTAAAAATAAAATAGAAATCAATGAAATAAAAAAGGAGAGCACATGCCATCAAGTCAAATATCCAACTAGTTAGGTTCATATATGTTGAAATGTATAAATAAAATGTATATTGAATTAATATTAAATTTATATAGTTACAAAACATCATATTCAATCATTCCAAATTTTTATTGATAGCAGTATTCACTTCGTTAATGGGAAATGACTGTTCTAGATTGCACACAAGATTTAGTGGAAGCTACCATAGTAGTATATTATTATCCTTTCTATGGTATCCTATAACATTCAATCATATTGTCTATTCCATAATTATAAAACTCAATGAATCAAAGCTGAGATACAACATTAATTGAGTTTAGAAAGATATGTAAGATAATGTTTGTGAAATAAATCTTCATTATGACATGACATAGAAATGTATGAAGTTGAGTTCAAGGAAGCTCAATCTGACATGTCTTAAAACGATTCCTCAAGCCTCTTTTCACTTCTCTAGATTTGAAAAAATAAATAAAAGACTTCAATTATTGAAATGTGTGTCGTACTAAACAGATTTTAAAGAATTATAAAAAGTCAAAGATTCCAAGAATTATAGAAATGTCAATTCTTTGACTTGACTATTGTGAAGATTAGGTGGCCTTTTTGGAAAACTAATGACCCAGATGAACTCCGTATTTCTGTACATTTAAATTCAAGTTTTCACCGATTATTTGACAGTTATAGTGCACATTATAATACATTGGTCATTAGGCTTTTTAGGTAAAAATTGTCTTTGAATTCAATTTGAGAGAGGTGCTGGAATTTTCTAGGTAACCATAAACACACAGCGTAGGATTTATAACACAGCCAGCAAACAATCATTTGAAGTCTCCGAAACATTACTCTGAATAAACCGCTGGAACGGGCAGAGGAAAGTAGCTAGTAGAGGCTGGAGAGCATCAATTGCAAGATGCATTGGAAGACCAAGACGGAAAATTTTGGAGCATCTGTGAAGAGGGGAAAGGGAAATTTGAAGTGGTTGTTGACACAGCCAATGCAAGCCGTAATTCCATTGCTCTGCACTGTCCATTCACATTTCCAACCCAGAGCTCTGCCCTCGTCTAAGAAAATGGCTCCCATGTGGGAGTCCTTTCCACTGAAAGCTTCAACTTTTCTTTCCCCAATTCAAATGCCAAGCAAAAAAGCAGAGGGGAAGGTGAGCAGGAGTTAAATCAATCTTAGAAGATGTGTAATGTTTGCTCAACACGAGAAGCGTGTTTGACTGCAAGCTCAACATTTGGTAGCCCACCGTCCTCAGTTTTACAAGTGACATTAACTACAATCTTGTGATTTGAGATAGTATGACTATTTATATGCATATATTTCACATTATAGTCTGTCATAAATTACAATATGGTTATTTATTAATGAAGCCATAGTTTCATCTCATTATATGTGTCCTTGATTTGTTCCAGTAAGGTGTTGATCTCTGCGGTAAAGTCTATTCGCATAACATTTGTCAGAATACAATCCTTGTGAGGGACAACTAGTTTTTGGCTCAGATGCCTACATGAAGAGCCAGCTCTTATGGGAACTAATGAATTGTTTGAACCGCAGTACAATAAAAGCCAGAAAGCAATTACTTCAAATCACAATAAACTTATTTATTACAAGATCAGAAAAAACAATATAACAATCGAAAATGAAAACGGAATACATTGTCCTCCTCTATGGAAAAAAAGGAACACAATTATTAGGAACGGAGCGCTGAACAAGCTGGATAACTTCTAGAAGCTTAAAATATCACTCGGTAGCTTCAATATAGGAAACCAGAAGGAGAAAACCGCCCAATAAAGCCTAAATAGTGTATATAAAAGAGATTGCAACCGAATATTCGATCATTTGAGCAACCAGAGCGTTTTGCGAGAATACCGATATTCATCTCCATCAATGTCCAGCGCAGGAAAGTTCAGATCTAAGCCGGACATTGTAGGAGAATCTCTGCATTCCGTAACGGCGGATGAAGATGGATGGCTACTATTGCTTGAGCTGTCGCTTTCCTTACTGCCGCCATCGATTATTCCAATTCCTCCATCACTTTCATCGCGTCTGGGCTGATTTGACATCTTAAGCGCTGCCAATTGTTGTTGCCTCTGAAGCTCCGGTGGAAACATAACCTCCGAAAGAGAAGGTGATGAAGAGGAACCCACACCCACATTGATGCTCTTAGAAATGAAGTCATGGGTCCATGGGCGAGAGGCAGCTTTGGCAACCATGTTGGACTTAATCTATGACGGCACAACGATTCTTTCCTCGCACGGCTCAGGATTGTTGTAAGTAGCCTTCCTCTGTATGAGATTAGGGTTTTGGAAATAGGAGAGTGGGAAATTGGTTTTGGCCTTGCAGCCTTTTATGGCTCTTGCAGCCAGGTCATATGCATGGGCTGCCTCAATATCGGAACTGTATGTGCCCAGCCATACTCGACGCTTCTTTGATGGGTCTCTAATCTCCGCGGCGAAGCGGTTTGAAGGCCTCTTTCTCACTCCTCTGAAATGACTCTCTTTGGAGGGTGCCTGGGCACTGGATTGGGCTTGCATGGAACTCATTCTAAATGCTGGTAAGGGAAGAGATGGAAAAACTGAGAAACGAGAAGTGTACGAAATGAGGATGAATTGACAGGAGGCCAGGGAGTCGTTTGATGTTTATAAAGAAGAAGAAAAGTGTGGAACTCCGGACTACGAGATGGTATAGCTGGACAAGAGTGGGCTGAATGAGGGTGATGGCCGGTCAATTTGGCACTGATAACCTAAAAATTTGAGTAGATGCCCGATGAGAAAACGAACAATTGGGAGTAATTGTAAGAGTCCCCGGGGACATGAATGAGGTGTGGTTAATTTTAGAAACAAATCATGGCAAGAGTGAATAATATTTTGACTCCATCTTGAATTTTACAATACACTCTCAACGCAACCTTGCTGGACGGTATCCTGTTTCTTTCATTTATTTGTTATTCTGATGACTTTTATAAGTTTCAAACTGTAGACAAATCATCATTTGGAAGTTTATGTTTTAATAAATTGTAGATTATTTTTATTTAGAGGTCTTTTTAATTATTCAAGACAACAGTACAAGTCTAACGGCTATTTTTAAATAAGGCACACTAAGAAACAAATTATTCTTGGTAGAAATAAATTGACTATTTATCACTTAAAGCATCCACAAAGAATCTATTATTAAGGATGACTATGACCAATTTTAGAAGTTTACATTTCAACAAATTATAGATAAAGCTTCATTTATAATGTTGTTTTATTTATGAAGGAATGAAAATGCTTAATATTTTTTAAGGATAAAAGAAGTTCGATAGAGTTTGGTCTCTAATAAACAAAGAATTATATTTAATTTTGTTTTAACAAAAGATAAAAGTAAAATGTTATTGAATTATATAAATATCAATGTCTTAATTTTATAGGAATTAAATCAACAAAGAAAACTATATTCAAAATATATCTTTTAATGAATATGATAAATTTTAAATGATATAATTAATCTTATATATAAATATAATATTTTTGAAATTGAAAGCTGACCTGAATAATAGGAAGTTGCAGAATAGAAAATAGTCAAGAAAATCAAGAATTAACCAACCCCTCTTTTCAATTTCAAAAAACCTGACACTAAAGTGTACCAACTACAATAAAGAAAACTTCGGACAATAGACATCATCAAAATACAAGCATTATACTAAATGTGGGTCCATAAAAGCACCATGAAGAACCCTCGTGGGTAGGGTGTTGTAACAACAAGCATAAAAAAAACTAAAACTTAAATTAAAGAGGGAAATAATTCCCCTTGTTCTTCTCCCTCCCCTTAGGTTTATCCAGTAGTAGTTGGAGCTAATCATCTGCCAAGAACCTTTACACTAAAGCCATAGTGTCCAATCCATGACAGAGGTCAAGCTCTCTTTCTCTACATGGAGAAAGAGAAAGGTCGAGGTCATCGAATGCATCATCCTCATGGAAAACCTAGTGACCTTATCAAACCTCAACTCTAGGATCTCATTTCTTTCCTCCAGCCTTTTAAGGTTTCTATTAGTGACCATCGGATCTTTATTTTGGACACTAGTTGGGGACCATGGATTGTCCCTCTAAAGGGACTGATCACCTTTTTTGGTAGGACATTGAGGGGAGGTGAGAATCTCCCCCTTCTCACCCCCCAGCATATTAGGGCTATTATTCTTATAAGTATTAGAGACATGAGATGGAAGGGGTCTCAAGTGACTACTATCCTCTCCTTTATGCTCACTAACAGTTTCTTCATCCTCTTCTCTAACATATTTCCTTTTAAACCTCTTCCTCTTCTATTTTTCTTGAGGTGGTTTTTGCTTTCAACTATCATTGGATTCAAAACTAATGGACATTAAAGTTTAGGTCTAAGGAAAAGATTGACCACTCTCATAGACACATCCATGTTGCCTATTTCTAGTGTTCAACAGTACTTGGCTAAATATAAACAGGGTTCATTCTTATTTCCCCACTCTCATGCAAGTGCTCAATGATATCATCTAAGATATCTAACATAACCCCAACTCAACTCGAATGAAGGCTAGAAAAGCTAGAGAGAGCACCTAGAAACTTTTAACTTAGGAAAAAGAAATGAAGGACATCCAACTAAAATGGCATCAAGAAATAATACCACTCAATAGGCTTGATCCATGAAAACCCATTATTATCTTTGGTACTTTCCACCTCATTAAAAAACCCACTAGCTTTCTTCTTGATATTAGTATCTTTAATTATGAAAATCTTTCTCTTTTCCCTTGTAACATGATCCCACTAAATATTGCAAAAGTCACTAGACCAATTTAGGCAAGTATTGCCAACTTTGTCATCCTTTCATTCTCCAATTTGTTGGCCTTAGAATGGTTTTGACATTTGGGTGTCAACACACTTAACTACATTTTACATTGAAGCTAAGTACACTATGTATAATGAGTCATAGTGTGTGTCGAGCCAATATTTCAATAGGTGTCGAGTGACTTCAGGTGCCAAGTAAGCAATAGATGTCGAGTCAAAGTTGATGCCAAGCAAGTCAGAGTGCTTCATATGTCAAGTGAGCCAGACTCATACATGTGCCAAGAAAGATAGGATGTAATAGGTGCCAAGAAAACTAGGAGAGTATATGTGCTGAGCACTAGTAGTTCAGTATGTGTCGAGTAGCACACAATCAACATTTGAGTTTATGCCCTCACAAACTCGAATGCAAACCATTTTTGGAGTCGACATAGAAAGATTTCAAAGGTGAACAAGGATCAAATCAAATATTTTTCATTTCTTATGTAATCAACATGCAACCACTCAGAAAAATGGAAGAGGCATGCAACCAATGAGAAAAAATGCAAGGAATGAGTGGGAAATTAAGATTCAATATGGATCATAGATCCATACCTAACCCTAAGTCTTCACAATCTTTAAAAGGAGGACGAAAGGCCCATTTTAAGAGGGAATGAGAATAGTGTATGGGTAAACTATAGTGAAATTTGAAGTGAAGTGTGAAAGAATTAGAGGAACAGAGCAACAATTATACATCCAGTTGATCAGAACAAAGCAAGGGATACAAACAAATATAAAATAAAGCAAGGATCACATTAGAGAGAGTGGATCAATTACATGAATCTAGCAATTAAAAATTGCATGCTATTAGGTTCATTGTTCTAATACTTTCTTGCCATTGTATTAGATGTTAGAAATCCTATATTGATAGGTTAGCTTAACAGCTAGGTGGGAGAACCATTGGAGAAGGTGATTGAAAATCCTATTGAATTAGGTGGGTTTAACAGCCTATTGTAAATCCTTTAATAGGGTGAGACTTCTTGTAAAGTGTTTGTAAATCCTTTAATTAGGTTACTATTGACACAATGTAAAGCCTTTAACAGGGAAGACCATCAAAAGTGGTCAAACAATTATTGATCCAATGATTTTGTGGGTATCATTCCCACCCTAGTTTTACCTTCTTATTCCTAGAGGGTTTCTCGGTTACCAAATCTGGTGTTATGTGTGTTGATGCATGTGTTTATTTCATGTCCATTTAATTTGTATACATGCATATAATTTACTTTTAGTTATTTGCTTTAAAAGATTTCAAAAGGTTAAAAGTGTGGTACTTCTGATTCAGCACACCCCCCCCCCCCCCCCCCCCACCCCTTGCCCCACTCTTAGAAGTACTCTTCCCCAAAAATTTGTATCAGAGCAGTGGTTCTCACAAGGACAAACCTAATAGCTTAGAGAAAAGGTCTTAAGATGGAAGTCTTCAAACTTTGAAAGATCATAGACAATCAAGTGATTGATGTGCACCTCGCTCTACACAAATTGGAAGAAGCCAGAGAAGAATTGAGAAAGTCCTTGAAAAGAAGGAAAGATATAGCCATAGCTGAAAATGAGATACACTACAAGGAGATTGACATGACACAAGTATTTTCCAATGGAAATTCCAAGGAATTTGATGTAGAAATAGTAGAATTGATGGAGAAAAATAGAGCGCAAGCTGAAGAAATCAGATTACTCAAGCTTGAACAAGTGTCATGAGCCATAATGCTTTGTGAAGTGACTGAACAGAAGAAGAGAGCTATTGAAGACAAGACCATGATAGAAGATTACAAGAGAAGTCTTACCAATAGACTGGAGGAGAAGACAATTGAGTTTGAAAGAATCTCAAACATGCAGCTTGACACCTTAAGTCAAATGATGAATGCTCATCATGAGCTAAATATTAAAGACATTGAGATTAGTACATTGAAGATACAAAATGATCAAATGCAGAATGAATTGAAAAGAGAGAAGGAGATATAAGAAAGCTTCAAAAAACCCAATGAGGCTATCAAATACTTTGAGAAAATAATGAAATCACTAAGGGCTAGTAATGATACTTTAGGACTTGGTTACACCAACATTGAGCAAGGAGAATCATCTGAGACTGCAAAAGAAAGGAGCAACAAAGGTAAGAATACTAAACCTACTTGTCATTTCTGTGGTAAAAAGGGACATACCTCTAATGTATGCAGGAGCAAGAATAGTGACCAGCATGATAAGCCTACAAATGCAAGCTTTTGTCACAAGTGCAAAAAATAAGGACATCAAGCACATGAATGTAGAATCAAGACCATGAGGATGCCAAGATTTGATGTTCACTGGTATGACTACAAAAATTATGGACATAAAGCATTTGAATGTAGATCAAAGCCTATGTGGACATCTAATTAGCCTACAAAGGGAAACAACCATGGTCATCACCACAACTAGGATTACAACACCAGGTATAACTATCACTATTGTTAGGAGTATGGACACATTCCTAAAAATTGCATAAGGACACATTTTAGAGGAAATTACAATAGTTGGTTAAGTCAAACTACATGCTTCAGTTGTTTGAATATTGGGCATATTAGCAGGAACTGCCCAACAAAGTCAAAAGCACCCAAGATAGAAGTCAACAAAGGAAAAGATAAGGTTGATGTTGAAAAAATAAGAGGGCAAATAAACAAAACTTGGAAGAAGAAAGATGAGTGCAACACATCAAATGAAAAGGTCACTTCACCCAAGAGGTCAAGTGATCACATCTCATCCAACTAAAAAAAAATGGGTGTATGGGAATGATATACAAAGTTATATCATACATCAGTTCAAGACAAAGAGGTACTGTAAGCAAGAAATCTGCATGAGCAAGGATGCCAAGTCAAAATTTAAAGTTTTTGCAAACATTGTTGAATTGTGCTTAGATACTGAGTAAAGCTCCAATGGATGTTGAGTTTCTAATAGTGACCAAGTTGATGGTTGATGTTGAGTTGAGATATGTCAATAGAAGCCAAGTGAAGTAGAAGTCTAGTGGAAGCTGAGTAAATGAAATACAATGGAAGCCAAGTCATGTCGAAACCTTCAAGTGTTGAGTTTATAGTTATATACATGAAGCATTTAATGCTAGGTTTTGACAGGTATAAGGCTGAATTTTTCATGCCATTCAAATGAAGAGTAAAAATGATAAAAGAGAAGGAGTGATCATACAACAACCTTGAAGCCATTTGTGTTGATCTCAATAGCGATTCAACAAACACTTCAATGATCTAAGGTATTTATCAAGTGTCGCGCTACATAGAGTTAAATTTTTTAATATATTTAAACCCTAGTTCAGTATAATGGCTTTTAGTTCAAGAAACCCCAAAGGAAAGTAAGGTCTTGAAGTCCAATTAGTTAGCAATGAGGTGAAGCAACCCAAATTTAGGCCAATCCCTAAAGTCACCTATAGAAACAACCTAGCTGGTGCATTGTCTATCATTCCAGCTAAAGTTGTTATGGTGCAAGACGTGAGAAAGTGTTATAACTACAAGATAGGTGTAGTCGTTGATCTAGAGATATTTCAAGCCTATGAAAAGCTATGTGAAAACAAGATTTTGAAGGACGAATTCTAGATTGTTGAGAGAAAGTGTTTGACCAATGCCCTAGTTTAACCTACTGGTTTCAAAATAGAATGGATATGAATTGTCTTGAGTAGGATTCATAATGGATGTTTTTGGTTAGAAACTAAACCAGTGAAGATTAAAAAAAGGATGGTGCATAGGGTTACAGATTTCCCAACCCTAGATCAGCCTAAGACCCTATGCAGTGATTCTAAAGAGATTATTGCAAGGAATACATGAGCCAAATGGAATAAGAGGGGTATCACTATTGACACTATAACTGATCCTCTTCTAGATTTTTTTGTGAGAATGATTTCTCATAAATTTTACCAAGCTAGTAGATTAAACAGTGTTCCATGTATAGATGTGATGTAGCCTATAAACTGGTAAAGAAAGATCACACATATGATTTTTCAGAACTAGTGTTGTAGCAAATAAATGAAAACCTAGGAGAAATAAGGAGATCAAAAAGTGCTCAATGCAAATTTGGTTCAGTTCTAATGTGTATATTCTTTTATGTTATGGAAGAGTTTCCTTCTATTGGAAAGGTGAATCAGAATCTTAACAAAACTACAATTACACAAATCAATGAGTTCATTGATTAGATGGGTGACAATTTGGAGGCCCAAATGACAAGCTATTTTGAGGATTTTAAGAAATCCATGAAATAGAGGGTGAGAATAACAACTTCCCTAGTGGAAAAACACATCAGTGACATATGCTTTTTGGTTGACATTGATTATACCTACATCTAGGTAGAAATACCAAGAGTAAGATGGCTAAAGCCATTGGGATATGAGCTTGATATAGATGAAGCCTTAGCAACAATCACAACATTGCTTGCATAAGAAATAGATAAGGCATCTCCTCACTTTGGCACATATGATGTTGTCAAATCAAAAGTTGAAACTGAATTAAAGATGACTTCTATTATCAAGAAGAAAGATAAATTAGTAAAGAAGATAAAGAAGAAACTTGGGGAAAATATTGAAGGAGTAGTAGGTGAAGAAGAAGAACAAGAACAAGTAGAAGGAGAAAGTGAAGAAGAAGGAGAGCAAGGGAAAGACCCAGTGGAACTAACAAAATTCTTACGAGAAGACAAGGAGGAAGGTGCCAAGGAAGAAGAAGCCAAGGAAGCACCTACTCAAATCAAGCAAAAGAAGAGAAAGCCGAAAACTCAGTTTACAGCTCAGCCAAAGGCCAAAAAGGCAGCAAAGCCCACTCAAGAAAAACCAAAGAAACCTACAACAAGGGCTACTACAAGGGCATCCACACAAAATTCCAAAGAGGCAAAAAAAGAGGAGAAGAAGGCCAGTGAACAACCTACTAAAGAGCCAAAGAAAAGAAGAAAGTATGTGGCACAGCCAAATACTGATGATAAAGAGAGAACAGACTCAGAGGACCACGACCAATATAGAGTGGTAAGTCATCCTCCAAAATCTGCCTTTTACAAAATTTGTGAAAAGATTAGGAATGTGAATTTTAAATGATTTAAAGACTCTTGATTTTAATAAGCTCACTAGAGAAGAGAAAAAGAAAGTAGAGGAATCTGCGTATGCCATGAAGGCTAAATTTAAAAATACACCTCTAGAACTTGACAATACCATGCCCAAGGAACTATGTGAGATAATTGAGAATAAATGGCATTATTATCTAAAAATAGAAAGGGAGATCAGATAATCTACCATAGCTCAAGTAGAACCTGACATGATAAAAGGTCAAATAACAAAGGCAAATAAAAAGCATGGCGGAAAATTTGCACCTAAGTATAGAACCTTTAGCATCCTAGAAAACAAGATAAAGGATGTAGTGAATAAATCCACACAATTGTGGAAAACAATTTATAAGATAACTAATGACAAGGAAGAGGAAACAAATAAGGCAGAGGCCAATACCAAGGGAAAGGAAACATAAACAAAGAAAGGAGAAGAAGAGAAGCAAGAGGAAGAAAAGGAAGCAACAACAAGACCAAATGAAGAAAAGAAGAAAGAGGAGGAAGATAAGAAAGATGAGGATAAAGAAAAAGGTGAGGAGGAAGAAACTCTGGCAATAGTTGAACATTAGGAAGAAGAGGAATAGAGTGTGCAAGACACACAAATGCCACCTCCTAGCCCTCCTCATATAACCATTGCACCTATAGATACAATAACTATTAAGGATGTTCCTAACAATTCAACTCAGAACATCAATCCCCTAATTATAGAGGATCTCTCCAAGATCATTCACCAATCTACTCTTCAGGCATAGTTATGTACAAGCCTTGTATTGGTGAGTGTTGATGAGCTATAGAAGGTAGTAGCAGAACCACAAAGAGAAAAGGAGAAACCAAAGGAACCACCTTTCACCTATATAGCTACTAGCACCAAAACTTTGATGCTTCCACCACCTCTTGTAGCAAGTGATACATTATAGAAGCCAAGTGTCAAGGAAAGAAAACCTAATGAGAAGGAGGATACATCAAAGGAAAAGGAGCAAGCCACCATACAAACATTGGTAGAACTACGAAAGATAGGCACTCCTACAAAGACCCTTCAAAAGCTAAGCACTGAAGCCACTCCTTTGTAAATATCCACTCCAGGCTAAAGCTCAACTAGAGTGGGTAGGGTACTTCATTATGGAGACCCTGAATTAGATGAAGAAATAGTAATAACTGCATTTGACTCCAAGACCATCACCATGGCTCCTATCACAAAAATGCAAGATGCTTTAGATAGAAGGAAGAGGTAGGAGATACTTAGAAAAGAGTATAAACATAAGAAAGCATTGAATGACATTAAGGACATCCTTATGGATGCATTCAGTTTGTAGTCACTAGATGAAGCAAAGCCCATAATAGAACAACTATCTAATATAGTTGACCAGGTGACAAATGAAGACTAGGATACTAATGTTAAACTTATGAAATGGTCTGAGAGAAACTTTCAGGGGAAGGTAACTGAGAAGATATCAAGTGGTATAACACTTGAACAGGTAGAGTTGGCCAAGAAAATTGACAAGGTCAAAGCTGTACTTGAGAAATTTTTCTCATTGTACAAGAAGTTGTGTGATTTTCCAACTTCACACAAGAAAAAAATCAAAGGATATTGAACTTGGAAAGAAATTTGAAGATTTCTAGCATGCAATTGCCAAAGGATCTAGCTCAAAGTGAGAAGCATTTTGCACAATCGCTTCACACTCAAAGGTAGTTAGCTATACTCATAGTAGAGGAAGCCAATATAAAGGCTAAATTGATGCAAATTCAATCCTCTATCACCCCATATTTAGAAGTCCTCCACAAGGAGCAAGTTTATGTAGAAGCAATTCTAAATAAAGATCCTAATCTTTCTACACTTGATGGACTCATACATCTTTCTGTAGAGACTGCCATCTAGCACACATCAGTTGACATTGCTTTGGAGAATTAGGATGCAGCTCTAAAATTAATAATGGAGGTAAATAGTAACTTTTTGGCTAAGTAGGATATTACTCCTTAGAACCATTTGACATTAGTGTCAATATGGGGGAGATATATGTTTTAGGGGAGATACAAGGGAGATATAATATTTTGATGAAGATATAACTAAGGGGGAGAATACTATTAAAAAATTTATCAAAAAGGGGGAGATAAGTAATAAGACAAAGTGAGGGGAAAATACAAAATTTTGGCAATCATATGGAAGATAGCTCTATTCCATATAGGATCTAATACAAAATGTAGGAATTCCATAGCTCTAATAGATCAGATACAAAACACAGGTACAAAATATAGGAATAGGGCAAAAGACAAAGATTATCAAGCATAGATTTTTTGGTTTCAAGAATGAATAAGGTGCAATTAGCTCAGGGGGAGTTATAAGGTATATTGGTCCTTACAAAATTTTGAACAAATTTTGAAATTTTGCATATATGCCGAGCAGAATGAAAAATGTACTCATAAGGTCAGTTCAATAAATACATAGCTAAGTATTTTTGAAACTTATGTCAAAGGGGGAGACTATTGGCCTTAGAATGGTTTTGACATGTGAGTGTCAACACACTTAACCACTTTTTACATTGAAGTCGAGTACACTATGTATGCCGATTCATAGTGTTTGTTGAGCCAGTATTTCAATAGGTGCCGAGTGACTTCTAGTGTCGAGTAAGCAATAGATGTTGAGTGATGTATAGATGTCGAGTCATAGGTGATGATGAGAAAGTTAGAGTGCTTCATATGCTGAGTGAGCTAGAGTCATACATGTACCAAGCAAGATAGGATGCAATAGGTGCCGAGCACCAATAGTTTAGTATGTGTTGAGTAACGCAGAATCATTATATGAGTTTGTGCCCTCACAAACTCAGATGCAAACCATTTTTGGAGCCGACATAGAATGATTTCGAAGATGAACAAGGATAAGATCAAATCTTTTTCATTTCCTATGTGATCAGCATGCAACCAATCAGAAAAATGGAAGAGGCATGCAACCAATAAGAAAAAAATGCAAGGAATGAATGGGAACTTAATATTCAATATGGATCATAGATCCATACCTAACCCTAAGTCTTCCCAATATTTAAAAGGAGGAAAAAAACCCCATTGTAAGAGGGAATGAGAACAGTGTATGGGTAAACTATATCAACATTCAGAGTGAAGTGTGAAAGACTGAACAGAATAGAGCAATAATTATACATCTAATTGATCAAAACAAAGCAAGGGATATGAACAGATATCAGATCAAGCAAGGATCACATCAGAGAGAGTAGATCAAGTCCCTAAATCCAGCAATTAAATATTGCATACTGTCAAGTTCATTGTTTTAATACTTTCTTGCCATTGTATTAGATGTTAGAAATCCTATATTGATAGGTTAGCTTAATAGCTAGGTGGGAGAACCTTTGGAGAAGGTGATTGAAAATCCTATTGAATTAGGTGGGTTTGATAGCCTATTGTAAATCCTTTAACAGGGTAACACTTCTTGTAAAGTGTTTGTAAATCCTTTAACCAGGTCACTATTGACATAGTGTAAAGCCTTTAACAGGGCAGGCCTTTCATAGGGTAGACCATCAAAAGTGGTCAAACAATTATTGCTGCAGTGATTTTGTGGGTATCATCCCACTCCAATTTTACCTTATTATTTTTGGAGTGTTTTTGGGTTACCAAATCTTGTGTTATGTGTGTTGATGCATGTGTTTATTCCATGTTCATTTAATTTGTTTGCATGCATATAATTTACTTTCAGTTATTTTCTTTAAAGGATTTGAAAAGGTTAAAAGTGTGGTACTTTTGATTCACCCCCCCCCCCCCCCCCTCAGAATTACTCTTCCCATTTTGAACATTCCAACAAAATCATCGTGTTATTTGAAATAATAGTTATATGACCACCTTTTAGTAACACACCCCAATTAATAATTGCCATCCTCAAGTCCATATAAATAGCATTAATAAAAGGTATCATTAGAATTTAGCATCATTTTTAATTAGTTCCTAAATATGAGCTAGAATCTCATTCACATTTTGTGAGGTGCACATTTCCATGGCTTCATCTTCTTGCACCACTAGTGCATCTGTTATGCCATTGACTTTATAGAAAGTATGTTGAATAGACACATTCTAGTGTCTTGATATTAAAGTATGTCCATATTTAAATATTTGGAATATATTCCATCCAACACTATTTATTCCTTTAAAACCTTCAATAATTAGTTGTGAATCTACCTCCATAATAAAATTTTGAATATCCTATAGGTTGGAAAATTTAACCCCCAAAAATAGACCCATAGCTTCATCAAAATTGCTACTACTTTCTCCACAATTGCAAGCATAGACCATAATGAGGTTTCTATGGCTATCTCTTATAATGCCACATGCATCAGCATAACCACCTCCTCCCCCCCTTGTGAAGCCATCAAAAATATGTTTGAACCAGAGGGGAGGAGTGGAGGTGAGGTTTCAATATAACACATTGTCTAGCAAAAATTTTTGAGTTGTTAACCTTGAAGACCAGATCCTTAATTCTCCAATTATCTACAATAACACATTCAAAAGGTATTGAGGGGTGAGAGGGGGTCCACCATTTCTAATTATCGATAAATTCATGTAAGGTGCTAGTAATCAATTAGAGAGTGATAGAAGGGGGGCAAATCTATCCTTACAAAATTTAATTGTTTCTTTCCTTACAAAATTACTGGTAGACATATGAAGGAATCAATTTCCAAAATAATCTTATGAGATGATGGTGATTAGAGATCTCTCATCCATGAAAAAATTGTTGGAGATTGTCATTGAAAACCCATTGTAGAAAAAATCTAAGCAGGATGCCCAAGCACACTTCCTTGGCATAAGGACAATAAATCAACAAGTGGGGGTAGTTTTTTCCTCTAATTGGCACAAGACACACCCATTCATCTAGTGGAATCCCTGCCTTTTAAGATTGTCAATAGTAAGTATGCTAACATGTATTAATAAAGTTCAAAGATCAAGATAATCTACTAGAAAAATGTGTGAAGGAGGGTATAAGTTTAATTTCAAATATTTAAGTCTTAACAGAAGGATATTAATGAGAAAAAGGGGAAAATAAGTATTGTATGTATTGTGGTTTACTTAAGAACTACGTACTATATTTTTCTTTGTAAAGATCATTTTTAAATTATAAAATATTATTGTAATTGATAGATTATTTTTTTTGCAAAAGAGATTAAGTAAAGTAACAATTAATATAACATCAAGAATTAGTACAACTCAACCTGAAATTGAAAAAAATTGTAGCTAAAATTATGAATTTTAGGTTAAAAAATGAAAATGTTATTTTCTTCTCAAGGTATATGTGATCTTAATCAAAAGGGTCTCAATGAAAAAAAATGATTTTGCATTATCAAAAGATGAAAAAAGATAAGTTACGACATAGTAAGAAAAAGGATGCTAAAGAACTATATCTAATTCAACAATATATAGATAAATTAAATTTTCCTAAGGTGTCTACAAAAGTTAATGTTGCTAAATTGAAAACTTTAATGTGTGCTTTTGAAATTTTGTGTATGAATAACTTAGAATCAATTCATCAATCAAGTAATGAATGTGATTAATCAAATTAGGTCATATGGTGTGTATTTTACTCAGTGAAAGGTTTTTGAAAAGATACTTCATTGTTTTCCTAGTGAATTTGACACCCTTGTTATTTCCATTAAAGAATCAAAGGATTTGGTAATACTCTCTATAGATGAGTTAATGGTGTTACTTTTATCTCATTAATCTAGAATAAATATGAATAATATTTCTTCTCTAGAGAGTTATTTTAGATCACATGTATTATTTGGCAAAGGAGGAGGAAGGGCAAACTAAAGAAAAAGAAGAAGTGGTAGAAGCATAGATTGATGATTGAGTCCAAATAAAGAAGAAATGACAAATCAATCCTTTCAAAGTTTTGACAAAGTACATGGTAGAAGTCCATTCCAACATTAATCACCATGGTTTGCTAAAGCTTGAAATTAATGATTTTAATTTAACAACATTGGTCATTTTTAATGTGAATTTGGAATGAAACAATAATATGTTGAAGAGCATGGTGATATTTTCTCAAATGTATCAGATAATAATTTAGAAAGTATTTTGATAGCTTGCATTTTTTAAAGAAAATTCTAGAAATATATGGCTCTTAGATAGTGGATTTAGCAATCAAATAACATGAAATAAAGATTTATTTTCTAGTTGGGATGATTATGTAAAATTTAAATTGAAACTAGGAAATGGTAGTAAAGTATCTATAATGAGAAAATGTATTATAAATTTCATGAAAAAAAATAGAGGAAAAGTGTAGATTAATTATGTGTATTTTGCACTTGGATTAAAACACAATCTCATGAGCATTGAAAAATTAATGGAAAAAGGTTACAGAGTACAATAATTATGCTTTTACAATCTTTGATAGAAATACTAGTGGAATGTTAATTACAAGGGTAAAGATGAGAAGACATTAAATGATTCCCATCTATATTCATTGCATTCAAGGAACAAAGGAAGTTAGTTTCAAGATTATGTTCGTAGACAATTGATGGCTATGGTATTTTAGATATTGGAATCTTCATTTTAATGATTTGAACTTGCTGCAAAAGAAAAATATGGTAAAACAATTACCATAAATAGTACAACCACCAAGTTCCTGTGAAATTTCAAAATCAACATAGAGAAGTATTTATAGTAGGAAGTTTATTTAGAGAAAGGGAACCTTTAGAATTTGTTCATACTAAATATATGTGGAACTACATAGAATCCATCATTAAAAGCAAGTAGGTCTATCTTAACATTTATTGATGAATTTAGAAAGAATACTTTGAGAGACTCTCTCAAACAAAACTCTAAAGCTTTTTAAATATTCAAGGAGTTTAAAGATTTGGAGGGAAAAAATGGTGTTCTATACATCAAGGTATTACAATATGATAGTGGTTAAAAACTTAGTTCTAATGAATTTGTGGATGGGTGTTGGTATCATGGAGTTAATAAATAGTTTACCACAATGTAAAAACAACAATAATGGTATAGTGGAGAGGAGAAACATAACCATAATACAAATGGGAAGTAAACACTTGAAGACCAAAAATCTATCCAATTATTTTTGTATATAATAAATAGTATCTATTCTATATATATTGAATAAAAGTCCTAGAAAAATTATTAAAAATACAATTCTAGATGAAGCATGTGAAATGTTATGAAAATCAATGAAACTCATTTTAGAAATATGTGTTTCTTATTCATGAGAACCATCAAAATTGAGAAGGATATTAGTTGATAAAACTGAAAAAATATATTTTTATTGGTTATAGTTAAGGATCAAAAGGCTACATATTCTTTAATACCATTTTAAAGTAATTTATTATTTTTAGGGATATTGAATTTGAAACTAAGATTCATGGGATGGAAATGATAACAAAGAAGTCAAGGGAGAAGAACCAATATTTCAATGTGAAGATGGATAGAAGGAACAAGGTAGTCAAACACCACTTGGTACTCGAATAATGAAGTTTGTGCAAGGAGACTTGAATCTGATCAATTGCATAATTCTACCATGAATTTAAATATAAGAGATGAATCAAATTCTACATCAACAAGACCAAGGTAAAAAGGTAAGAATAAAAGAATATTAAAAGATATATATGGTCAAGAAAAAGATAATCAAGACATGTGCTCAAATTTTTCTTTATTTTCTTGTGATACTTTATAATTGGAAGAAGAAATAAAAGAAGATAAATGATAAATTAATAAAGAGATTGGATCTATTCAATAAAATCAAATATGGGAATTAATGAATCTACCTAGAGGAAAAGAATGTATATGAGTCAAGTGGGTCTACAAAACTAAATTTCATGTAGAAGGTAAAACTGTTAAGAATAAGGAAGGGCTATTTGCTCAAGGATTTACACAAAAATATGGTATTGATTGCAATGACAGAGTTTATTGACTTGAAATAGTTCAAACTATTTCAGCAATTTAAGCATTACATAATAATTGGAAAGTACAACAAATGGATGTAATGTCAACATTTTAAATTTTTTTCTTGATGGAGAAGTTTATGTAAAATAACCACCTAGTAGTGCGGTTTTGGGGCATGAAAATATATTATTTAAATTAAATAACCTGTATTTATGGTTTGGAAAAAGCACTTAGAGTTGTGTATAAGAGGATTGTTTCATACATGATAGGTAATTAATTCAATAGATGTAAGAGTGAACCCACATTGTATGTAAATACTAATAAGAAAGATGAAATTTTAACTGTGTGATTGTATGCTAATGGATTTAAATTATTAGAAATATATCAATAGACATGTTCATGTAAGAAATAAGGAGATAATTTGAGATGAAATATTTTGGGTTGATAAGATACTTCTCAGGCATTGTAGTTATTCAATACTGCAAAGGTATCTTCATTTGTTGATCCAAGTATATAATGGATGCTTTGAAGAAAGTTAAAATGATAAATCACAATCCAGTACAAAATCTAGTAGCAACAAGAACCAAAATTAGGAAGAATGATAAGGGCTCAAATGTTGATATAACTATGTTTAAAAGATTTTTGGTAAGTTTTTTGTATATGATACTTGATGCAACACAAGGCAAGAGAATACCCAAAGGAGATGCTCTAGCGACCAACAATATAACCACACAACGGAAAAACAACATCAAGAAACCACAATGCAAGATCTGATACCAAATTACAATAATTTTTTCATAAAATATAACTGATTACATGCAATATGCTTGATTGTAAGGTCTTCTAGGTTAGGGCCAAATAAAAAAGAAATTATAATATTAGTTCTAAAAGATACAACTCACAACACTAATCCTAGCTAGTCTAGATCTATAACATAACAACAATTTGGAAGTAACCACCAAGGAAATCTAAACTTGTGCTCGCAAGCCCACCAAGAAATCTCCTTGTTTTCCAGTTGTAGCCCTATCTCTACTCCAACTTATCCAAGATCCAAGTGTAAACTACCTCACAATTGGCATTCTATCCACACATTCACAACTCCATCACAATCTTGTTATAAACTGCCTCACATTCGACACTCTATCCACAAACTCAAGAAAAATTGCTCTTTAGCTACTCCCCACACTAAACTAAATGAATCACTCCATCATGAATCAATAAAAAACTCCAAAAGACCCCTACTTATACTAATCTAAGCCACAAGTCAGCCCAAATAGCTAAAAACTAAAATTAAATACTTGAAGAGCCATAAGTTAGCCTCCAATAGTATTTAAATGTCTATAAATCAATATCCAAGAAAAATCATGATATCTCCTAGCTCTGATAGAATTAGAACTCATTCTTTGAACTATAGGTAGAAATTTAGACCCTCTACATCCCCTTAAATTTTCAAAGGCTTATTCCTTAATAATATCTATGCATCCATCCTAAAAGTCAAGCACAACAAACTATCATGCAAAACTGCTAGAAATCAATAATCAAGGAGAATTTCTATATCTACCAACTTATAATGAATTAGGATTTGCACCTTTAACCAAAGATAGTATTCTAGGCCCTCTTAAATACTTGATGTTTTCAGCCTTTCATTAATTGTAAAAAATTAGTTACACAGGCTGTAATAGACACCCAGAAACCAAAAAAGTGCAGTTCCAGTAGCAATATACAAACAACTCAAACTTCAACTCAATCCATGTCCTGTCTCTATGCAATCATGAGGAAAGGTTCCCCAATGTGTCTCCAACACATCCCTAGACATGAAAAGCATCACACCACCAAAATCTAATCTTGATACTCCTGCATCAGACTCCCCAGGTAAATAGAAAGTATGTCCCATACTTTAATGCTCAAAGAAAGATCTGCAACCAAGTTCATCTTTACCAAAGGCTTCCATTTCATCAAAGTCAATAGAAAAAATCTAAATATCAACCATCTATTCTTAATCCACTAAAACATTAGAATCAAATACATATCAGCAACCCAATCATCATGCTCACACCCAAGAACAAACTAAATATAATGCTTCATCAGCAAACCCTCATCCACATCGCCAACTAGTGAATCCACACTAGCAACAAAAAACTCCATATCAGTAGCAATATGTAAATATCCATCAAAATATTCCAAACTCAAAACACTAGAAATCTCATTTCTCACAATAAGATGCTCTGCAACATACAACTCATCACCAATAGCAAATAGATCATGCATGATTGAGTGCTCTACAATTTCCATGTTAGACTCAGCCAACTAATCATGAAAATCAATGTCTATCCCAACATCAACAAGGTTAGGAATAACTTTAGCAACAAACTCTAACTACTCTGCAAGTTCTATATCAAAACTTCACAAACTAATTAGCAAAACCAACCTCTTCTAGCTCAACCTTGTGATGCCATCTTCTCTCATGAACAAGTATCTTGACTAGCCAAACAACTCTCTTCCGAATTGGTAAGCTCTAGCTCCACAAACATCTTCAAAATGCCTTCCTCATCTTATCGTAATATCAATCAGCCAAACTAGTTTCAAATTGAGCAACCACCTTCTTAGTTTGATTAGCCAAACTAGCTTCAACCCAAGCAAACATCTCATAAAACCTCATTTCTAGCACATCACGAAGATTTGCAATCATCTCAGGGTCCAATCCTTTTGTAGCCATCTTCTAAGACATTCGCAAACCCTCTGTAACAAATTCTTCCCATGCTCCTTGTGACAAAACTAAATTTTTTGTAAGTTAGATCGCAACCTACCAGCTCACATAAACAATCAGGAGCCATATCACAAGTCCAGGACCACAGATCTGCAATCCACAAACTCTCTATGGTCATGCCTCCACAAGATCAGTCTTCCATCTTCACATCCATTGATCCATCTACGAGCCCTCTACAATTGCAAGTCAAAACCATGATCTACAACCTCACAACAAAGAGATCTAAGACTCTAGAAAGAAAATCCACCACCAGATCAAGATTAACTCAGATCTACTTATCCAAACCAAGTCGTAGTGCAAATTGCCACAACTTTGGTGATCTATCTACACGCTTAGGAACAACCTTTGCAATGATACCACTTGACATAGTGCAAGGCAAGAGAATTCCCAAAGGAGATGTCCTAGCCCCCAACAATATAACCACATAGTGAAAACACAATCGCAAGAAACCACAATGCAAGATCTAATACCAAATTACAATAATTTGTTCATAAAATATAACTGATTACATGCAATATGCCTAGCTATGAGGCCTTTTTGGTTAGGGCCAAATACAAAAGAAATTACAATATTAGCTCTGCAAGATCCCTCAAGATCCAACTCACAACACTAATCCTAGCTAGTCTAAATCAGTAACATAAAAACAATCTAGAAGAAACCACAAAGGAAATCTAAACTTGTGCATGCAATCCAACAAAGCAATCTCCTTGTTTTCTAGTTGTAGCCTTAGCTCTACTCCAACTTATCCAAGCTCCAAGTGTAAAATACCTCACAATCAACACTCTATCCACACATTCAATACTCCATCATAATCCTATTGTAAACTACCTCACATTCAGCACTCTGTCCACAGACTCAGGAAAACTCACTCTTCAACTGCTCCTCACACTCAATGAATGAATCACTCCATCATGAATCAATAAATGACTCCACTAGACCCCTACTTATACTAATCTAAGCCACAAGCCAACCCAAGAAACTAAAAACTAAAATTAAATATGTGAAGAGCCACAAGTTGACCTCTAATAGAAATTAAATGTCTATAAATCGATATCCAAGAAAAATCATGATATGTCCTAGCTCAAAAATAATTATAACTCATGCTTTGAACTCAAGGTAGAAATTTAGGTCCTTTACAACCTCTTAAATGTGCATAGGCTGATTCATTAAGAATATCTGCGCATCCATCCTCAAAGTCACGCACAACAAACTATTGCTCAAAATTGCCTGAAATTGATACTCTAAGAGAATTGCCATATCTCCCAACTTATGATGAATTAAGATGTTCTCCCTTAACCAGAGATAGTACTATAGGCCCTCTTCAATACCTAAAGTTCAAAGCCTCTCATTCATTATGCAAAATTAGCTACATGGCTTGTAATAGGCACCCAAAAACTAGAAAAATGCAGTTCCAACAAAGAGGTACAAATAGCTCAAACTTCAACTTAATCCATCCAATCTCTATGCAATCATGAGGAAAGGTTCTTAAATGGGTAAAAGCACAAACCTGTGTCACCTTTTATAAAGGAGAAGTGATATTAGAATTTAAAGTCTTCAACTTTAATGACATAAAAGTTGCATTTGTGATTAGAATTTGAAGATGATGTAAACTAATGAAATGTGTAAAATTAGATGAAGCTTATGTCTATAATTTTTTTTTTTTAAATTGAGTGAAATTTTTTTTCTATTTTTTAATTTTTAAAGTCTTTTTTTTAATTTTTTTTAAATGCTGAAAATATAGAGTTTTTTTCCTATCAAACAAATATATGTAAATTTTCATATTTTGGTTTGATTTTTGAATATGTTAGAGTCAACATGTATACCTAGTGCACCAAAAAAGAAAAAATGAAATTTGGCTAATATTTTCCAAGTTATAACTAGTCAAAGTCAAAGTTATCAGAAATTGATCATTTTTTTCTCTTGTCAAACTTTTTCTATCAAATCTACATGTTTTTTTTAAAAAATTACATATTCTTGAAGAAGACTCTCTTCTCTAGTGCACCATTAAAAAATAATAATTTTTGGACATGATTTACCACTTTTTTCTTATTTTTGAATAGAGAACTTCCTGAATCTTAAAATACCTACTTGTAATATTTCCAGATTATAAGATATTATCCATAATCAAAATAATAATAAAATTATATGATCGTAATCTTGACTCCGAGACCTATAAAACTATATTTTTTGTTTTGAAAAAAATTTCAATTTAGTAGGTCAAATTGGCCTTCAAAGTTAGAAGTTTGTAGAATTTCTTATGTTTTGCTTGTATGGCTGCCACATAGGTAATTCTGGCCGAAACATTTTCTACCAGAACCCCTATCAGCCCAGCTAACCACAAGTGGTTAGTTTGACAGTTTCAAGTATAAAATAACTTAATTTCAAATTGTTTCATGTAACAAACAACATTTGTGTTTTCTTTATTTTAATAAATATAGAAAATAACAAAAAATAGAAGAGCATTTTTCGAAGACGATGATTTTTGAAGTCATTTTGAGCAATCATTTCATAGAAATCCTCAAAATCACAAAGGATCAAATATTTGTAAGGTGTTTTTTCCCATATACTTTTTTTTATTTTTATGTATTCTAAATTGAAACATTAGTTGGTATTTAGTATTCAAAATCAAATTTTTAAATTTTTTTTCTATAGATAAAAGTATTCAATGGGCAGTAAAAGGAAAAGATCAAAGAAATATGATAGGAAAAGAGTTGACAAAATGAAAGGTCATACTAAACATAACCAAAACCAACCTACTGAAATTCCTGAATAGGATGAGATTCATGAATAGAATGAAAGTAATGAAGAGGAAGAAATTGGCAGTAGTACTGATAGAAACAAATTAGAAGACATAAAAAATTTGATGGATTTGGATGAGGAACTACTTTTTCACCAAATTCCATCTAAAGATCTGATAAATGACAACACTATTAGAAAGCATTGTCAGAACATGTGGGATGAATATTTCAAAGATAAAAGTATATTTGGATAGGCACAATTATTTTTCAAGTTATTTAGGAGAAAAGATATGAGACCTATTTTAGAGTTGTTGGGTGTTAATAACAGGAAATACCATGTGCATAATATTAACAAAACAACAATTGAAAACTTACAAAATGCTTATAACAAGATTGACAACACAACTCAAGGAGGTGATTTGAGTAATGCACATAGAGCATTGATGACTACTATATCTAGTAGAAAATTGACATATAGAAAATAGGTACATGCAATTTCTGATGTACTAGATATATCCAAAAGAATTGTTTACAGATACATCAAGACGAGAAATATGCTAGATGATAACATTGAGAATAACTGGGTGAATATTTGTAGAGTTCCTTGAAAAGACAAATTTTTTGAAGATGTGAAAAGACAAGTTATTGAATTTTGGACCGCACATTCTCATGTTTCTTCCAACAAGCATGACACTATACAAATTAAAGATCAAGAGATAGGGGCTAAAATTGAACATCCAAAACATTTCATAGATATAACTCAAAGTGAATTATTTCAAACATTCAAGCAAGAATTTTCAAATGTCAAAATATGTCAAAGAATGTTTGAGAGTTTGCGTCCTTCCTTTGTACACATAAATAAGATGCATGAAACTTGTTATTGTCAAAATCATGTTGAATTTGGTCTACATTTGCAATCACATAAAAAAGTTATGGCAGTACTTGATTCTAATTTGGTCATCCCTAGCAATACAAAACAAGTTGTGAAGTCTGTATTATGTGATAAATTAGAAGATTTAGATGAGTTAAAAGTGCAATGCATCAAAAATCAGTGTGAAGATTTTGGAGATTTACACAAAATTTTGAAAATGCAAATTGAAAATATTAATGAATCCACACCAGTCTCATGGATGAGATATGAATATGAGACATACCAAAATAAGATAGGAGATGAATCTAGAAAAATTGTATTGAAGGAGAGTGAATTGTGTTATGATGAGTTTATGACCAAGTTTTGTCCATTGATATATCCACATGTCCAACATTGTCATGGTGCACGATGGAAAGCTAAACAGTTTCATGATTCCAAAAATTGTTTTCCACCTAGTTGTATACTTTCAATTGTAGATTTTTCTGAGAATTATACATTTGCTCCTCAAACAGAGCTTCAAGGGAAATATTATCATTCTAAACAAGTTGCAATATTTGTGCAAGTGACCTATAGACATGCACAATTCAAGGTGGATCAGCTAGAAAGGTTGGATGAAAATGAACACATCATCATCAAAGAGGTTCATTTCTATATTAGTGATGATAGAGTTCCATATAGGAGTTATGTGGCTCATTGTTGTTTAATGTTCTCTGAAGATCTTAGAAATCGTGAAATAAATGTTTTAGAGCACTGGATTTGGTTTGATGGATGTGCAGGTTAGTATACATGAACTTACATATTTATTTAACTTTATTTTAACTTATATTTATTTGTACACATGTGCCTATTTTGATTTGATACATGTACACAAATAATTGTAGATACTTATCATGTTTCATGTTCACAGGACAATTCAAATATGCAAAAGCATTTAATTGGTTAGCAATGCAACATGCTAGAACCAATGTTACGTTTTTATGGAATTTCTTTGAAAGTGGACACAGAAAATGGGAGCATGATGGAGCAAGAGAATCTAAAAGGCGTGTGCTTTGACAACATGAACTTGCAGGTAAATATATGCATTTAATGTGCATGTTTAATACTAGTAGCATATATACTTTTAAATTGTATATATATGCATATTGTATGTGCATATAGGGAATAGGATATAGAGTGCAAATAAAATTGTTGAATGGTGCAAAGTTCATTTTGCTACTCAAGATATTGAATAGAATAAGTGTTACTTTTGGGAAGTGAAATGTGAGTTCTAAGCTATATTTATTTTTAAATGTATTTTTCAAATTGTTCAGTTTTATATTAGATATAAATATTTTGAAATATGACAATTATTTTTAATGTATTTGTAACAAATATAGATCGATCTAATCCTTACAATTGCCAAACGATCTCTGGTATTAGAAGTTTGCATCAAGTGATGACTACAGGAAACCATAAACCTCGAGTAATTAAAGTAAGAGAGAAAACATGTTTTTGTGATGATTGCATTAAGGACAATCTAGTGAGTGCATGTGAAAATATTATGAATGGATATGTTTCACATTGGGATTTGAAGGAGATAGTTAGAAAGCCTCCTTTTGAAGATGCTGATATTGACATTGATATTAATGATCCCATATATTCAACTGATTATGAGCACATTTCTAATTTAGTTATGGCAGGTTTGTGTGCATAAATTATAGTACACATATAAATTAATATACATGCATATTGATTTTAAAATTAATTTATATTTATCTATATTTTAATATACATGCAGGAGATATTTTTGTAGTTCAAGCCTTACCAGATAATGCAAAAAATGTGGACTAGTGTCTTTTAAGATGCACAAAAGAAAAACACAAGTTGCTAGAAGGAACTATAGATGTTGATGGACAATCATATCCAATTGAATCAATTGTTATTGAAGGAACATATTAAAAACAAATAAGAATAACTGATAGTGGCATTGAATTTATTGAATACAAGCTTGGAGAAAAAGTTTTACATTACAGTAACCATGTTATAGCAACAAAGTTACAATTTGAAGCAATACAAAGAAGAGGACATCATGAAAATCAAAAGTGGAAACTGTCTATTGAAGAACATGAAAAACTTTTAGAGCTAATAAAAACTAGAGAGGATTCTAACAATACATTGTTGTGGAGCTCTAGTTTACCTATGTACTTATTGTGGAGCTTTAGTTCAGCTATGTCTATATAGCTAGATTATACTTTCACATTTAACATTGATAGAATATTTGTTTTATAAATTTGTATGTATTGGATCATTTATCTTGGATATGTAAAATTAGACACATGTTTTGTTATTTTTATTTAAATTAGACATGGATATCTCGTTTAAGACAACCTAGATTAGGACCTCCCCTTAAGACAACCTGTTAGGACCTTCTCTTAGGACCACCTATTAGGACATCCCCTTTGTACCACCTTTTAGGACCTCTCCTTAAAAACAATCCCTTTAGTATATGTATGTATTTATATACATTGTTTATATTTTCTTACATATGATTGTTAATAAATGTATTTATGTTATATTCTATGTTATACTCTTTATATGTTACACATGTACATGTATATGTTGTCCTTAGGATGTCATTATTTAATATAGTTAATTATACTTAGATTAAGGCATTAAAAACAATAACATATACATATTTACATAAATATTGAAAACATATATGTCTATATATTTAACACATGAACATAGTTACATACATCTATGGAATAAAATATAAATAAATATAGTGAATTTATGTATTAAATTTATTGAATTTATGCATTAAATTTATTTCAAAATATATATTGAATCTATGTATTAAATTTATTGAATTTATGTATTAAATTTATATACATATATATATATATATATATATACATATATATATATACATATATATATATATGTATATACATATATATATATATATGTATATACATATATATATATATATATATATGTATATACATATATATATATATATATGTATATACATATATATATATATATATATATATGTATATATATATATATATATATGTATATATATATATATATATATCAAGAATAACACATATACATAAACATGAGTAACACATACATAAACATAAAACATTAAGACATTAAAAGATCAATTTAACATGTGTACATACATAAGACATTAAGTTCTAATACTCTTGAGTTATATTCTTAAATACATGCATTAAATTTATTGATTAAATATTGAAAACATATGTATACATTAAACATGAACATAATATGTACATCTATACATAAAATAACACATCTATGAAATAATGTATACATACATGGGTAAAATGTACCAAAAATGCCATATAAAATGTCTCCAAGATACGACATCAAATATCTCTAAAATACCACATGCATGCATCAAATATATCTGAAATAATAATATACATCCATATAAAAGTATCTGAAATAAGACATGTATCTGAAATAACATACATATATCCATATAAAAGTATCTATAAAATAACACATGTATCTGAGATATAACATACATCTCTAGATATAAAAGTATCTGAAATGACATGTACATGATGTATATATATAAAATATCATGGCAACCTCAATGAAATAGACATGTATGAGTAAACTAACATCAATCACATCCCCCTCTTGATCCTTGACCCTAAAATGCTCTATGATCTGGATTTGTTCCCTATACATCAAATGAAAGAAATATATAATAAAAAATACATAACATATAAGACATTTATAATAAAAAATACATAATATACTTGTGACTGATGTCATGGAGGATCTGTCGAGGTCTAAAGATCTCCAAAAGGCAACAAACTATCACTAAGACCCTATAGAACACACATGTACATATACACACAAGTTAAATTGAATCACTCAAGAATATGTATGTGTAAATTTTATATAGTAACAAATAAATATAAACATATATAAATTTATAATATTTACCATAGCATCATGTAATGCTCTGCCAATCTGACTGATATCTAAGTCATGTAGTGATAGAGTGATCTCTGAATCATGAAATCTAGGTGCTCTAAGGCCAGGCTATGTAGGAGTAGGAGCAAGTGCTACAGGATCTGAAGTAAGTGTGGGGACTACTGTGGGGATAGGAGCTATGGGGATAGGAGTTGTATGGCCCTCTATAGGAGTAGGTGTTGTAGAATGTTCAAGGATATCCTCATGTCCCTATGAGGGTTGTGCTCCTATTGTGTGTGACAAAATATGGCTGATGTGTCCACTAATGTCAAGAAGAGGAATCCCTATGACCATCAAAAATGCCTAAAATGCTCCAAGAAGATTAGATACTAAATAAGATGACATACAATGCAATGCATCCATATCTGATATGGCTAAAACCTCTAGTGGCGATGGTAGATCTGCCATCTCATATAGATCATCAACTCATGTGCTAGAGGATGCACTTTTCAAAATAAGACCATGAGATCATCACATGTATCTACCACATCTTTCTGAAGATATCTCCTATAACTATGTGACAACTACGGAAATGCTAGAATATATCTAAGTCTTGACTATATCATCAGGAATACTCAAACCCACAATAGTCATCAGTGGACCTCTCAGGATGACCAAAAGGTTTGGACCCACCATGGTCAGTTTATTAATAGGTGCATGGGTGTCCACAAGTCTAAATCTCTCTAACTGTTGGCCTTGAAATTGTGCAACATGACCTAGAAAATCTATATACTTGACATCTTGATGTAAATGAAATTTTGTAAACAATTGTTTGTAGAAATAAAGGTGAAACTCATCCTTCTGTGGCCACCTGTGATGAGTGGCTAATCGCTAAGGATACATAAATAGAGTGACAAGAAGATCTGTACACTTCATCAATAAATAACCTCTAACCTTAGGCTTATCTATATAATGGGGAAACATGGTCTTCACCATAGCGGTGGAGACCTAACTATCAATCTGTGAATACTTCACAATGCTAGTGACACTGTGAGAAAGGGAAGATTAAAATGTCTCAATAATAATATCATCAAATGGATTGTACCCAAAGATCATGTCAATCATCTAGCACAACTCATCTCTAATAGAAACTTCTCCCTATTAGGGAGACTGGTGGAAGCTAACAATGTAGAATCAAGATACTTGAGAGCATGAGATAATCTAGCAACAGTAGCTGTAAATAAGTGTTGTCTCTCCTCAGTAGATGATGTCTATCTATGTGTTATGCTTGACTCAGCACTAGGACCCCCTCCATGAACACTAACCTCCCCTGAGGACGTAGGTGCTCCACCAGTACCATATACAATAATTATATATATGCAAAGATCTAGATATCTATAAATGTAGAGTTAAGATATAAATACGTAAGTACATATAAAACTAAAAGTTAAATTTAATTTAAAACATGTTATATAAATATGTACAAAGTTAAATGTAACTAAAAATATGCACATGTTATTTAGTACATCTAGCTCATGTATGTGAACATCTAGCTCAAATATACACATCTAGCTCATGTATGTGAATAAAAAATATGCATGTATGTTATTTAGTACATCTAGGTTTACTATGTTAATGTTTTCTAAAATTTAACTAATAGGTTTGTAAAATGTAATGTTATTTAAAGGACATATTGGTTTACTATGTTAATATTTTGTGAAATGTAACTAATAGATTTGTTGAACTAATGTTTACTGTTTTGTAAAATGTAACCAATAGGTTTGTTGTTAATTTGTACTATGTTAATATTTTCTAAAATGTAACTAATAGGTTTGTTTAACATTAATGTTTACTATTTTAATGTTTTGTATTTAAATGTAACTAATACTTGTTTGTTAAACATTAATGTTTACTATGTTAATGTTTTCTAAAATGTAACTAATAGGTTTGTTGAACATTAATGTTTACTATGTTAATGTTTTGTAAAATGTAACCAATGTTTTATTATCAACTACTAAACTCTATGCTAATGTTTTGTAAAATGTTTACTATGTTAATGTTTTGTAAAACGTAACTAATGCTTTATTATCAACTACTAAAAAAAACTTTTAAAATATATTTAATTTAATTAATAAAAAATTTAAAAACAATCCATTTAATTAATGTGATCATCTAATAACTTAAAAACATTTAAAAAAAAAAAAAAATTCACGTCCCTGTTACGGCCAAAACACTTTGACTGTGTTGGTGATCGCTATGGTGAAATCAATAGTGAAAATGACTGCCCAGGAGAGATTTTGGGATATTTATAAAACCACAATAGGTTTTGGCCAAAACCCTTTCGACCAGAAGTGTTTCAGCTAGAACCATGGCTACCACGTTTGCTCGAGAAAGTGCCACGTCTGTCTAACCGAAATAGTTTAGGTCAAAACTGTTCCGACCGAAATTGTTCCAGCCAGAACCCCTATGGATATCAAAAAGGGTGATATAGGTTTGTGCTTCCACCCCAATGTGTCTCCAACACATCCCTAACCATGAAAACCATCACACCACCAAAATCCAATCTTGATGCTCTTGCATCAATACCTAATATGCCAGATATAATGCATGGTTTAAGATTCATATCAAGGTTAATGGAGTCACCCCAAACTTTTCATTGGTAAGTTGGAAAAATTATATAAAGATATAATGTTTGAATAATATGATATAGAATCTTATATTCCAAATCTAACAACTTTGGTTTGATTAGTTATACTGGTAGTTATTGTTTATGTAGAATTCATGGAATGATAAGAAATTATGTGCATTTCTTTCACCTTGGACTAGGATACATGTTATTGACATCAAAGAAAAAGTCTATAGTGATGGTTTCATTAATTAATGTAGAATATGTAGCAGTTAGTAACACAACATGATCAAGTTCATATGGATGCATTGAATTTTATTAGATCTACACCATAAGAAAGAGGAGACAAATATTTAGGAGAAAAATGGAATAGAATAGAATTGGCACTAGGCCTCCACTTTTTGTGCTAAAGGTGCAACACAAATGTGTGTGTGTGAAGAAGGATGATTTCTAAAAATAATCCCTATTGAATTAAAATTCAATTATCAAGCCCCAAATAGACAAAGGGATGGTAATACTTAATCTTAATTACTAAAAAGAATAGAATGCTAAGAAACACTTCTTTGTCTTGTTTGTTATATGTGTAAATATAAATGCAAGATTAAACTAATTGATTAAGTATGTTCCAACATAAAAATATAGATGCTAAATGTAGATTAACAACCCAAATAAGATATAGAATTTTGCTAAAACTATAAATTTCAATGGAATATATAATAATTGCCATGAAATATATAGAAAAAAGTATTTTATTTCTCTAAAATGTTTTGATCTTGGCTGAATTTAGAAACCTTGTCTGCATATCCCTACCTAAAATATAAAACCTAGAAAAATCTAGAAACTATTTTGGGATCAAGGTTGATAGAATAGGTCAACTTTGTAGAAATACTTCTAAAAAGATTTCCATGAAGTCACCATCTTCCGAGGGAGCTATAGCTAGGTCAACCCATATTTTTCATAAAGATTTTGATGATTTATTCCTAGATTTGAAACCATAAATTTTGTACACGGGTCCTCCACATAGTAAAACTAGAGCTTTTATTTTGCTTGGGAGAGGGCTTACCTTGGTAAATCCATAGATTGAGGAACCAACCTTGACATTTAAATATAAATGTATGTAAAGGAAAGAATAAAAATATAAGCATTCACCTTGACTATAAAAACCCTTGTGAAAAATGATTTATGTTGTTGAATGTTATAGATGTTGAATTTGACATGTAGAATTATTGATATTGCCATAATTATAATGGATCTACCAAAAAACATCATATAGAGATGGATGAAAATATTCATAAATGAAGAACATGATGAAAGCCTCAACATAGATCTCCTCCCTTTGTAGAAAACAAAATGCTAGACCTTGAGGAGGAAATTTCAATGAAAAATCATTGAATGCCTGAAGAAGACTTGCTTGCGTGAATGCTTGAATGCCTTTACCTACTTGCTTGATTTCTTGTAGATGCCTTGTTAATGATTGTTGTGAAAATAAGGACCCCAAGAATCCTTTTATACTAGTTTTCATATGCAAAAATTGGGTAGGCTTACCTAGGAGTAAAATAAAATAATTGGAGACTTTGAGATACTTCAGGCTCCCCACCTCTAAATCATTGGCTAAGAGGTCAACCCTAGAGGGAAAAATTGATCTACAAGGGAATAGATAAACCTTAGGTTGATCAAGTTCACCTATTTCTAGATAAGGGAGTAGAAAGGTCCTCTGAAGCTCTTAGATGTAATATGGACAAAATTAAAAAATGTGGCAAGAGACTAGAAAAAATAACATTAAGCATGGTTACATCCATGTGATCCAAGAGTTTTTTATGCGATGGGTGATAAAATCTCTTTAAAGAGGGGTTCTTCCATTTTAAAATAGTACATTCATCCTCCACATTAGTGGGAGTATGAGTTATCTCAAACTCACGATAAAGTACATCAAAAGCCAAAGTTGATCTTATCATGATTAAGGAGAAAAAAACATGAAGCCCCCAAGAGGGTTGAGTCTTCATCATATCTATAATCACATTAAGAGAGATGTAACTAACGAGGAAGAGAGAGAGAAAGAGGGGGTGTGATTGAATAATCCAATAAGATTTGTTTTCTCTTTTATGAACCGCATAAAATGGATAATATCAAATAGTTTAGTAAATTTGTGTGTTTTGTAGTCAATCCAATCAAAATAAAAAGGTGTATGATAAAATGATCTCATGGGTTTGTATCCTCATTAGTCAGTCCTACAAAGAAAATAAAAGGGGGAGGATTGAATGGTCTAGTAGGTTTGTGTACCCCATTGTCAATCCCACAAATTTTGTACTTTGTGATGGCTTTACATCCCAATGATATTGTACTCAAATATGAGAATAGTTTTTATATTGCTATGAAAGGTTAAATGGTCCAAAAAGTGTGTGTGGTATGAGAATCAACCAATCCAAGACACGTAAAAAAGAGAAAGTAGTTGGCCCTAGTATTTTGTATTATGCTAGTATACTCTATATATTATTACTAAAATATAAAAACATATGAAAATAAGGGTACCATGTATGCCTCCACTTTAAGAAGGAAAAATAATAGATAATTTTAACATCTTAACAAAGTAATGAGGAAGAAAAAAATAAGTTTAGCATCAAGATAGTTTCCACACTCAACAAAAAGTCCAAACCAAAGGGGTCACAACTCCTATAAGTTCATGGAAGGTTAGAATTGAATGAAACACCATATAAGAAATTGAAAAGTAAATCTTATAAAAGGAGAATACACTATTATGAGACTCCAAGGTAAGTGATTCATCTATCATTAAGATGCAATTTTTAATGATCTAAGATTCAATGGCTCATGATTAAAAAATAACACTCAACTAAAGGAAATAGTGGTTTCATGAAAAAATGATAATGATGGATAGGATTCCCTTAACCACCCACCCGAAAGTGTAGGAAATAGTGTTTGAACAACACAAGAAAAATATTGCTATTTCAAATTTTGTTATCATGCAAACTGATGAATTAAATATAACTGGATTAATTTTATGCATATTATTTTTTAAAATTAAAAAACAAATAAAAATAATAATGGTCTTTAGTTGTTAATGCCCTTTTTTTACTTTCTTCAAAATACTACAAATTAGGGCATTTAGTTTTTGATTAAGGGTTAAAACAATCTTTTACAGTGGACCCAAAACCCCAGCTATCTCTAAAAAATAAGAGGAAAATTTTAACATTTTAAAAGTGTGCTAGAATAGATGACCAACACTCTAAAATAACTAGCAACCCACAAAATACCTAAAGAAAAATAGAGATAAGAATCAGCGCCAAAAACCAACACACAAAACTATGCTAAAAATACTAAAAGGAAAAAAATCAAAGGAAAAAGTACCATCTTAGCATTAAGTTGTCTCCAATACTAAATTCTCCTTCTTTTACTTAATCTTCTACATGACCTCTTACACATCCTCTTTTATAAGTTCTTTAGCCTTGACTTTTAACTTCCTGCTACAAGATCTAGTTCTTTATTTCTTGGAGACTCTTTCATACCCTTAGCCTCACCTAGATCCACCACCATTATGTTTTCTATATACGTATCCATCTTTCCAACAAGTCTATACATAGTTTCCATCGAGGCCTCCTACAACTTCTAGTAACTATTGACCAAAGTAGAGGTGAATTGACAATTCTATCACCCAACCCTTGTATCTTCACCTCAATTCATTCTCAGCCTTACCACTCCTTGCCTCCTCTTTAAGATTTCTCTCAACTTCCTCCATTTTGACATTTAGCACACTATAGTTGATGTTGATTTTTTTAATGGAATTAAAGGTCCATTTCTCCATTCTAGATATTTACATGGAAATATCTTTCTCTATTTGGAGTCCACCCAATGAAGGCTGAATATCAATACTTTTCAAATCATCCTCCCACAATTTAACATGGACCTCATCCACATACATGGTATTAGTGATAGGGAACTAACCTTCTCTATTTTCCTCATTCTTATCCTCAGACTCTTCAAGGGCCATATTAAAAGGAGAGTTTTTTGGCTTGATATACACATCACAAGTCACATTTTTCTCAATAGATTTATACCATGAGGCCTCTTCGTTATAATCCTCATACTCTTCACCAATCATCACATTTTTACCTCCTGCCTCTTCTCCACCAATATCCACTTTTTTACCACCCTCCTCTTCTTCAGTAGTCACAACATTTTTGCATCCCATCTCATCCTTCTTCTATAAAATTTCATTGACATCCTCTAAGTAAATAGAAATATGGGAGGGACAAGTGCTTGAAAGCCTTAAAAGTTTTTCAACTGACTCAATAGAGTAATCATAGTCTAGATCCTCATTTTTTCTAGTCTTTTGCAATTATATTTAGCAACTTCTTTGAAATTTGATATCATTTCTTTGTAGTTCACAATCTTCTTATTTATTTTTACCGACTCCTTTTTCACTTCACCTAGCTCAATGATCATTTTTTTGTCTTTACCTTTTCTACTACCTAGGGTTTTAGAGTTTTTTTCCTTTTCAATAAGGATGAATGAGGGGAAAGTTTCATTCACACGACCAATCAAAAATTTAAAAATTAACCATGTCAAACATTCATGGAGAATGAATTTATTTGATTTTTCCTTGGAATTGTTGATGTTATCAGCAAGAGAGCACAATAGATAAAATTGTATGTAAACCTTAACCTTATATATAAAATGATTGAATAGGAAAAAATCATAATTCTATGCCCTATCATACCTTTCCTTTGAGGCCCATTATTAGAACCATAATGTAGATGTCAAATTTGAGATGACACCCAACCAGAATGATTGTACTCATAACTGATCCACCAATAAATGCCTCTATAATCAGCAACTTAACATCCTTCATTCTGGTCATATAAGTCATTAGACCACCTTTACCCATTTTCTCCCATACTTTTGGTTCTTTTTCCCACAAATCACAGTTGCCTAACTGCCTCCTTTTCAAAGATCTCCCCTATTGATCGATAATCCTAAGTTGGCTATTAGTGCCTAACACTAAGTCATTGCCAAGGAAGTATTGGATGTTCATCACTGTCACTAAGTCATCCAGAGAAGGTTAAGCTAAAAGGGACATGTCTACATTTCATCATAAGCTAAAAAAATTAGAGGTTGTCAAGTAACATAGTAGAGACCAAGTTAGCATACATCCTAAGTAAGAAATAAGAGACATAACAATTGGAAAGTTACTTAATATCAAGAGACTAAGTATATGTTGAGTATATAGAAACTAAGTGACATCATGAATGTTAGTTATGACTAATCGTCAAAATATTCAAGTGTCGAGTAAATTAGTTTAGAAATATGAGTTTATAATTGCACAAACACTTATGTAAATCATTTTACCCAACCTCTACATGACATCTAAAGATTATAGAGACCATTAAAGAGGAGATTACATTTTTTTGAGAAGGCATTAATCCTAAGAAATGTAGATTAACTGATCAAAATATCAGAGGGGAAAATGAGAAAAGGATGAAATGAAGATAATTGATCCTAATCTAGAACTTTCTATGACTATCTATTTAAGAAAGGTTCCTACCCTAGGATCATAATGACAAAAGTGGCAAATGAGCATCAAGGATCAAACAAGCTAAGTATAGAGTGAAGGAAGGCTAAGTCTAAAAGGAGATCAGACAGAGCAACTAGAGCAATAAAGGACAAAATAAAGATATCAGATAAGGAGACTAGATTGATATTTTGAAGAGAGGAGATCTATAATAAGATTTCAATGCAAAAATATGTATCAAGTATTGAATTAGTTTTAACAAATTGAGTTAGGGAAAATCCCTGAATAGAGACGTTCTAAAATATCTATTCAAATCTTTTAAGAAAGTTCTTACTTTATTGTAAGTGTACAATCCTTTAACAAGCTAAACCTAACAATCTTAAATGCTCTTAGTGAGGTAGACCCCTCATGAGATAGATCATTAGATATGATCAAATTGTAGCCCTAACAAGTGAACTTTGTTTTTGCAATAGTAAATATTTGTGGGTTTCCTACCTACCCAACTTTTACCTTCAAATTGAAGTGTTTCTAGGTTACCAAAATCATTTTGTTAGTTGTTGATATGTTTCATGAATGTTATGCTTAGATAGATTTGATTTCACCATTACAAGTTTATGTTTATAAGGTATGAGATCTCAAATATGACATGAATGAGGTGTAAACATAGTTAATTATTTATTAGTGAAACATTTTAGGATAGATCTAAGAGAAGTATTAAAAAAATGAAATATGTTTCACTATCAAGTATTGAGCATGAGTGATACAATCTGTATTGACCAAGAATTGCAATATAGACTCAGAGATTACATTGACTGAACTAATGTATTGGCTAAATGAATCAATATTGACTGAGCAAGGTGATAGTGACTGAGTATTTGAATGAATAAGAGGTGTGAAACTCTGAGATAGTTATTATGCACCTACCTAAGTACAAATACATTTATTGTAGACCAAAATGGATATACTAAAGGTATATATTTAATTTTGGCATTCATTCTAATTTTACCAAGCTATTTTTAGAGCCCAAGCAATTCAAACAAAATTTTAGCGATATAGAAAGTGAAACAAAGCTTTTCATTAGCAATTTGAAGGATCGTAGTATGTTAAATTTTTAGTGCTATGTAAGTTATTTTTGAATTTATTGAAAAAATTTTGTTTGAACCCTTGTTTAGAGATGGCATCATCTATGAAGAAAATGTTGAAGGAGAGAAATAAATAGATTGTGAGGACCAACTATTGTCCTCAACAAAATTTCAAAGAACATATGAACATTGAATTGAGTGGTGATGAATTTGGCATCATATCATCAATTTCAGCAAGGGTATTAATGATTACTGACGTACAATCATGTTATATGTGTAAAGTGCAAGAGATTTGATACTATGAACTTTGTTTAGCGTATGAAAAATTGTGTAATAATGGAGTGTTGAAGGAAGAGTATACAATTTTTTCCAAGAAAGGGATAACCCATGCCCTAACCTTTCTGAAGGTTTTCAAAGTAGAATGGATAAAAATTGTGTTGTGTTCTATTTATGAAATGAAGATATAGTTAGAGGGTGGTGAAATTAAGATCAATAAGGGTATTATACATTAATTTACTAGTTATCCTACTCTAGATAAACCTAAGTCAATGAGAAGTATTGCAAGGGATGTTATTGAGCAATAAATGAAGACAAAAATAGAATGTTCATGGAATGCTGATTCATGGGATCGATGACCCTATCATTGAATTTGTAATATGTGTGATTGCACACAAGTTCTATCAGTCAAGCTAACTAAATAGCATGCCCTACATTGAAGTGGATCTTGAACACAAAATTTTGAAGAAAGATCATAGTTATGATCTAGCTAAGTTGGAACTACAACAATTGTCACCAAATCTTGGACCTATAAGGAAAGCAAAAAATACATCATGTAATTTTGGCTCCCTACTAGTTTGCATACTTTTCTATGTTTAAAATTCATTTCCTACCATTGGAACCATAGTATGGGATAGGAGTAGACTGAAAATAGAACAAATTAGTGACTTGATAAGTCAATTAGGAGAAAATTTTGAGGTAGTTATGGACAACTATTTTGAAGAATTCAAGAATAAGATGAAGAACCAAATAAGGATACCTAAGTTGGTTGTAGATAATTATTTTGGTGATATATGCTTTATGGTAGATACAAATTTTTAATATGCATAGCAAGTAATATGAAGGGTTGCATGGCTAAGGCTGATGCAATATGAAGTTAATGTTGATAAACTAATAACACTAGTAACTATATTGCTATTTGAAGAGATTGATCCAAATTATGAGTCATTGATACATATGACACAACCAAGAGTAGAATGAAATTAGAAATAAAAGTGCCCAAGATAGATAGCAAAAGAAAGAAATATCTTGACAGAAAACTTGGAAAAGGTAAACTTCATATCATTGAAGAAAAAGTAGAGGATGAGGAATCTAAAGAAGAAGCCAAGGCTGAGTCATCTAAGGCCAAAGAGCTAGCTATTATAGAGCCCAAGGCAAAAAAGAAGAAGAAATTAATAATTGTGGATCGAAAAGTGAAAGATAGTCTTAAGAAAGGTGTAAAGAAGGTTGTTACATCACTTGAGATGTAGCCAAAAAGATGAGTAATTACAAGGTCAAAAGAAGCTCAATCCATAGTAGAAAAGGAGAAAGGTAGTTCATCAAAGAGGAAACTAGCCATACCACCAAAGAAAAATCTACCTAAGAGGCCAAGAATAAAATTGGTCATGATGCATGAGGAGGAGGAAGATGATGAAGAAATAGAGTCTAATTACTTGAGTAAACTTCACATTGTACCCAGAGTGCCTCCAACTATTATGGACTAGGTATGTCAAGACATTAGTGTGTTAGCAAATTTTGTAGGATTTAAATATATTATTTTTTATTCTACATAAATAAATATGACCAAGGGAAGCTTGAAAAAGATATGATAGAGATGATGATATAGTTCAAATTTATGCCTATAGATCTAGGTCAAGGCATTCTTCAAAACTTGTATAATAAAGTTGACGCTATGTGGAAGTGGGCATTATCCACTAAAAGATAGATCAGGGAGACCATTTTAGCACAAACAATGCCAGATTTAGGGAAGACATGTATGTTTATAGCCCTAAAGTATTTTTTAAAGAAATTCATGCCTAAGGAGAGGGATTAAATAAAATTTGGATGAATAAATCTCATGAAGTAGAGAAAGAAATCATACATATGGAAGGAATTTTTTGGACTTCTTGTTCTATGATATGACAAAGATGAGAAAGAAGAAGAAAGAGGTGATGAAGCTAAGGAAGAGGAGGATGATATAGAGGAACCTACTAAACTTGTAGAAGAAATGAGATAATTGATAGAAGGGTGTGAAGAATAAGTCGTCATAATTGAGGACATTCCTAATTCATTCCCATTAAATCACAATGTGTTGACTAAGGAAGACTTGAAAAATGCTACCCTAGATGCGTTAGATCCCTCCTTGCCATGTTACTACAAGTACAAGAATATCCAAGAATTGAGATGCGAGTATTCAAGGTTTCAATGTTACATTATTTAAAGTGGTTTGTGACATGAGTGTCGAGCAACAAGGCAAGCTAATAATTGTGTTTCCATAATTTATTAAAAGAACAAGATAAGAACAAGGTAGAAGAAGAGAAAAAAATGGTAGAAAACAAATAATTAAAAGAACAAGAGGCTATTGAAGCTCTTATAAAATATCTAAGTTCCATACCTATAGAAACCTTAACTATTACACCTATATAATATGTTAAATCTACTCAAAAGGAGAAGTCACCAGAAATGAGTGCAATGTGGAAATAATTACAAATATCACTACCTAGTGTAAACACCCCTAGATCTTAGATTATGGCACATAAAGATGATATAATAGATGAAACTATTAGTTTAGATGAAGTCATCACATTTCCTATGTATCAATTAAACAACATGACATTGGAACAGATGGAAGAATACCAAACCTTGCTACATCACAAGATAAAGCAAGAACAGTTGAGAAGAGAATATAAAAAGAAGAACATATTGTACAATATCAAAGATATTTTGGTTGATTCATTTGAGATTTTGATGTTAACATGAACAACATCAAATTATGGGCTGGTTAGTGTATATAATTGATAAAGTTATGAGTGAGGATATAGAGACAAATGGTAAATTAATGAGATGTTCTAAGAAGTTTGAGCCCAAAGTTTTGCAAAAATTTCAACAAAACTTGCAATTAGGTAGGTTGAAATTTATAACCTTGCCACTTAGTTGGAATAATTTTGCATGTAATTCACTCTTTGTACATTAAACTCTGTGATGTTGAGTTCTTCACATTGGAGAATCAATGATCTATTGATATGATTCAGGCAAATATTAAGACATGTATACATTTATTGGGCATGAGCACAAGTTTAAGCTCACATTCATAAAATAAGTTGTCATTTTATCAACATCAATTAGCCAAGTTAATCGCTAGAGACACTAGCATAAGGGACAAATTGATTTCAATTTAATTCATGCTACTTCCACATTTGGAGATAATTCAGAGGGATTTATCTATAGCTCAAAAATTAATGAAGATATATTTAGACATCTTTCAACTAAAAAGATCTTAATTGATCTAGTTGCTTGGATAGAGATTCATATTCAAGTCATGGAATCATCAAGAGACAAATGGAATAAAGGACTTGAAGAAATTTTGGTAAGTCATCAAACATTTTTGGATAAAGATAAGTTAACCCCTACAAACCCCAAGCCATAAGTGACAAAAACAAGGGGTAAATATATTCAGCACATTACAAGGGGGATATATTAGTAAAATGTGGAGATATTCAAAGAAGATAGAGACAAATAAAAGATGACAAAAATAAAAAACAATATTATGAGATGAGGGAGTATCAAAGTTTATAGAAAACATTATTTTTACAAGGAAAACTAAGTCATCAAAAAAAATTTTGGCCACTACTATCAAAGGAGGAGAATGTTGATCTCTACACCCAAGTTTTCTATTAGTGTCTAAGACTTACTGATCTCCAAGGAAGTGTTGGACTATCATCACTGCAATCAAGCCATCAAGAGAAGGCCAAGTTACAAAGGACTTGTCTATATTTCATCATAAGTCAAGAAAGTTAGAGGTTGTTGAGTAACATAGTTAAGACTGAGTCAACATACATGCTAAGTAACATATAAGAGATTGGGCATTTGGAAAGTTAGTTAATGTTGAGTGAGTCATTTTATGCCAAGTATACAAAAGCTAAGTGACAACATGTATGTTAGTTATAACCAAGCATTAGAACATTCAAGTGCCGAGTAAAGCAACTTTGACATATGAGTTTTTAATTATACAAACACTTATGTAAATCATTTTAGGTGACTTCTATATAACATTAAAGATTCTAGAGACAATAAAGGAGGAGATTACACTTTTTTTCAAAAGGCATTAATCCCAAGAAAAGAAGATACAACAATCAAAAAATCAAAAGGAAAATGACAAAACGATGAAATGAGGATTGTTGATCCTATTCTAGAACTTTCTATGATTATATATTTAAGAAGGGTTCCTACCATAGGATCATAAAAATGAAGGCGGTGAATAAGCATGAAGGAGTGAGCAAGCTAAGTACAAAGTGAAGGAATGTTAAGTCTAAAAGGAGACCAGACAGAGAAACTAGAGAGTGAAGGAAATAACAAAGACATCAAACAAGGAGATTAGATTAAGATTTTGAAGAGAGGAGATCTATAATAATCTTTCAAATAAAATTGCAAGATCAGCTAATAAATCAGTTTTGGGTGAATGAACAAAGTTGGGTCGCAATTTTTAAATAGGGCACCCATTCTTAGCTTAGGTACCTGACCCTAAATTTAAAAAATGGGCACCCATTTTTTGAAAAAAAAGGTACCCATTTTTAAAAAAAATTGGGTACCCATTTTTAAAAAAAATTGGTTACCCATTTTTTTAAAATTGGGTATCCATTTTTTCAAAGTAAAAAATGAGTACCCATTTGTTAAAAGGGGATTTTATATATGTTGCTTTTAGTTTTCCAAAATGGGTACCCATTTTTTGAAATTCAAATAATGGGTGCCCATTTCTTACAACATGAGTTGGGATTTTCTTTCCTACCTCAGATTTTGGTTTGTGATAGGCTTGGTGAGACCAAGCCTATGCCTTTGCCTCTCAAGATTTGGCTAAGGCATTGAACTAACAAATTCATGCCTTGCCATAATTTTTAGAGGGTCTTCTCAATCAAATTTCTTTATGAAACAAAAACCCATTAGAGCTCTCACTGTCCTAATTTAAGAAATATAAATTTTATAGTGTTATGATTTTATTTACTATTTTTGTATTATTTTTTAATCAAAGGTGGTACCTAAATGTAAAATAGCAATGTTCACTAAAACTTTAATAAATTTTTTTGTTTTATAATTTTTATTAAATTAATTTATATGTCATCAATCTACATTCAATTCTTTTGAAGTTAAAAAAAAAAATGAAAAAAGTGAAATTTTGATCAAATTATAGTGTTTGTACATAAGAGGTTTTATAATTTACCTTTATAGCCAATTAAAAATTAATAATAAAAATATATTCACTAAAAAATTCAATAAAAATATTCTCATCAATCTTTGGTGTGTCAGGTAACTCCATTTAAAAGGATTCACAAAAATTCATTTAGTTGTGTCAAATTATGGTGTCCGTGCACAAGCGTGGTATGGTCCTGAAATAGGCATTTTGAAAAAGTGGCTTTTAAAGATCCACACCAAAAGAATAATCTATCATATGGGTGTACAAATAAATTACATATTCAAAAAGAAGATCTCAAACGCTATAATTTTTATTCCTAAATTTTTTAATTTTTAATCTCTGAATGGCTAGAATTTTGGCATCAATTGACAAAATATTTCAAAAATAGGAAAAACACTTCCACTTTTTGGTCAAAAGTGAGACCAAACTTCTTGCACTAACCCTTTTAATAGATTGAGTTAGGGTAAATCTCTTAATGGGGTGGTTCTAACAAACCTATTCAAATCTCTTGATAGAGTCCTTACTTTATTGTAACTATAAAATTCTTTAATAGGCTAAGACCTAATACTCTTAAATGCTCTTAGCAAGGAAGACCCCTCACAGGATAGATCAATAGATATGATCAAATTGTAGCCCTAAAAGGTGAACTTTTTTGTTGCAACACCAAAGATTTGTGGGTTTCATCCCCACTCCAATCTTACCTTGAAATTGAAGTAGTTCTAGGTTACCAAAATCATTGTGTTATGTGTTGATATTTTTCATGGATGTTATACTTAAATAGATTTCATTTCATCATTACAAGTTTATGTTTATATATTATGGGATCTAAGTTATTAGATGAATTAGGTGTGAATATAGTTAATTGTTTATTAGTGAAAATATTTCTAGACCCAGATTCACCCTCACTCTCTTAGTAGCTTGTTTCTCATTAATTTTTCCAACATTCCCATGGTGAAACTTATAGAATTTTCCACTACTAAATTTAATACCAAATTACCATGGCACGACTTTTAGAATTACGACGGTGAATAGTTGCAAGGTCATTATTGCAATAGATGAGTCGTGGTAATTTGATATCAAACATGGTAGTATTATTAAACTTGACACAAACTCAAAATGAATCTTTCTATTCTAAGCGAAATGCCAAAGTAAATGGTTAAAAGAGAAAATATCCACAAAATGTGAGAAATTTTTTGATATCAATGTATTACCTTGATATAGGTATGATCATCATTACACTTCATGTCCCAAGGCATGTTTTACATTAATAACAAGATTTTTAAAATCCCCAAATTTAAAAAATGCATATCCATGATCGATCATGACTATTAGATTTCTCTACCATATTAAATAGTCATTCCACACTATGGTTTTTGAGTTGGCAAAAACTATATTGTTGAAAACATCTTCCACCTTATTTTCTTCCTTATACATGTGGCTAATTATAAGTTTTTCTTACTTATTCATAATTGAAAAAAAATCTAACATAATATTCATCAAATCCCCTTCAATCCATAACTGCTTATATGTACTTTTCACCTCTAGCTTCAACCCATGGAGAAGACCCATGGCTTTTACTAAGTGGTTAGATCTAGACCGAATTAACTCTTTAGCTTTTTGGATGAAATTCTAAATGCTAGACCTATGAGTCAGATTTTTGGAGCTCACAAAATCCATAAAGTTCATATTATTGATATGGTATTTACTCTTAAGGATTTTGTTCCAATATTTTTTGTCTTCAAAAATTTGACAAGGTGGGTAATCAAGCCTCCATTTTCTTTTTGATTGTAGACTTTATCCTAGGCCACTAGGGCTAACCTATTTTTTAACTCAAATCCATACTAGAGAAAATTCCTCTTGATTCTTTATATGGTATACAAGAACTTATCAAATATTTTGAAAAAAGATAATAGCATAAACTACTAGGTTTTATAACTTTAGAATTGAAGTTTACCTTCTTGGTTATGTAGGGCACCTTTCTAGCTAGCCAACTTCAAATTCAATCTATCAACTAGCTTAGCCCAAAAGCCCTAAGGAAGTTTCAACCATAAAGGAAGCCCCAAATAGGAAGCTGCAAAATTTTGAACTTTACATTCCAAAATTATAGAAATCTTCTCCTATCTAGGGATAGGGATATTGATAATAAAAAATACAACATTTTTTGCCAATTGATCAATTGACCTATTAGCTTAGTATACACCTAAAAGAAATCTTTAGAGCTTCTTTCTTCCTTTATCAAGGATTCCCTCATCATAACTATGTCATTGAAAAAGTTCTCATGAGAGAAGGTAAGTTCATGATAAGATGGTTTGAGATCAACAATACAATGGAAACTACAATTAGAACAATTGTTATGTTATTATTGATGTTAGACCCTATTGGTGAGACAGTTGCTACCTAAGTAGAGTGCCATATCATTCAATTGATGAAAATGACTTGAAAAGAAGAGATAATAAGAAGACCTAGTAGAAAGGTTGAGTTATGTGGAACTACAATGCGCACTTGATTAGTTGGTACATTGGGAAGATAATGTATTTTTTAATCATAACACTCAGTGGAGAAGACAATTGTGTTGAAGCCTAGCAAAGATAATCAGTGGAAGTTCAAATGCATAGGCTAAACCAAACAATAGGTAAAAATATTATGGAAATTATAGGAGAAGCAGATTTATGTTGGTGTCGACCGAGTGACAATAGAATCCGACCAAATATAGTGTCGACCAAGTACCCAAAAAGACAGAGTATGCCAAGTAAGATGGTTAGTATTGACCATGTTATCTAGTAACGATCAAGCCAAGGATCACAGTATGACTAAGTGTAAACATTTGATAGTTTGTAAAGGAGTTGGGAATCCCAACCGAAATTGTTAAACTTTTGGATTACTCAAAGTGTATGAAGGATAAGTATTGATGAGCTAGAGCATTTAATACATGTTAAACCATTTTTGAGCATTCCTAGACATGGATTCTAAGAGAAGTTTTGAAAATTCTGTAGAAGAGAGAACAAAAGTGAAATAGTAGTCATTGAAGTGTTATCATATGTGCCCAATTATCATCCTTAATTATGAGATCCACTATGCAGCGTGCCCCTACTAAAGCTAAGTAAAAAAATGTTTGTCATTTTCTTGGGAGGCTTCTTCAATTTCTTATAGTGTACCTTCCTCTTCTTGAATATAGAATTTCCTCCTAGATTTTATCCTTTCCCCTAGCATGTATTTTTTTCCCCTACTCCCCTTAGACTAAGAATCTAAGTCTATCTCTTTTGGGTTATCATGTTTTTCCTCCTGCTTCTTCATTTTGTGTTTATTGGAAATTTGATAAGATATTTGCCTCATCGTAAATGAATCATTTGCTATCTTTCATAAGTAAAGATTAAGCTACATATTAGGTTTAAATCACACCAAGGGTTTCCTACCACTAGATGAAGGGAAATATTGGGAAATAATAAGAGAACTAGAAATTTTGCTCCCAATAAATCCTCAGATCCAGTGGAGTGTTTCTCTCAAATTAACTCATTTCTAATAGATAATGATGAATCACTACATAAAGTTGTGAAAATGAAGTAAAATTAGTAAGAATAATCTTCTCCCTAATTTCTTTTTGTAAATTAACAATAAAGATATGTTGAATATCAATATTAGGTACATGATATGAAAATTGAGCATGCAAAGACTTAACTATATCAATCCTTAGAACCTTGTTTACAATACATGAAATTAGTCATAGATACAAATGGACCTATGCTATTATGAAATTTTTTAACAAAGGCATTAGCAATTTTATGAAAGGAATCAATAGGATAAGGTAGAAAATAGAAATACCATTCCAAACCTTTGTCATGCAAGGTGCAAGCAAACAACTTAGCTAAAATACTATGATTATGAGCATAATCACTCCATAGAAATTGAAAAATGTTAAGATGAGTCACATGATCACCTTTACAATTATAAGTGTCAAAGTGAGGTGTATTATTTTATCAAGGAGGAGTAGTAAAAATCATGTTAAAAGACAATAGACTGCCCATATCATGTGTAGGAACATTAAACTTATATTGAGTAAAGGAAACAATTTTTTGTTGCACACAATAAGTTTGAGCAAGGCTAAATTTAGTGGAATAATTAGAGAAAATAGGTATCAAAGACACATTTGATATACTAGGAAGAGTATATGCATTATCTGGAATACATGGAACTATATGTAGAATGCTAGGAGCCATAGTAGGAGAATTAGGATAAGTGAAAGGAACACTATTCTATAAGGGTTGTGAAGTGGGAAATAAAAAAAGTGGAATAATTACATGAAAATGAGGAATAGGAAGACTAGTAGGAAAATTATATGACTATAGAGCAACATAAGTAAGAACACTTGAGATAGGTACAGAAATAGGAAAGGTAGATTGTAGAGTAGAAATAGGCCAAGCTAGTCTTATTTTAGAGGCATTTGGAGCAACATGCTTAACATGAATATGGACAAGGTGAGTATGATGGCACAAAATATTGCCACCATGTTCATTATTATAGATCACTTTCTTAAGAAAACAAAAATAAATAATAGTATCAACACTTGTATTCTCTTGAAGAGGGCAATTGTGCATTTTATCAATCTTAGTAGCAAGCTTATCAACACGTTCAAGAGAAAACCTTAAAAGCTTGGCCTCATCATGATATAAGTGGGAAGCGTCATGCTCCATATAAGAAATAATATCATGAGAAACAATAGTGTTACTTGGGTTCATAAGGTGACAAAAAAGAGGAATATAGATAAAAAAGAGTCATTAGTCTACAACTTCTCGTAATGGGAATACTATAAGTATTTTTGTCACTTAGGTTTGCACCCTTGTCCAAGGCATATGCGCGAGGACAACCTAGTGAAACATGGAAACAACCTCCAAGCTATGGGACTTGAACTGCGAGGTTGAGTCTCTGGAGAAGGCTGGCTTCCTCTTACTATCAAGGCGCACCTAACTACTCTTGGAGAGAAAAAGGGAGGAAGTGAGCATGAAAGAAAATCTACCTAATTCTAATCTAAGGAGGTGATGCACCAAAATAGAGTGTTCGGACCAATTCTCTACCCATACATGTGCTACTAAACTAGAATGAAACTAAGGATATACACATCCAGACTTGCTTTCATCAAATAACCACATACAGATCAGAAAACCAAGATGAATGACACAAGGAAGAAGTTCACTTATATATCATTCATAGGCCAGCAGAGATACAGTCATGCGAATTACAGATTTCCACAAAACAATGGCACAGGCAAGAAATTCTTGCACTTTAATACCAATGGCTGAAGGAGTTAAATGGAGAATCAAATAGTTCAGAGGCATAGGGGAATTCACACTAGAATTGCAGAGCAAAACTAGAGGAAAAATAAGAGAGAAAAGTCCCTTTTCAAAAACTACAATATCTACCTTTATAGTTTAGGCATAACTGAGATCTTTTGCTACTGAAGTGACCCTGCAACTACTTGCCATTAAGTCCTGCGGAGGACAATCATGGGAATCTGAGGAAAATCTGATCTTTTTACAATAGGTGTCCTGAGAGGACTGAAAATGGCACCATCAATGTTCTGAATGGGTAGATGGATCGACTGAGATGGTGGAGTGTTTTTCCCCATTCTGCATTCATTTTTGGTAGGTCGGGATTGATCATGAAGATTAGATCGTGCAACAAAATTGATCATCTTTGCCTTTTAGGTTCATGAATTAGCGAGGGTGGAAAGTCAACCTATTTTCACAAACCAACAGGGCCACACAGGCCAATCACTGCTTTTCATTTTGCCACTTGGGACGTCCTCCGTAGTTGACCTTCCTTTTATTGAACTAACTGCGGCACCCTCGAACTGTTATCATTAACTATGGCGATTACAACCTAACTGTGACACTAACTGCCAGCTGTTAACCGTCAACCCTGGTCTGCCAGCGAGACACGTGTCAGTAAGATGCTATGTCACTATGGTAAAGATCGTACAACTTCACCATAGCGAGACAACGCCTTTTGTTGATCTGCCCTGATCTGACGATCATGAAGAATCGTCATGCTTCATGCTTGCTTTTCAACTTTTGGGCCCGTGAAATGCTTTCAGCACACCTGGCATCACCTCTGCGACCGCACCTTCAAGAGACCTAGCCCCACTGACACGTGGCGAAAGGGCACCATGTCACTATGGTAAAGATCGCGCAACTTCACCATGGTGACATGGCACCTTCCGTTGATCTTCCTTGATTTGACAGCAAGCAAGATAGATACTACCCCCTGTCCCTTAGTGTATCAATCAATGGGAACCAGCCACGTGCCAACTATCTGTATTTCATGTGCCTCCAAACTTGGACCCACGAGGACACGTGTCCTCTAGGTGCCAACTCGCTATCGTAAATCTCGTGCGGCTTATCCATAGCGCAATTGTGCTTGCCATTGATCTCTGCAGATTTGACGGTGGAGAACTTAACCCCTTATTGCACTAGCCATGTTGAAGATTTGGTCCCATGATCTATTTGTATTCTGACCTGGCATACATGGCTGTTCCCCATTGGCCTAACGAAGCACCACCTTGGTCTGACAAGGCACCAACCTGGAGGGTTCGTACTGCTTGACCCTACTGAGGGGACACGTGGCACCCAGGCGCTATGTCACTATTAATATCTCTCGAGCAGTTCCTCATAGTGCGATGGCACCCATCGTAGATCAATCTCAATCTGACAATCAGAACCACCTCGTACTCTACACATCCTTCCCTTTGAAAATTGCCAGGCCTGTGAACCACATATGCTCTGACTCATACACTTGGTACCTCCCTATTGGCCTATGAACCACATATTCTCTGGGCTCACCGTAAATATTTTCTGGTGTGACACAACCTGCTCGCCGTAAGACATTTTCGTTGGGCGCTATGTCGCTATGAAGATTTTTTGGCCAACACATGATAGCGACATAGTGCCCATGGTGCTGTGGAACTTTTCTGACCTGCCGAAACATTTTCTAGTGTTTTGGACCCACCGGACATGTGTCCTCAGGGCGCCATGTTGTGAACATGAATCTTTCACAACTTCACCATAGCGAGACAGCGCCTTCCGTAGATCTTCTCGGATCTGATGAAGGAGAACTTACGGGCCTCAAAAAATATGTTATAAGGTTCAAAGCTTGGTATTTTAATATTTCCATAGGTATTTGATCATGGACATTTCAAAGGCGGGAAGGGCAATATGAATTATGAATTTTGGCAGGAAGATTAAAATACAACATTTCTGGCGACTCACAGGGGGCATGAGCCTGCTCAATGCATGACCAGTGTCTGTAAACAATCCATTGGGTCATGGAGTCAAAAAAGTATGAATCTAGGAACTGCAAAACCCTAACTTTTTTGTGAGGAGATCAAAACATTAAAAACCCTAGCTCTACTTTTGTAACCTCAAAACTGTCAAAACTTCGAAAGCTGGCAACTCAAAGAGAGAACCATGTGCACACGCACTTGTTGGAAAGCAGGAAACAACGAAAAGAAACTAAACTACTTATGTACATGGATTCACAAATCTTCAAAAACAGGGCTTTAGATAGATCCCATTGACTGGAATGGAAAAAATCTCTCCATTGGGCCGGCTTAGCTAGAATGCATTAGCCTATTTGCAACTGGCAATCAGATAGGGGCCACTTCATAGTGCATCAAATTTGGAATGTCTTTCTAGTTTTGCCCTATCTGAATCCCACTTTAGAACTAAATCTCCTTCTCTAAAGGTCCTAACCCTAGGCTTCTTATCAAAATTCTTCTTCATCTACTGCTGATGTATCTCTAGGGTTTGCATAGCTTTATTTCTCTTTTCTTCTAGTTCAATCAGCTCTGCCATTCTTACTAACATGGCATTATCTTCAATCAATTCCAGCTGATGAGCCAATTCCAAGGATGGGAATTCCAATGAAATTGGGAGTCTGGCCTCCCTACCATACACTAGCACAAAAGGTGAATTCCCAGTAGATCTCTTGGGTGTTATCCTATCAGCCCATAGAGCAGTTCTTAATTTCTTATGCCAGACCCTCTGATTGTCTTCTATTGTCCTCTTCATGATTCTGATCAAATTCTTGTTGGAAGACTCAGCCAAGCCATTACCCTGGGGATAGTAATTTGATGATGTGCTCAGGTAGATATTGTGATTCATTGCCCATGCACAAATTTGGGTTCCAACAAAAGACTTAGCATTGTCTGAGATGATAGTAGAAGGAGCAACAAACCTAGATACAATTCCATCAAGGAACTCAACGACTGATGGTTCTATGGCATCCTTCAAGGCAACTGCCTCTATCCATCTAGTGAAATAATCTGTAGCAGCCAAAATCCATTTATGACCTGCACTAGACATAGGATTAATGGGGCCTATAATATCTAACCCCCATTGGGTAAAGGGCTGATCCACCTGGATAGGACGAAGGGGGAGAGCTGCAAGCCTCTGTTTGCTTAAAAAGAAAGCACACTTCTCACATTTTCTCACATATCCATAACAATCATGAAATAGAGATGGCCAATAATAACCAACCCTCATGATCCTCATGGCAGTTGTTCTTGCAAAGAAATGGCCACCATCAGGGCCATCATGAAGTTCCTTAATCATCCTCTCAGCCTGATCCTCTTCAATGCATCTCAAAAGGGTCCCATTAAAATCCCTCCTGAATAGGATACCATCAATTAAAACGTAGGGAATGGACTGTAGTCTATATTGTCTCCTTTTATTTCTATCCAATCCCTGAGGGTATCCATTCCCTGATAAGAAGCTCTTCATGTCATTTATCCAGCTCCTTGGGCCATTAACTTTTCCTTCCTCCTGCTACTCTATTAATACCATAGCAGCCTCTTCATCAAAATCCCAACCTGATAACATTTATTTACATAATCCTCTCCCTCTTACTAGCTTGGTAATCTAAATATCAACATCATATTCCATTACCCTAGTGATCAATCCAGCTCTCTTTTCGCTGATATTCTTGCTTAATAGGAAATCCTTTACATTGGCATGAGGCACCAACAAATGGATCTTATTATGGGACAAGAGGTGCTTGAATTTCTTCAAGGCTCTGATGACCGCAAGGGCCTTCTTCTCAAAAAAGCTACACTTATCTTCATATTCCTTAAGCCCTTCACTGAAGAAAGCTATGGGCTGCTCTTCATCCTTGTCATTTGTTTGAGTCAAGACAATAGAGATACTTGACTCACCACCTAGAGTGTAGAGGATGATTTTTTTTTCAAAATTTGGGTTCATGAGAGTAGGGGCTGAGGCTATGGCTGCCTTGATCTCTTCAAAACTCTCCTTCCCTTCCTTGGTCCATGAGAAGACCATACCTTTCTTAAGCATAGTTGTAAGAGGTTTCACCATGGTAGCAAGATTAGGAATAAATCTTCTTACAAAATTTATCCTACCAAGGAAACTTTGCAGCCCCTTCTTGTGTTTAGGAAGAGGAAGGGCAAGTATTGCATTCATTCTTTCTGGATCAATAGTCAGCCCATCCTTAGATACAATGTGTCCCAATAATTTTCCTTGGCTTGTAGCAAAGACACACTTGGTTGGGTTAAGGGAAACCCCAACCTCTCTACATCTTAGAAATACCTGTCTTAGATGATCAAAATGATCTTCTACATTTTTTGAATATACAGTTATATCATGTGAAGAACCTCCTTATAGCAATATCGTGAGAATGCTCGAAATAACAGAATACAAAGTGATAGCAGAACTCAGAATGAATCTACTGATCGCAGGCCACTTCGAGGGGGTAACCTCCTTTGAGCAAGCTCAATACAATAAATTCGTCCGTGCCCATCAAGGGCCTCAACCTATTCTTATATACTGAGTACGATCTAGAAAAGTAATACTACCTATGCATGTGGGATAATAAAATATACTCACGGGATGACTTACAAAGCATATGCGTCCAACAACACTACTCTAACAAAATAAACAGAAGGAACACACAGGTTCCTAACATCCCCTCTCCCTTAGAAAAAAGCTTTGTCCTCAAAGCTTAAGGTGTGGAAATTGTTGTTGAATCTGAAGAAGGGGTTCCCAGGTAGCATCCTCTGGTTGCATGCCATGCCACTGAATCAAGACCTCAGAGATGGAGAGAGAGTGAAGCTGGCGAGTGCGCTGGTCAATGATTGCCACCGGCTTCAGGATAATGGATCCTTCCGTATCCATTTCAGGGAGAGTAGTTTGTGCTCTGACAGTGGTACCCAGAACTTTCTTTAGACAAGAAACATGAAAGACTGGATGAATGCGGGAAGAAGGAGGAAGTTCCAGTTTATAAGCAACTGAACCAATCTTCTGCAGAACCTTATAAGGCCCATAAAATTTTGGGGCCAGCTTATGACGCCCTTTCAGCTTTAGGGAGGATTGTTTGTATGGCTGTAGACGAAGAAAAACCTTATCCCCAACTTGAAATGAGCGCTCAGAACGGTGTTGATCTGCTTGCTGTTTCATCCGATTACGGGCCATGTGAAGATTATCCTGTAAGGTACGAAGAATCTGATCCCTGCTGTGGAGAACTATGTCAACTGCCTGGACTGGTGAGCTGTTGGGAGTGTAGGGAAGGAGCACTGGAGGTGCCTGACCATAGACTGCTTCATATGGAGTCATTTTAGAGGCAGTGTGGTAAGAGGTATTGTACCACCATTCAGCTAAAGGGAGCCACTTGGCCCACTGATGTTGCTGTTCGGAAGTGAAGCAACGAAGATAATTTTCCAAGCATTTATTGACAATTTCAGTTTGACCATCAGTTTGTGGGTGATAGCCCGAACTCATCTTTAGTTTGGTGCCAGTTTTTTGAAATAGTTCAGTCCAAAAATGACTGGTAAAAGTTGCATCACGATCAGAGACAATGGAAGAAGGGAGTCCATGAAGACGAAATATCTGGTCCATGAAGATTTGTGCAACAGAGGAGGCAGTATAGGGGTGGCTGAGGGCACAAAAATGACTATATTTCGAGAGACGATCAACCACAACCAAGATCACTGTCTTGCCACCGGATTTAGGAAGCCCTTCAATGAAATCCATAGAAATATCAGTCCAAATCCGTGTAGGGATGGGCAATGGTTCGAGCAAGCCAGGAAGGAGGGTCGTTTCACCCTTGTGGCGTTGGCAAGTATCACATTCAGCCACCATCTGTTGAATCGTCTGTTTCATCCCTTTCCAAAAGAAGTTTCTCCTTGCTCACTCATAAGTTTTGAGGAAGCCTGAGTGCCCTGCTGAAGGAGAAGCATGGAGTTCATAAAAAATAGCCTGATGTAGAGCTGGGTTCTGAGGAAGCACTAGCCGACCCTTGTATCGAAGAGAAGCACCATCCCAAGAGTAATGTGGTATAGCAGAAGGATTATTGGCTAGCTGGTGAATGATTTGAGATAAAGAAGAGTCACTATCATAGCCCTGCTGAACAGACGCTAACCAATTGGGAATGGGCATAGAAATAGCGGAAAGGGAAGCTTGATTATCAAATGTGCGAGAAAGAGCATCTGCCACAATATTCTCCTTACCCTTCTTGTAGGTGATCTCATAATCATACCCCATGAGTTTGCTGACCCATTTCTGTTGTGTAGGAGAGGATACCCGTTGTTCCAGGAAGTATTTCAGACTTTGGTGATCGGTTCTGATGCAAAAATGACTCCCTAAGAGGTATGGCCGCCACTTCTGTACAGCATGCAAAATAGCCATCATTTCTTTTTCATAAGTAGAGAGGGCTAGATTCTTACCAGAGAGGGCTTTGCTAGTGAACGCAATAGGATGGTCATCTTGCAGGAGAACAGCACCCAATCCATTGCCGCAAGCATCACTCTCAATAGTGAAGGGTTTGGAAAAATCTGGCATCGCGAGAACAGGTGTACTGCACATAGCCTGTTTCGGTTGTTCAAATGCAGTCTCAGCAACAGGGGTCCAGGAGAAGGCATCCTTTTTTAACAGAGCTGTCAATGGTGCTGCAATTTTCCCATAATCTTTGACAAACTTGCGGTAGTAGCCAGTCAACCCCAAAAAACCCCGAAGGCTCTTGAGAGTTTTAGGATGCGGCCAAGTTTTCATGGCATCTATTTTTGTAGGATCCACCCGCACTCCATGGTGTGCAACAATATGCCCGAGATACTCCACTTCCTCCTGGCCAAACACACATTTAGATAGTTTTGCACAGAGTTGATGATCAGAGAGAAGTTGCAAGACAAGCTCCAGATGATGGAGATGCTCAGCCCAAGTTTTGCTATATATGAGGATATCATCAAAGAAGACCAGAATGAATTTCCGGAGGTATGGTCGAAATATGTTATTCATCACTGCCTGAAATGTTGAAGGAGCATTCGTGAGGCCAAAGGGCATGACTAAAAATTCATAGTGACCATCATGTGTGCGGAAGGCAGTTTTAGGTATATCCTCCTCATTAACCCGAATTTGATGATACCCAGAACGAAGATCTAACTTGGAGAAAAAATGAGCCCCATGAAGTTCATCAAGAAGTTCATCAACAACTGGAATGGGAAACTTGTCCTTTATAGTGAGATGATTAAGTGCTCGGAAATCAATGCAGAGTCGCCATGACCCATCTTTTTTGCGAACAAGCAGAACTGGAGAAGAAAAGGAACTGGTACTAGGGCGAATAATACCTTGCTTCAGTAAGTCACGGACAAGTATCTCGATTTCGGTCTTCTGATGAAATGGGTAGCGGTAGGGCCTGATGTTGGGCGGAACACTGCCAGGAAGGAGCTGAATACGGTGGTCCTCTGGATGAGAAGGAGGTAATCCCACAAGTTCAGCAAATATACCAGAATACTTGTCCAAAATGTGTTGGAGATCGGCAGGAGTGCTAGAGACTACTGATGGCTGCATCTGAATGGAATGGAGCTGAGCGATGACACCATGTGAATTCTTCTTAAGAAGTTTTTCCATACGGTGTGAACTGATGATGCTGAGAGACCCTGGTTGTAAGCCTTTCAAAGTGTGTTGGTGCCCCTCGGCTGAAAACTGCATCCAAAGTTCAGCAAAATCCCAGAGAATGGGGCCAAGAGTGCGTAACCATTGGGCACCCAAAACCACATCACAGCCACCTAAGGGTAAGGCAAACATGTCAGAGTGCATGTTATAATCTCCAATAGAGAGACACACATTGCGACATTTCCCTTTACAAGGTAAAGTGCCCCCATTGGCAATCATGACTTCAAAGCTAGAGCAGGGATGGATAAAGCAATCAGCCTGTTTGGCTATTCGTGGATCAATGAAGTTATGAGTGCTACCAGAATCAATGAGAATAGTAAGAGGGATCTTCTTGAAGAAACCCTGGACCCGCATGGTTTGTGGAGTAGTGACTCCTGCCAAAGCATGGACAGATATCTCTGGTGGAGCTTCTGGTGAAGGAGGTTCAGGCTGGTGAGGCTCAACCTCATCATCCACTGTTTCCTGAGCATCTACATATTCTTCCAGTTCCGGTGGAGAATCCACATCCAAGAGATAGAGCTTTTGCTGAACACATCTATGGCCCCGAGACCATTTCTCATCACAATTATAACAAAGCCCTTTGTCTCGCCTGACTCGCATCTCTGTTTCAGACAAGTGCTTGATCGGAGTAGTTCTGGGAGCTGGTATGACTAGAGGGTTGTGAGAACCTGTATTTCTAAATGGAACAAAATTAGATCTGGAGTGTTGTAGAGCACTAATATTGTCTTCCGCTAACTTAGCCAACCCAAGGGCTTCCATCATTGTAGTAGGTCGAAACATTTTGACTTCTGAGCGAAGTGCATCCTTCAGACCACTGACAAAACAACTACGGAAGAATTCATCAGACAAGCCCTCTGTGTGATTAGCTAATTTTTCAAACTCTATCTGGTATTCTCTTACAGTGCCTGTTTGACGCAGTTTAGTGAGTGCTCCTGTGAAATCATCAAAGGAACTAGGGCCAAAGCGCTCCAAAATGAGGGTGCACAATTCTCTCCACGTTGGGCCTACATTAGCCTTGATGTACCAACGAAACCATTGAAGAGCTTCATGTTCCAAATGAAAAGATGCAAGGGGGACTTTGTGGTTATCCAAAGTATTATGCAAGCTGAAATACTGCTCTGCCCTATAGATCCATCCAGTCGGATCAGAACCATCGAAGCGTGGAAAATCAAGCTTTGGTCCACGGAAATTGCCAGAAGAGGACCCAGTATCTCCTGAATGGTTTCGGCTCATGGCTGACTGCTGAAAGTTAAGACCCTGAATTTTGTCATCCAAATCTTGAAGTTTGGTTTTGAGGGATGCAATTTCCTCTTCCATGATTTTTGCTCCTGTACGCGTAACAACCATAAAACAAGGTTTTTTTTTTTTTTTTTTTTTTTTTTTGGAATGGGTAGAAGATGAGAAACAAAAACTTTTTTAGTTACGGCAAACTTGGATTTGGGTAAAACTCATATAGGAAATGGGTGTTCGACGGGTGGTGGGAGACTATCTGGGGACAAGGGAAAAAGAAAAATGAGGGTTTCAAGGGTAGGGAGGCGAAATGAGGCGAACAGTCCAAGAGGGATAAGGGAGAAAAATGAGGAATTGAATCTTGTGGCTCAGTTTGGTGGCGATTGGATGAGAGGTGAAAAAGATAGGGCAAACCCTAAAATTAGATAAATGAGGGATTTAGGGCTTTGATATGTAAAATTTGGGTTTGGGTCGCCAAGGAAGGAAGTATGCGAAATGATATTGCAGACGTTATTGCAATAACAAGAGATATTAGAAGTGAGAGGAACCTGAAGGCCACGACAGAAAAAAAATTTGATGTAATTTCCACCTAGCGAGCCCAAGAGAGTGCTCTGATACCAGATGTGAAGAACCTCCTTATAGCAATATCGTGAGAATGCTCGAAATAACAGAATACAAAGTGATAGCAGAACTCAGAATGAATCTACTGATCGCAGGCCACTTCGAGGGGGTAACCTCCTTTGAGCAAGCTCAATACAATAAATTCGTCCGTGCCCATCAAGGGCCTCAACCTATTCTTATATACTGGGTACGATCTAGAAAAGTAATACTACCTATGCATGTGGGATAATAAAATATACTCACGGGACGACTTACAAAGCATATGCGTCCAACAACACTACTCTAACAAAATAAACAGAAGGAACACACAGGTTCCTAACATATCATCAAGGTATACTAAGACAAACTTCTCAATTAATTTTTTGAAGGCCATCTCCATTGGCTTATAAAATGTGGTACTTGCATTTGTTAGTCCAAATGGCATCTTGCAATAAGCATAGGTGCCCCATTTAGTAGTAAATGTTATCTTATGTCTATCAGATTCTTTAACCAATACTTGGTTATAACCAGAGAATCCATCAAGAAAAGAGAATCTCCTTGACCCACTAACTCTGGACAGGATTTTCTCCATGGAAGGGACAGGATGGTGATCTTTAAGGGAAGCCTGATTAAGATCCCTAAAGTCCACACACAGTCTGATTTCTCTATTCTTCTTCCTAACAGGGACTAGGTTGGCTACCCATGATGAGTGCTTGATGGGAAAAATTATCAATTACTGGTTTGGCCTTATCAATTACTTCTATGGTATGCTGAAACAAACTAGGGTCAAACCCTTTTAATTCATCATATGTCCAAGAAAATACATCATTAAATTCTTGATATAACTGAATGAAGTTTTCTTGCTCAGTTTCAGAACATACCTTCCCCATATTCAGATATTTTCCATCAGCAATTGCAACTGGGGCATGATCATCCTTTTCTATAGTTAGATTCATCCCTTTGCCTCTTGTTTGATCATCAGGATTTAAGACACTCTCCAAAGTAATGAGACCCTTGGGCAACTTTTTAGAAATGAGACGAATGATTTGATCACCATAATGATCCTGCAGTCTTGACTGGTTTCTATCTGAGAATTTTGCCTTGTTCTGCAAGAAACTCACAATTTGCTCATCAGAATCAAACACCTGCTAATAAGTGTTGTTTTCAGGGATGGCAGGCCTCACCACCACCCTTATTTGTTGCTTCTTTTCATCCTCAAGATTCCCTAGTACATCATAAGTTGCACCCACTGCTGCAAGTCTATCAGCATGTTTATTTTCTTTCCTAGGAATGCTCTAAATATTAAATGCATTGAAGCCCTCAAGAAAATCCCAGACTCTGTATTTGTAAGACTTGAGCAGGCCATTTTTGGTGATATTCTAGTTTCTCACTTAGTTAACTACCAACTCACTATCCCCATATACTCTCAAGGCTTGAATTCCTCTCTTTTGGGCAAGTAAGAGACCTTGAATCAAAGATTCATACTCGGCCACATTATTGGTGCAACTGAATCAAAGCCTAAAGGAGAAGTAGTATCTTATTTGTGTAGGAGAGATCAACATAACACCAGCCCCTGATCCATTTCTATTCCTTAAGCCATCAAAGTACATACTACATGTTCCATTCATATCATCATTAGTCCTAACAAGGTCAGGGACTTGAGTGTCTTTCTCTATTATGCAATATGTACTAAGGACTGTCTCAAGAGTCTCTAACATAGGCTCAAACTGATATGCATTTGCCCACTCATCCAAGAAGAAATCAAGAATTTCCACTATGGAAGTGGCAGGCTCATTTACTATGTCATTTTCATCCATCTCTAGAATAGGACAATTTATATTGATGAAGTTGGGGGTGTAAGATTCAGTGTGATGAAGGGCTTGAGGTTCTACTCTGATTGAGGCATTGGCTCCATATCTGGTCCTAAATGACATATATGACCAATCAGCAGATATGAATCCACCAATTTGAGCAGTGAAGTCTCTTGAAAGATAGATAGCAAAATAGGGCTTGACTTCAGCAACAGATATGTCTTGAATCATAGTGCAACCAGGGCATGCATGTAGGCCATCTTCACATTCCTAAGGATACCTACAGTTTTGACAGTACTACCATCTAATTGTAACACATCCCTAACAATGGGCTCATATTTCATTCCTAAAGCATCAGCAACACACTTAGGCATTACTGAGCTACTAGCCCTTGAATCTATCATACAATTGTGGACTAGTTTGCCCCCTATAATAAGAGACACATAGAATGGAGGAGGTCTAACCTTTCTATTTGTCTCCACATCCCCTACTGGTTGTACTAGACTTGTGGTACTCTCCATGGTAGATGGCTGATCCTTGGGTTCAATCTTCTCTAATTCCTACTACAGCATCCTCTTCTGCATTGGTATGGTAGCAACAACATCCCACATAGAAATATTCACATTGGTCTTCTTCATTTTCTCTACCACACTGAATGGTATATTGGGAACTTTGGTAGAAACTTTGGGAGCTGCATTTATAAGAGGTTGAGATGGGGCAACATAAGGATCACCTGCATCTTTCTTTCTAGACTCTTGCCTTTGCTGCTATGAAGTACTTGTTTGTTCATTTGCTGCTTGTATATGAGGTGTAGCACTTGAAGTTGAGGCCTGCTTAGGAGAAGGAGGGGCAGCATGTTCCATAGCTCTCCTCTTACTTCTAGTGTTATGAGCAACAAAATCCTGATTTACATTACAGTGCTCCCCAATCTGATGATTCATGAAAGAGAAATCATCATGTCCTTGAATATATGAGGCCTCCTTGGGATGATCCTCCTTGTATGATTGCTTTGCTGCAGGGTCTTGGTCAGTTAGGGCCAAATAAGATTCTACCTTCTGGCACATGCAATAGGTATAAGAATAGTTGCAGGAAGGACATAAATCTTGATCTTGGGCCAAGTTATTTTGAGGGACTATAGCTCTGTTTTGATTTGAGCTTGAAGCAGAAGCATGACTATTTTGCCTACCCTAATCAAAAGAGCTATTCCATTGGTTAGGAGGCCTACCACCATTTGGAGCTTGATATTGCAATTGGGGAGGCTTGCCACCTTGAGCTTGCTGCCTTTCCAAGGCCACCACCTTGTTACTCATTTTTTGTATTATAGAAAAACTATCCTCTAATCTCTTTCCTTGGTCCTTCAACTCCCTCCCCTGCTCTTGCAATTTTTTATCCAGGATCTTCTCTCTCTTATCTGTATTCAGCACTAGACCTTGGAGCATCTCTTTGAGTTCTATCCCATTTGAGGAAGTGGAAGCTTGGGGAACTACAGTAAGGGCTTGTGATGTAGAAGTTGTAGGAAGAGGGGCCATTGCTGGTTGGTGGTTGGGAACATCAGGAAAGAAAGGCATAGGGGGCCTTGGAGCCAACTTTCCTCCTTGTATTAGGATGTTCTCAGCTTTTATGGCTATCTCATAAGCATTAGGCAAGGTATCTCCTCCCATAGTTTTGATTGTAGTGGAAATATCACTGTTAAAAGCTCTAAGGTAATGCAAGAAGGCATTATCATGGGTAGGTTTCACTGTAGTAGGTATTCTATCCCATGTCTTTTGAAATCTATACTTAAAATCAGTCCTACATTCATGGGGGGCCCTTTTTATAGTAGTCAGCTGCTCTAAAAGTGACATATGATCACTTCTATCCTCAAAATGTTTGCATAATCCTGCTCCTAGTCCATCCCAATCAGTTATAGAACCATGAGCTAATCCTCTATACCACTGTAATGCTTTTCCTTTTAAAGATGAGGCTAGAAGTCTGATAGCAACATCATCCTTTGTGATACCATGAATGTTACAGACATTTGCTACTTCTTGGATATGCTCTAAAGGGGAGATGGAAGCTTCACCAGTAAAATCAGGTATACTTTTTAGTGCAGATACTGGTATATCATGTCTTTGGGCTAACAATAGAGGACTTCCACCATTAAAGGTGGCAAAAGCATGAACTCTTGGCTGTGCCATGTAAATGAGTGTTCTATTGATGAGTGTTGATGGTAATCTAGGCTGAGTTCGAATAGTAGGAGGAGTAGAGATAGATCTTACAAGTATATTAACTGTTATTACACCCCTAACTAGTGATAATGAAGTTCTAGTACTCCTTCTACGATTTCAAAGAAAAAGCTCTTCATATTGAAATTTACCTCTAGAAGACACCCTTGTTTTAGCTTTGGGCATGAATCACTGCAAATTTAGCCTGGAACCAAATTTTTTTGATGTTTAGAGTCACCAAGTACTTTGAATAATTAGCCTCTTGAAGGCTTGAATGCTGAAGCTAGCACTACCTCTTCAGCATTAATCTCTGAAACTCTTTCTTCTTGACACCAGTAGACTTTAAATTTTCTTTGAAAAAAAGTCCCATCGGGCGTGCCAAAAATTGTTGTCACTTAGGTTTGCACCCTTGTCCAAGGCCTATGCGTGAGGACAACCTAGAGAAACATGGAAACAACCTCCAAGCTGTGGGACTTAAACTGCGAGGTTGAGTCTCCGGAGAAGCCCAGCTTCCTCTTACTATCAGAGCACACCTAACTACTCTTGGAGAGAAAAAGGGAGGAAGTGAGCATGAAAGAAAATCTACCTAATTCTAATCTAAGGAGGTGATGCACCAAAATAGAGTGTTCGAACCAATTCTCTGCCCATACATGCGCTACTGAACCAGAATGAAACTAAGGATATGCACATCCAGACTTGCTTTCATCAAATAACCACATACATATCAAAAAACCAAGATGAATGACACAAGGAAGAAGTTCACTTATATATCATTCATAGGCCAGTAGAGATACAGTCATGCAAATTACAGATTTACACAAAACAATGGCATAGGCAAGGAATTCTTGCACTTTAATACCAATGGTTGAAGGAGATAAATGGAGAATCAGACAGTTCATAGGCACAGGGTAATTCACACTAGAATTGCAGAGAAAAACCAGAGGAAAAATCAGAGAGAAAAGTCCCTTTTCAAAAACTACAATATCTGCCTTTATAGTTCAGGCATAACTGAGATCTTTTGCTACTGAAGTGACCCTGCAACTACTTACCATTAAGTCCTGTGGAGGACAATCATGGGAATCTAAGGAAAATCTGATCTTTTTACAATAGGTGTCCTGAGAGGACTGAAAATGGTGCCATCGATGTTGTGACTGGGTAGATGGATTGACTGAGATGGTGGAGTGTTCTTCCCCATTCTGCATTCATTTCTGGTAGGTCGGGATTGATCATGAAGATCAGATTGCGCAACAAAATTGATCACCTTCGCCTTTTAGGTTCATGAATCAGCGGGGGTAGAAAGTCAACCTATTTTCACAAACCAACTGGGCCACATGGGCCAATCGCTTCTTTTCATTCTACCACCTAGGACGTCCTCCATAGTTGACCTTCCTTTTACTGAACTAACCACACCACCCTCGAACTGTTATCATTAACTATGGCAATTACAACCTGACCACGACACTAACTACCAGTCATTAACTGTCAACCCTAGTTTGCCAGCCAGACACCTATCAGAAAGATGCTATGTCACTATGGTAAAGATCACACAACTTCACCATAGCAAGATAGTGCCTTTCGTTGATCTACCTTGATTTGACGATCGTGAAGACTCATCATGCTCCGTGCTTGCTTTTCAACTTTTGGGCCCACAAAATGCTGTCAGCACACGTGGCATCACCTCTGCGACCGCACCTTGGCGAGACCTGGCCCCACTGACACGTGGTGAAAGGGTGCCATGTCGCTATGGTAAAGATCGTACAACTTCACCATGGTGACAAGACGCCTTCCATCGATCTTCCTTGATCTGACGGCAAGCAAGATAGATACTGCCCCTTGTCCCTCAGTGTATCAATCAATGGGAACTGGCCATGTGCCAACTATCTATATTTCCTGTGCCTCCAAACTTGGACCCACAAGGACATGTGTCCTCTAGGTGCCAACTCGCTATCGTAAATCTCATGTGGCTTATCCATAGTGCGATGGTGCCTACCGTTGATCTCTGCAGATCTGACGGTGGAGAACTTAACCCCTTACTGCACTGGCTACGTTGAAGATTCGGTCCCACGATCTATCTATATTGTAACCTAGCATACATGGTTGTTCCCAATTGGCCTAATGAAGCACCACCTTGGTTTGACAAGGCACCAACCTGGAGGGTCCGTACTACTTGACCCTACTAAGGGGACACGTGGCACCCAGGTGCTATGTCACTGTTGATATCTCTCGAGTAGTTCCTCATAGTGCGATGGCGCCCATCGTAGATCAATCTCAATCTGACGATTAGAACCACCTTGTACTCTACACATCCTTCCCTCTAAAAATCACTGGGCCCGTGAACCACATATGCTCTAACTCATACACTTGGCACCTCCCTATTGGCTTGTGAACCACATATTCACCCAGCCTGCCGTAAACATTCTTCGGTGTGACACAACCTGCCCACCGTAAGACATTTCCATCGGGCGCTATGTCACTATGAAGATTTTACGGCCAACACATGATAGCGGCATAGCGCCCATGGTGCCGTGGAAATTTTTCGGCCCATCAAAACAATTTTTGGCCCATTGAAACATTTTTCGGTGTGCTGGACCCATCGGACACGTGTCCTCAAGGTGCCATGTCGCGAACATAAATCTCGTACAACTTCACCATAGCGAGACAACGCCTTCCGTAGATCTTCTCGGATCTGACGAAGGAGAACTTGCGGACTGCACAAAATATGTTATAATGTTCGAAGCTTGGTATTTTAATATTTCCACAGGTATTTGATCATGGACAATTCAAAGGTGGGAAGGGCAATATGAATTATGAATTTTGGCGGGAAGATTAAAATACAACAAGTATGACTTAAAGTAATAAAGATCATACATGAAACAAAGTAAGAAGACATAAAAGAGATCTAACTTTATGATATGAACTAAATAAAAAATAACACAATATAATCTAAGGAAGATATGATTGTTATCCCAAATTAATAATTTTAGTAATGTACATATTAGAGTCATATCAGTTATTATGTTCTGATTGATGTCAAGCCTTAGTGGGTTAGACATTATGTTAATTCACTAGAGTTCCATATCATTTGATCAATAAATAGGATTTTATTGATGAAGAGGATTTTTAGAAAGTATGATGATTTAAGTGTTGATAATTGTATGGTATTAAGTGCACACTTGAATGAGCTAGACTCCTATAGTATAATATTGATTTTATTTATTTACATTCTCTTTAAAAATTTGATTATACAACATAGCTTGACTAATGAATGAGGGAATACTATATTATCAAACCTACTACAGTTTTTATTGAGAATTTGACAAAGAAGTATTGAATTTTATTGTTAACCAAGTACTTTTAGTCTCAAACAAGTCAAGTATTGACCAAGTGAGTTGTGATGAGATCATCAAGCATGAACATGAAGAATAAGTTTGTAAATGATTAATATGAGGTCGACATTTGTAAATGAATGAGTTTTTAAAGATAAGGATGGATTTAGTTAAGAGATTAATGACTACAGTAATTAAAAGAAGATGTAATGGAGAATATTTATCTGTTTGAATTATAGAACAAAATTCAAGGAGGAATTCAATTTCCCAAGCATATAGATTCAATGAATGTGAATCTGATAAAGATACAAGATCATGATTAAGTGGAAAAGCTAGAAGATTGTGGAATAGAAAAAGTGGTCTATTTAAAGAGATGAACAAGATGTATCTTGTTGCTAATGTTACTGGTTTTTTTCTGAAGATATTGATCAAGTTGTTGAAAAAATGTGAATCAAGTAGAATAGTAGTATAAAGATCAAGAAGAGGAAGTGCTAATTTGAAGTGTAAAGTGTGTGATTCAGATAGAAAGATATCTGAAGAAAGAGATAGAATGAAGAAGAGACCTAAATTTTTTTGAAATACTACATGGTAGCATTCAATAATAATGTTTTTAAGTCCTTTAAAATAGACCACTCTTTATAAATGTCATGGAGTGATAAGTTCTAAAAAGTCTTTGGTAAACAACCTCTAACCATGTAACATTAAAAATATGTATAATAACCTTTAATAAGGTTGGCTCCTAACAACACACAATTTAGAAGAGTGAAAATATTTGGGCTATTGATTAGGAGTTGGTTTTTCTCTTTAATGGGTTTCCATGTTAATTGTAGGGTTTCCATGCAAATACTTGTGTCAAAAGGTTGAATTCTTATTGTGTTGCAAATTTATTTAATTATAACCATTTAATGCTCCAACTTAGTAAATTAAGAAACAACAAGATACCAATTTGATGTTATGTTCTTATAAGTTTAATTTTTTATGTTTGGTGTGGTTACTAAGTTGTTGATCTAAACATTTATGAAGTTGAAGTTGGTAAATAAGTAATTTTAAGGCTTGTAGCACAACTGCTTCTAAATAATTAAACCCAACGTCCCTCCCCCCCGCCCCCCACCTCCCCCTCCCAAGCCCCTCTCAGTTACCTAACAAATAGTCTCAAAGAATTGAGTGCTTGAAGGAAGAAATTTGAACGAACCTAAGATAAAGTTCCAAATATATACAAGAGAGAGGTATCAAAGCTGAACAAGAAAAACTTCTCCTTATGGAAAAGAAAGATGAGGCATTATCGATCTAGGATTAGAGAGAATGCACTATTCTATATAGATAACCATTACACCCATGGTCCAATGGACCTATGATAGTTTATGTGATGAACATGAAGAAATAACACAATATTCTCATGATTAAGATTGTTTCTGTATTAAATGATGTAGAGTTTGATGATATCAAAAATTATGCTACTACTAAATAAATGTGGGACAAGTTGATACTTGTGCATAGAGGAGATGAGAATGTGTTGAGAGCTAAAGTAGAAAGATTAAAAGGTAAATATAATGAGACAAAGATGAGACATGGAGAAAATATTGTGAAGTATGTCAATCAAATCAAGTAATTTATTAGTTCTATCAAAGCTATTGGAAGTATCATATTAATGAAGAAATTGTAAGTAATTTTCTCAGATGACTATTTTTTGTTTATGCTATAAGAGGATCTTTAGTTCAGGAATTTACAGATATGTCTAGTAATGATCTTACTATTTATGCTTTAGTTGGTCATTTGATTGCACTTAAATTAAGTAACTATGATGATAGTGTGCCTAAGATTGAGAATTATTTCAAGTCATCAATAATCATTGGAATTTTAAAAAAAAGATAAGGAAAATAGGGATGACAGTTATTCAGATTCAAAGGAAGAAATTTAAGAAATTTAAGCACTACTTACAAGGAAGCTACCTAAAGGTAAACAATAATTTAAAGGTAAATTTTTCCTAATATGTTTTAAATACAATGAATTTGGTCTTTTTTATACTATATTTCCTAACAAGAATAGGAAAAATAAAAATGATAAGAAGCAAAAATACAAAAAGAACAAGGACTATGAAGACAAAGGGAAGAAACCACGTCACATTTATGATGAAGAGATCATTGGGTCAGACATAGAAGATGATAAATAAGGAGTAGAAGTAGTATATATTGTTGTTAAATAATATCATAATGATGAAAGGTATGAGAATAAAAAATCTTTAATTTCTCATGTTATTAAAAGTGATACATGGATTATTAATAGTGGATATTCACATCACATGAATGGAGATATAAATAAATTTGATAAACTAGAGGAGTAAGATGGTGGAATCATTAAACTTGGTAATGATGTTCCATGTCCTATGAAAGGTAGAGGAGCATTGATTTTAAATAATAAAATTAGATGGGATGATACATATCGGGTTCAAGGACTATAGCAGAATCTGTTGAGTGTTTCCCAATTAAATAATATAGGTCACAATCTAGAAATTTAGAATAGAAAAGTAAATATCTATGATGACAATGGAAATATAATTTGTATTGGAGAACAAGCAAAAGGTAATATATTTTAGATAGATCTTACTATTAGAACATGTATGTTTTCAAATATTGAAGGTCTGTGGTTATGGAATAAGAGACTATATGTCATGTGAATTTTGAGAATATGGTCAAAGTAAGTAGAAAGAAGAAAGTGAGAGGCTTATCACATCTTTATAAACTTGAGAATGTTATGTACAAGTAATGTCAACTCAATAAGATGACTAAATCTAGAGTTTCTTAAGAAAAAAACATTCAACTAGTGATATTATAGAGCTAGTTCATACTCACTTATGTGGTCTAATGATATTTGAGAGTTATTACGGAGATATATATTTCATACTATATGTTGATGATTATTCTTGAATGATGAAAATAATGTTTTTGAAGTTGAAATTTTATGCTTTTCAACTTTTTAAATGGTATAAATATAGAGTTGAAAGAGAAACTGGCAAATAATTAAAATGCCTAAGATTTGATAGAGTTGGAAATTTTATATCTAACTAATTCAATAACTTTTATATCAAGAATCAAATCAAGAGACAATTATCTATACCAAGGACTCCAAAATAGAATTGGATTCCTAAAATAAGAAATAGATTTATTATTGACTATGCTAGAATAATACTAATTTAAAAAGGTGTTGCATAAATGCTCTAGAGAGAAACCATAAGAATTGTAGTATATACTCTCAATCAAGTTTAGTCCAATAAAGGAACAAGCAAGACACCATGAAAATGTTGACATGTTCATACACCAAATGTAAGCTATTTCAAAAAAATTGGAAGTGGGTTTTATATCCATAAAGATGTAAGGAATAGGAAATTTGACTCTAAAGGTGATGAAGGCATATTCCTAGGTTAGTCTACTAGGTTAAAGGCTTAAAAGTGTTTTAATAATGCTACTAGCACTATGAGTGGGAATGCAAATGTGATAGTTGATGAGTTTAACAATAGGAATGATGAAGAGACAAAGAAGTAACCTAAGGATTACTATATTCTTCTTTATGTTTATGAAGATGTACCTAATATAACCCACAAGCAATAGTTTAGAGCTACTAAGTGTTATCCTAGATAACCTAAGCCACAAATAGAACAACCAAAGAAGAATGTTTAGCCCCAATTAGGCAATATAATATTGAAAACCAAAGAGTTGAACCCATCTAGAAAAGTATGTGAGAAAGAACCATAACTCATGACAAAAATTTAGTTGAAGGATAACACTTGTTTGATTACTGAGTTTGATCCAAGAACTATGAAAGCTACACTTGATAATGAAGATTGGATTAGTATGATGAATGAAGAAATATGTCAAATTGAGAAGAAAAATACTTAGACACTAGTGCCAAGATCTACAAACAAGAATTTTATTGATAAATAGTAGATTTTTAGAAACAAACTGCATGAGAATGGAGAATTTTTAAAGAACAAAGCCAAAATAGTTTGCAAATGTTATGCTTAAGAAGAAGGAATTTATTATGGTGACAACTTTGCACCTGTAGCTGGATTGGATGGAGTTAGAACCCTGTTGTCACATGCAACTTACAGGAAATTCAAGGTATATCAAATAGATGTTATGTCTACATTCTTGAATGGAATGCAAGAAGAAGTTACTGAGCCTATTACTATCTATTTTGATGACATGAGTGTAATAAACATATCTATGAATTTGGTGATGCATGCAAAAATTGAGTATGTGTGTGTGTGTGTGTGTGTGTGTGTGTACACACACACACACACACACACGTATGTATTTATGTATGTATATGCTCAATTTCTACATGCATCACAAGATTCATCTATCTATATATATATATATATACATACATATATATATATATATATACATACATATATATATATATATACATACATATATATATATATACATATATATATATATGTATATATATATATATATGTATATATGTGTATATATACACATATGTATATATATATATGTATATGTGTATATATATATACATATACATATATATATATATATATACATATGTATATATATACACATATATACATATATATATACATATATACATATGTATATATATATATATACATATGTGTATATATACACATATATACATATATATATATATATACATATGTGTATATATATATATATATATACATATGGAATATATATATGTATATGTATACATACATATACATATGTATATATATATGTATATGTATATATACATATACATATATACGTATATATATGTATACATGTATATATGTATGTATATATGTATATATATATGTATATGTATATATAAATATATACATACATATATACATGTATACATATATATACGTATATATGTATATATACATATACATATATATACATGTACATATACATATACATATATATACATGTATATATATACATATATGTACATATATCTACATATATATACATACATATATATATATGTATGTATATATATATATGTATATATATACATATATATACATATATGCATATATATATGTATATCTATATATATATACATATATATATGCATATATGTATATATATGTATATATATACATATATATATATATACATACATATATATATATATACATACATATATATATATATACATACATATATATATATACATATATATATACATATATATATATGCATATATATATATATATATATATATATATATATATATATATATATCTATATGTATGTATGTATGTATGTATGTATGTATGTATGTATATATATATTTGGAAATATAGAATATACTAGATGACTGAGGGGGAGGGGGTGAATTAGGAACCAATAAAACTTGTACTTTAATATGCCAATTAAACCTTCACAATATAATCTGATCTAATTGCATGCATGAAAGACTGTTAAAAAAAAAAAGCAATCGTAAAACTTGACACAATATTTGGTAACCTAGAAGCCTTCCAAATAGAAAGTAAAACTAGGGTAGGGATGATACCCACAAGTTTTATTACTTTAGTATAAGGTTATCATGTTAAACCTTACAACTGATCACTTCTAGTGATCTACCCTATTAGGAGCAATAAGGACTATTAGATCCACCTTGTGAAAGGATTTACAACATACAATGAAGTATGCACTCGGTTAAGAGATTTGGAAAAGACTGTTAAGTCCACCTTGTTAGAAAATTTGACTGATGCACCTATTAGGATGAATCAGTAGCTAATATCTGATCTGCAACTTAGATTTTTAAATGAGATTCATTTGAGATACAATGATCACCTTACTATAATAGATAACTCCCTGCTTTTCCTTAGACTGCTTGTATCCTTCTTCATTTGCACTCATACTGCTTCTTGCTTGATTCTCTTCAATACATTGGATATGAAAATATGTATATAATATCTACTAATCCAATAAATTACCTTCTGGAGTTGGATACAATATCTAATTAAATAATTCCTCACTAAATCATCTTTCTTCTATAACTCAAGTTATGAAGACCACTTCAGTGATATTTTGACACTCGAAAACATTGTCAACTTGGAAAATTCTACCATTCATTTGATACTAGTGATCGGTCCAGGTTGATCACTCTAGAGTAGGAGGAGCTCAGTTAGCATTGGGTGACTCATTGAATACTAAAGAATTGGGTAGACTCAGTTGACACTGAAGCTCGGTCAACACTACCTTCATTATGCTTTGTTAACATTGCCAGCTTGATAGACATTGATAATCTTGGTTAACACTACAAAGCTTGATTAACACTAATTCCTTTGTGATTTGTACTAATGAACTCATTAGACTCTGCTAAGCTCAACATAGACTACTATTTGTATGAGATGCTTGGTAGCAATATTAAAGCTTCGTAGAAATGTAGACAATCAATTTGATTAAGTGTTTAGTCACTATGTGACAAATGATTTGACCATCAAGTAAAAAATCTCCCCCTTTATAATCAGTGACAAAAACACTTATCATACCAAAAATACAAGTCAAAACTCCCCCTATCAACAAGGTTGGATCTATAACTCAATTTTGACTATTGTTTTCTTTACGATAATCTCTGACTCTATTTTTTTAATTTTCAAAAAAAAATTTGTAAACATTTTTTCTGCTATGTGTATACATCTCTATTACCATACATATATTTAGTTCTTGTATATTTATATTCCCCTTGATTTTATTTTTGATATACATATGATATACATTCCTCGTTGATTTTGACACAAATGCCAAAACTGTATAACTACAAGGTAACACCAAAATATGACAGGAAATCTCTATGTACCTTCAAAATTATGGACATGGATTTGTCCCAATTCTCTTGCAACAATTCTCAAGTGTGCAATGCTATCTACACTTCTACTGATAGTTCCATCATGTCATTAACAATTGAGTAATTTTTTTTATGGATCAATGTTTTGGCATGTGTAATATGTTATTACATTGTGCATCCATGTTGGGAAGTACCATGCCCTGAGTTTCTGCTAGTGTTAACCATATTGTGGCTTCTTCCCTTAACAATTTTGATTCTAGATCAAGTGATAACTAATGTGCAGTTGCCTTCATGTCAACATCTATCTTAGATAAATTATCCTTTATTTCCTTAGTAAAATTTTTTATGTCACTTAGCTTCATGAGTAAAGTAACAAAATTTTTTATAGAATTTTCAAAAGAAACAAGAATGGTGGACAATTCCACTTAATCAATGGCTTTTTTTTTTTTTTTTGAGCCACTTCCTCCAAAACTTTATTTTCAAATTTTCTTTCTACCCTCTGCAGAATTTTTTCATGCCCACTCAATTCCTCATTAACCTTATGAACTACTTCAACATGTTGATTGAAAATTGGTTTCTTTTCATCAACCTCAATATTTGGTGGATCAACAAATATGCCTTTAATATCTTCAAGAACTTGATTTTTCTTTTTCTTCTCTTCTCTAAGCTTTTTTTGTCTGGCCTAGAGTATCCATTTGATTAGGGGTTAGATTGGAGAGATCCCAACCAAGTATTACATGTCTTTACCCTTTCCTTTATGTATAACAAAAGGAATAATTTCCTTTTCTTTGCTCAATTTTTTAGTGCATGGTTGAGGCTTAATCTCAACTATCATCGCACATACCATAGTAAAAAAATTATAAATTACAAGAGAAAAAACACTAATAGTAGGAATACTTGTAGTACCATGCTGAGACTCTATTTCTGCTATCACTGAGATGATTGTAACCTACTACTTAGTAGATTAAGTGATCAAAACAAAACTCATCATTGTACTTGGTAGAGTTGCTCCAATGGTCAATTGAATATTTGGTAAATTAGTATTTACCTAGACTAAATTGGTAGTAGCCTTCTCTGAACTAGATTTCACTTAAGCTTTTCTCAAAGAGAGTGGGAGGGAGGCCATTACCTCTGTTTTTATCTTCTTAGGATCTAATTCTTGAATACTCTAAATTTTAGGAAGATCTCCACTTGTTGCTTGATCCTTTTCATCCTCTTCGTCATCTCCTTCTACATTTTCCATCTCCTCATCTTCTATCTCAATATTCTCTTTCTCCTCATCATCCTTATCATCTATTTGAAAAACCTCTTTAGTAGGATTGTGTAATCCATAGATGTTCTTCAATGCAATTATATTTGACTTTACAACTGATTCAATATCTTTTGACACAATGAACAATGCATTGAATCTGGAGGGCAACTTTTGTTCATTCTTCTTCATTAGTTCCTTCACTCCCTTATTAGAAAGATTTGGCATAATTTGTCTCAAGGTTTGTTCTTTGATGTCCTTGAAAATATTTAATACATTATCCCAATGATGTGTAACAACCTTTAGTATATTATCAAGAACTTTCTTTCCTAGATCCTCTGGGGTGCTTCCACTTAGCCATTTGAGCCACTAAGGCTTCTTCAACTAGTTTATGCTCTTCCTTAGTTCTTGCTTCATACTTCAAAAAATTGAAATCAAACATACATCCACCATCTTGTATTCTTTTTAGTCTTGGTTCAAAGGTGGGGGCTGATCTTTTGAATGACACTTGTTGATATTTTTCATCATCATCATCATTACCCAATTTGAGCTTCTTCCTAGATTTTACAAATCAGCTAGTGAATATAGAAAGGGAGAATTTGTTGGCCTTTCTATTATAACCTTACCTTCCTTCTTAAAGGCTCCTCCTCTTTAGATTCTTCTTCTTCTGCATGTTCCACAACTTCTTTCTCTTTCTCAATGTCATCTCCTTTTCCCTCTATTAGTAGATTAGGGGAGCTAGATGATTTTTTGTCCTTTAGAATTTTCTCCACTTTGTTTCTTACTCTTTTCATAGCCCAAGGGAGCTTTATTTGAAAACAAATCATAGCCTTTTCTTCTTCATAGGTACAAAAATTTGGTGCCTTGGCATCCACTGGCTCATTTATAATAGCTTTAATTATATCTTTTGTATTATATGAGCTCATTCATTATTATGAGCTCATTCATTATTATGCCTTCAAAATTCTCTCCCATTTTTGCTATGAACTCATTGATCTTATACATAATGGATGTATCCTTCTTCCATGCTACATTTCCTTTGGAAGGAAAAATCTTTTGAACATAAAAGAATAAGAAGGTCAAAAGAGATCTAAACTTACAATTGTTTGTCTTTGATGACTAGATGCTCTCCATATTTTTGCTAAGTTGATTGAGCTGCAACTTGGCAAGGTTGAAAGATAAATAGTTCTTCACAACTTTATATTCTAGGTCAATAGCTTTACAAGGGACATTGTAGATCTTGTGAGAAATTACATGTATGTCAAATTTGATTTCCATATTAGTAACTATTCAACTTTATAGCTCCTCCATCCCATTCTGCAAGAGTTTTCTTTGCAAGTTCAACTCGACCTAGGGTTTTGATAGTTTTTCCTTTGTTTAGCATAGGTAACCCTATGATTCTATGAATCATCTTCTTAGTAATCTGAATGGGTTGATCTAGCCATAAATGCATGTTAGGAACTTGACTTAGAATGAATATAATAAACTTCCCTTGTAAATATCTCAGTATGTGTAGGATATGCATCAAACCCTTCATTTCCAAATGTTTGTGCTTGGGTTTCAAACTCCCATCTACACATAGCTCATTATACATTTGGATTAACTCTATGGTTCTTAATTATTGGATAGAACAATGATAGAACAACTGAATATAATGAATTAGAAGTACCTCAAGAGGAATTTTTGACTAAGATCCAACTAGGTCAAGCTCCTCTGCAATCATTGGACTCAATTTGAATTTTGGGGCTTTGTAATCGACGAAAATTTCTTCACTTTTCTACTAGAAGATGCTATTACGCTCAGTGATGCTTTAAATGCATGAATAAACATTGAAAAATCATCTCTAAATCACTCGGGGTCTCAAAGATACTCTTCACTTTTTTCTCTAAAAATTCACAGTGAAACAATAACCTTCAATTTTTTCCTTTTAATAAAATTTAGTGTTAAAATAGCCATTAATGCATCATACAATAGTTAGCTCAGTGACAGGCTATCCAACTTAACTAAGTCTTCAAAACTTAGAAGATACCTTTGACTTAGTAGAGTCTTCAACTTGCCATCTGCATCCAAACTCGATTAGGTCTAGCAACTTGACCATGCTTGATAAGGTCTTGAGACATAACTTCATTCAAAATCTGACTCTATGATCCTAGCGTATCTAAAATATTGATTTGGATCTTATTGTGTGCTGACTGGAACTGATATGAGAAGTCTCCTTCTGAATCATATTTCTAATGATCTCTATGGATAACTAGTTTGTAATGGTTAAGTTACCCAACTTATTGACTTGGGTATCAACACTTTTATGACTTTGGCTAGAATTCTCTAGAGATTTCTTTATCTATTGTTACCTTGTTTGACTTTTGATATTGTTAGCCTTTGCTTTCTTTTCATCTTCAACTCTTCCTTGGTTCATATAGTTCTTGGCAAGATGTCCAAGTTCTATACATACAAAATATCTCTTTGTAGTGTCTCTCTTCCTCATGTGATGTTTTATGTATTTTTCTCCAATGTAGCCATACTCACCACCATAGTGACATCTACACCATATTTTGTAATCCCAACCAAAAATACATTTGACAATTTGTTCTGCTGGGTTCCATTTCTTGGTCTTTCATTCTAAGGATTCGCACCCTTGTTTCTTGCAATTGAAACACTTTCCTTGAAAATTAGTTTTCTCTTTGCATTGACTTTCTCTATGTCCATGCTTGTTACAACTATAGCACTTTCCATTGAAATTTGATTTACCATTTCTCCAACACTTTTTTGATGTGTGTGTTATCTTTAAAAAATTATTACAAGTAGGTCTTTTATTTTTTTGAGCTCCGTGTTGAGATGATTCACCTTCTTCTGTGTATCCTAATATATCTTTTCCTTTCTATCTAAATTGATTTTTCTCATTCAATTGATTCATGCTTTCTTGAGATTTTATTATCCTCTCACTAGTTTTCTTCTCTACGCTAAGGTCATTCTAAAATATGATCTTTTCTCAAGTTGCTAAACTTCTAATGTGAGAACCAATGTTCTGATACCAATTGTTGGAAATGTAGTATAGACTAGGTGATTGAGAGGGGGAGGGGGTGAATCAAGAGAAAATAATTTTTTTACTTTAATTTACCAATTAAACCTTCACAATATAATATGATCTAATTTCATGCATGAAAGATTGAAAGCAATAAAACATTCTTAACACTTAACACAATATTTGGTAACCCAAAATCCTTCCAAATAGAAAGTAAAACTTGTGTGGGATGCTACCCACAAGCTTCATTACTATGGTATAAATTTATCATGTTAAAGCTTACAATTGATCACTTCTAGTGATCTCCCTAGTTAGGAGCAATAGAGACTATTAGATCCACCTTGTGAAAGGATTTACAACATACACTGAAGTATGCATTTGGTTAAGAGATTTGGAAAATACTATTAAGTGTAACTTGTTAGAGGATTTCACTAGTGCACCTGTTAGGATGAATCAATGGTTGATCTCTGATCTGCAGCTTAGTTTTCTAAAAGAGATTCATTTGAGATACAATGATCGCCTTACTATGATAGACAAGTATCTGCTTTTCCTTATACTTATTATATCCTTCTTGATTTACACTCATACTACTTCTTTCTTTATTAAATTTGATGCATTGGATATGAAAAGATGTATTGCATATATAAAAATCCAAAAAATTAAGTTAGTTACAATACCTAATTCAAGAAATCTTCACTAAGTTGGCTTTCTATTGTAACTCAAGTTCTAAAGACCACTTGGGTGATATTTTGACACTTAGCAACACTGTGAACTTGACAAACTTTGGCATTCATTTGACACTTGTTCTTGGTCCATATTGATCACTCCTAAGTATCAAGAACTCAGTTAGCATTGGGTGACTTGGAAAATATTGAAGGACTTTGTAGACTCCGTTGACACTGAAGCTCAGTCAACATCACCTTCATTCTTTTTTGTTAACACTACCAACTCAATAGACACTAATAAGCTTGGTTAACACTACATATCTCAGTTAACACTTCTTTCTCCATGATTTGTATTGATGAACTTAGTAGACTTTGCTAAGCTCAGTAGGCACTACTATCTATATGAGATGCTTGGTAGCAACTATAAAGCTTAGTAGCATTGTTGAAAATCAATTTGATTAAGTGTTTAGTCACTAAGTGACAAATTATTCAACCATCACGTCAAAAAACACACACACACATATTCATACATACATACATACATACATACATACATGTATGCATGCATGTATGTATGTATGTATGTATACACATATTGCAAATATATTCACAAATCCATTACCTAAGGATTATTTTGATCATCTACAAGATAAGTTAGGATTCCTTTCATAATCCAAGATTTACAAAGAAAGGATGCATGTTGAATCAATTCATAAATGGTCTAATATATAATTCTATTGTTGATGAAGGAATTCACTCTTTAGCGATTTTTTCTTAAAGTTGTAAAAGAGACTGCAATGAAATTTAGGTAGTAAGCATATGCAAGATACAAGATTTGATTAGTTTTACAGTGGAAATTATAGTTACCTTTGGCATTGTTTTCAAAGGGAGAGAGAGCTTAATATGAAGGGAGAGAATCTATAAGAAATAAAAGAAGCAAGTAAAAAGATGAGTAAGTTGGAACAAGAATGAGAAATATGAAGATTTTTGTCAAAGAGAAGTATACTAAGAAACGATATCCTAAGGGGAGAAGCTGATATAAAGTGATGTTGTTGAACAGAAAGTGAAGTACACCAAAAGGGGAAAAATTTTATCAAAGTCAAAACTGAGTTGGAAATGCTAAATAAGTTGTGGAGAACTTGAATGATGTCATAGAGCTGAATATTTTTGTTCTTGTCAACACATACATTTGAGTATCTTCTAATGTAATTTTTTTTAATGTTAAATATTATGTTAATGTGTTTCCAACAATTTCAAAGGGGGCAACTATTAAACCCAACTAATAATTTTGTTAACATATGTGTATGAGTCATATTAGTTGTTATGTTGTCATTGATGAAAACCTTGGTTGTTTAGAAAAAAGATAATTCAATAGAGTTCAATATCATTTGATTGATAAAGAGAATTTTACATAAGTATGATGATGTAAGTGTTGATAAGTGTATTGTATTCAGTGGGAACTTGAAAAACTTAGACACTGACACCATAATGTTGATTTGATTTCTTTACATGGTTTTATGCAAGTTGTATATATAAGATAGTCTGATAGGTGTATGAATTAATATTGTATTAAATGAGATACTATACTTGTCACCATGTATCTCAAAAATAAGTATTGCACTTTAGTGTTAACCAAGTGAAGTATTGACCAAGTGATTTGTTATGATCACTGAGCATGAACACAAAGAAATTATTTGGAAAAGATTAATCTAAGGCTAACATTTGATGAAAATAGAGAATGATCAAGAAATTTAGAATATAAGAATGAATTTTATTATGAGATCAACATTTGGAGTATTTCAAAGACCTCATGCAGAATATTTATTAATTTTAATTGGAGTAGAAAGTTCTAGGTGGAAGTATATTTTCTAAGAATCTAGATTTGATGAATGTAAATCTCATGGAGATCTAAAATTATGATTGAGCTAAGAAAATTGGTAGATTCTGGAATGGAAAAACTTATCTATTAAAAGGGATGAACAAGATATTGCTTGTTATTAATATTGTGGATGTTGTTGATTGTTGTTGAAAATATTGATCAAGTTATTGACAAAAGGTGGATCGAGTAGAAAAATATTGTTAAGATCAAGTAGATTAATTGCTAAGTTTAAGTGTGAAGTGTCTGAATCAATGAGAAAGAGATCACAAGGAAGAGATAGATTGAAGTAGAGATATGAACAAGGTAATGATAGAAGATAACAAATCATTTCATTATTGATTTCTTACCCTTGTAGCAAAAAATATCTTTGCACAGTAGGCCTAATAAGTCTTTAATATCCTATATGGTAATATTCAATAGTAATATTTGTAAGTCCTTTAGAGAAGTCCACTCTTTACAAATGTTCAGGAGTGATAAGGTCTATATGATTTTTCGGCAAAAATTCTCAAACAAGGTCACATTAAAAATATGTATGTAACCTTTAACAAGTTTGGTTCCTAAAGAGCCCACTTCAGAAGAGTGAAAATATTTTCTGTTAGTGATTCCCAAGTGGTTTTTCTATTTACATGGTTTCCACATTAAATAATTTTGTCAAATAGTTAAACACTTATTGTGTTGCATATTTATTTCATATTAATTTTTCAATCTTACAATTCTACATAATACAGATGATTTCTTTGATACTCAATATATTAATAAATAGTAAGATAACAATTTTTTTGTGAAGTTCTTATAAGTTTGAATATTGAATTTGGATGTGGTTACCAAGTTATTGATCTAAAATTTTATGAGGTTGAGGTTGGTATAAATGTGTTTTTAAAGGCCTATAGGATAACTAGTTATAACTAATTCACCCCCCACTCAATTATCTAACAATAAAGAATGCAAAGATAGATCACAAGATAATATAATGATATGAAAAGATTTAACTTATAATAATGAATCTAACACCAAGTCAAAAGTGGAAATGTTGAAAATGGAGTTCGCCAATTAATGTAAGGGTGTGGAAATGTGAATCAATTATATAACCCTAAGCTCATCACATAACCACACATACATAAACAAAGAGAGGAAACTCAAGGAGATAGGCCCTTTTTGTTGGAAATATTTAGGATAAGATAGGTTATTGAGAGGGGAGGGGTGAATCAGCAACATATAAAATTTTTAAACAATTCAACATTTTAACTATTCACCACTCATTCATCTAAACTACTGCTTAACTGAAAGAACAAAAATTCATTGCACATGTACAAAGAGATTTGGTGACCTAGAAACCTTCCAAATAGAAAGTAAAACTAGTGTGGGGATGATACCCACAAAACTTCAATACTGTAGTATAAAGTGGCCTTTAAGGCTTACAATGATCACTTCTGGTGATCTGCCCTGTTAGGAGCAAGTAGGACTGCTAGATTCACCTTGTTAGAGGATTTACAAACATATAGTGAAGTATGCACTCTGTTAGGAGATTTACAAAAAGATTGTTAGGTCCATCCTGTTAAAGGATTTATAAACTAATTCACCTGTTAGGATGAAACAGTGGATCTGCTTTTCAACTATTTGTTGATAAGATCCTTGTTGCATTGATCACCTGATGTGATAGATATAACTTTTATGCTCCTATGTTGACCTTTAGTGTTCCTTTATTCTTCTATTGATTCGCTTTCACTTTTCTCAAAATATATAAATACCTTCTTTATATGCGAACATTTTTTTTATTACACCATACCATCCTACAAATGATGTCATACATTACATATATACCATTCCAATATTTACAACTACAAGGTCGGCCAAAACATAAGTGAACAAAACATTATTGAGTTGGCCAGATAGTAGAAAACTTAGGTTCCTCAAGCTAACTCAGTGGCCTTCTAATACTCGACATCTACTGCATTACTCGGCATCGTCATGCACTCAGTAAAAGTAGAGGTTCGGTTCATACTAGCCACACAATAATGCTTGGAACTTGGTAACCATTGGTGACTCGATAGATATAGTATCACAGGGTAGAAGCTAATTTCTTCGTTTACCTTGTTGTGCTTGGTGAACACTGAGTCCTTCATTTACCTTCCTTTGCTTGGTGAACACTGAGTTCTTCATTGACCTTGCTTTGCTCGATGAACATTGAGTTCTTCATTTACCTTTCTTTACTTGGTGAACACTGAGTTCTTCATTTACCTTGCTTTTCTTGGTGAACATTGAGTTCTTCATTTACCTTACTTTGCTCGGTGAACACTGAGTTCTTCATTTACCTTGCTTTGCTCAGTGAACACTATTGAACTGCCCATTCACTCAGTATCCTTTGGAATGCTCGGTGAGAACTATTTACTTGCTGAACTTATAAGGTTACCATTAAATGCTTTGTATACACTGTAGATTAAGTGATGAGCTTGGTAAGCATTTAGAATCGAATAAGTGTTTGCACTAATGATAAATATATCATAATTCCAACAATCTCCCACCTTGGCATTAGTTACAAAAACACTTATGAGCCAAAGCTTATGTGCAAGATTTGACCTCTTGATTTACATATATCTCCCCCATACAATATACACAGTATTTACAAATATCTCTATCTTTTCTTTGGTGCTCTATCTCCCCCTTTTTGACAATAATGCCAAAGTAAACAATATGTATTTACATAGAAACACCAAAATGAGGGATAAACTCAGAATGTACCTTGAGAATAAGAGCCAAAGTCTTATACCAATTTTCTTGCAAAATTTTGTAGGTGGAGGGTGCTATCTGAACTTCAGCTGAAAGTTCAATCACATGATCTGCAACTGAAATTTTTTTGTCATGGATCAATGTTTTGGAGTAGGAAATGTGTTTCTACATTGTGTCCATGATAGGAAGAATCATATTCTGGATGTCAATCAAGGTAGATCTGATCCTTTCTTCCTCTCTCAATAATTCTGCCTACTTTTCTAACAAAAATCTGATTCATAAATGATGGGATGAAATTGAATTGGGGTCAAGTTGTAGCATTTGGGCACTTACCTTCATATCCTCATCAATTTTATTCAATTTTTCTTTGATTTCCTTGGTGTACTCGGTAACATCACAAAGTTTGGCAAAAAGTGAAGTTACATTATTAAAAGAATTTTCAAGATTGACCAAAATTGTGGATAATTCTACCTATTTTATTGCAATGTGCTGAGCAATGTGCTCAAGCACCTTATTATCAAATTTTATTTTAGCCTTTTCAATCAATTTTTCTTGACTAGAGGTGTCCTCATTGAATTTATTTACAACCTCTTCTAACTGAATCAAAATATGTTGAGTAGAATCTATTTCAACACCTATAGCTTCTGTAATTATATTCCTGGCATTCTCAATTCTTCTGTACTCCTTATCCCTTTTAGACCTTAACTACTTCTGCGTAGCCTTCATCTCTATTAGTTGACTAGCATACCTCATCTCTTCAATGGTAGCATTTTCATAGTCAATTTTTGGAATCACTATCTCTGTGTCTAAGTCAATATCTTTAGGAATTTCTTTTCTAGTGATCAGAAGTCTTAACGGTTGCTTTTTTTTGGCTTCTGTGATGATTGGTTTGACCTTGAGAACAAACACGGTAGTGGAGATGGAAGGACTAGTAGTGAAAACTGGGATACTTTAGGATTGAGTGCCAATAGGAGTATTTACCTGATCAAAAATTGGAATACTTCCCAAAAATGATGGTACACTCTGTAATGTAGTATCTGAACTAACTAGATTTGAAGTAGATGTAGATAATGCTGATAAAATTGTAGAACAAATTGGAATTGATGAAGACAAAATTGTGGAACTTACTATTTTTTTGATTGAGGATGATGGATCTAAGGAGATTGGCTCGGTAGCTGAAGAAGTAACAGTCAGCTTGGTAGATGAAGTGCTTGGCACATCTGTCTTAGATACCTAGAGCTAGGAGGAGGCTGGTGAAGATTAAACAATTGATGTGGCAATTGTGCTCACAATCTCACTTGTAGAATCTATCTCCTTGGTGGATGAAAAAATTTTTGGTGGATAGTGAGGAAGGGATACAATCACTGCTACTATAATTGTTACTGGATCATCTTCCTCTTCAGCTTCTTCCTCCTTGTCTTCTCCCATTAATGCATGCAGCTCTCCTGGTGAGACTGTGATGGATGGAGTGCAATCAATATCATCACTGTCACTAATATCATCATCCTTGATTTCCACTAGGTCTTCACTGGGCTTATGTAGATGATAGATGTTTTTCCACATGTTTGTAGCATCATTTACAACATGCTCAATGTCTTTGATCAAAATTAAACATGTGTGAAATCCGATCATCATTTTACCTTCATGGTTTTTCATTGCAATTTTTACTTTTGCTCTAGTGAGACTTGGTCGAAGATTTTTCAGGGATTTCTCATAGATGTCTTTTACCATTTTGGTTGTTGATTCCCATCTCAGTTGCAATCTCTGCAACAGTTCTTTTGAGATTCGGGAGGCAAGATGGTTCGAGGAGTATTTCCATTTACCCATCTTGCTGAGTACTAGTTCCTCTATCTGCATTTTCTTAGCATCTGTTCTAGTTTCAAATTTCAATGCCTTGAAATTTGTGATGCCTGCTCCTTCTTCCAATTTTTTAATCCTTTCCTCAAATGTAGGTGCAGGCCTGACTAGTATAGGTTCCTGCTTACCTTTTTTGGTTCTTCTTGTGAATATTGTAGTAGGCTTCTTCTTAGGTTTGGTAATTATTACCTTACCTTTCTTCTTCGAAGATTCTTCTTCAGTTCCTTATTCTCCTTTTTCTTCTTCTCCTCCTTCTTCATCATCTCCTTTGTCCTCACCTTTTCCTTCTGTTAGCATAAGAGGGCCAGATGCAGTTTTCAATTTTGCTATCTTCCTCTTGCCTTTGTTTATGGCCAGTGGTAGCTTGATTTCAAGCTCAATTCTGGCCTTTGCTTCATCATAGGTTCCAAAAATTTGTTGCCTTGGATCTACTGGCTCATTTACTAGTTCTTCTATTATGTCTCTAGCTTCATCAATATTTACCTCATAGGGAAGAGGTTTTACCCATGCAACTTGGGGTCTGACTGCCTAGATGTATACCTTATCATAGTCAACCATTAAGCATACATCATCTCTGTAATCTTCAAATAATTTTGATGGAATCTGGAACTTGTTATTTATTCTCTCCTTGAAATCTTCAAAATAATTGTCCATGATGCTATCAAAATTTTCACCCATCTCTGCCACAAACTCATTTATTTGATACAAAATTGGAATGTCTTTTCTCCATATGACAGTTCCTTTAGATGGAAAGAATTTTTGAATGTAGAAAAATAAACAGATCAACAAAGAACCAAATTTACAAGGGTTATTCTTTGAAGTCCTTATAATATCCATATTTTTATTCAATTATTTCAGCAATCTTCAGATTGATCAAGTTCAAGGTTTTTCTTCACAACCTTGAGGGCCAAATTCATAGCTTCACAAGGTACACTATTCAATCTACTGGAACTGTATAATTTATATGCAATTACATGTATGCCAAATCTTAGTTCGACATTAGATATAGTGTTGACCTTTAAACCTCTACTATCCCATTTGACTAGGATTTGCCTTTGTAACTCCTCCTGACTTAGGGTTTTGGTGGTTTTGGCTTTGCTGAGCATAGGTAGATCCATGATTTTGTGAATCATTTTCTTTGTGATTAGCACTGGCTGCTCTAACCATAATTTTCCATTGTGTACCTCACTCAAGATATACCTAATCAATTTGGTTTGGAATTTTCTAGGCATATGCAAGATATGAGTCAATCCTTTGGTTTCAAGATGCTTGAACTTAGGTTTCAGAGAGCCATCTACACTCATTTCACCTAGGGCACTGTCCATTTCTAGGTTTTCAATTTCTTGAATAGAACATTTGAAATGAGTACGAATATCATTGATAAGAAGTACCTTAGGAGGTATTTGTGATTGAGCTCCAGTTGGGTTGAGTGATTCAACAATGGTCGGAACAATCTTGAAGTTGGGCGCTTTCCATTCTATACCTTTTATCAACATTTCTAAACCTCTTTTCACCTTGGTGTTGCTGGTGCTTGCGGATGCCATAGCTGCTCGGTAAATATAAGAAAATCTTGAACAAATTCTCCGTTTGAAACTTGTTTGGAATCGCTTGGGATTTTCTCTAGATTCACTAGAAATCTTTTAGCTCTGAGTATTCTTAAGTTGACATGAAAAATAAAATTGAATTCTTCCCTTTTGATGGAAATACTGTCATTAATGCTCGGTACGTAGGTAGATGAGATGACATAGTGCTTGCCAGTCTATCATCGATCTACTCGGTAAAAGTTTTGCAACTCGGTGATCAAAAAAAATCTTTGATACTCCTGACCTAGCTCGGTAAGGTCTTTAACCAACCTTGCTCGGTAGATGCAACATGGTGAATAATAACTTTTCTTTGGTCCTTGAACCTGAAATACTAATTTGATCATTTACACTTTTTCACTCTGGAACTTCTTGAGATATGGCTTGATGATGCAGTTCTTGTTTCTTCTTAAATCTAATTGGAAATGGTGGAGTCACCCATTTCTTGAGTGACATGACCATCATTTGAACTATCTTGCTCGGTAGATTTAGGAATCCATTGTTGTCTCATCTGCTTTCGAATGTTATCAACTTTAGCTTTCTTTTCATCTTCAATTCTTATAGTATTCATGCAATTCTTGGCTATATGACCAAGTTCTATACATGTATAACATCTTATTATTGTGTCTCTTTTCCTCAAGTGATGCCTTGAACAGTCTTTGCCAACATGTCCATATTCTCCACAATAATGACATCTGCACCAAGTATTGTAGTCCCATCCAAAGATTTCTTTTACAAGTTGTTCAGCTGGATTGAATGATTTGGATTTGCATTGGAATGCCTTGTGACCATGTTTCTTGCATTTGTGACATTTGCCTTCAAATTTTGGTTTTTCTTTGCATTCATTAGCTTTGTGACCATGTTGATTGCAGTTGAAGCATTTGACATTGAATTTTCCTTTTCCATTAATCTAACATTTGTTTGATGTATGACCTATCTTGCCACAGTGATTGCAAGTGGGTCTTTGATTCCCTTGGCCACCTTGTTTGGAGGATTCACCTTCTTCTTGTATCCAAGACTGACTTTACCTTTTTGTCTATGAAGATTCTGCTCATGTTGTTGATTCAATTGGTTCATGTCTGTTTGAGATTTCATCATTCTTTCATTGATTTGTCTTTCATTGATTTGTCTCTCAGATCTCAGATCACTTTGTAAGCTTGCATTGATTTGTCTTTCAGTGATTAAATCATTTCTTAAACTTTCATTCTCAGATCTTAAATTCATAACTTCTTCATTTGCATTAGATAGTTGACCTACAAGATTTTCATGCTGAAGGAATTGATTATTTCTTACCTCTAGGTCTTCATTTTTCCTTGTTTCTCTATTCCAAAACTTCACATAGCCTAATTGATTGGATTTCTTGTTCTCTTTTAAGCTTTCTTACTTCTTCCTGCAGAGAACCATTCCTAGCTAGGAGTTCCTTGACTGCTTCATTAGCTTCATTTGAATTGCTTGATGGTAAAAGGTCTTCAATCTTTTCTTCAACATACTGATGATCATTCATTTGTCTTGCAAGTTCCTTCCATCTTTTTAGAGATTGAGAAAGATGCTCCTTTGCTTCCTTGAGTTGAGTCATGGACATTTCCAGATCTAGCTTTTCATTTTTAATAGATTTGTCAAGTCTGAATATCTCCATTGTCCTTGATCTTTGCTCAAGCTGTCAAACTTTATCTTGAGAACCACAAAGCTATGATACCAATTGTTGGAAATATTCAAGATAAGATAGGTTACTGAGAGGGGAGGGGTGAATCAGTAACTTATAAAATTTTTAAACAATTCAACATTTTAACTATTCACCATTCATTCATCTAAAATACTGCTTAACTATTTGTAATGTAATTGACATACTAGCTATCAACAAATAGTAGTACCAAATAACATCCATAAATAATAAAATTTCAACAGTACTTAAAAAATATTACTCCTAAAAATTATCATAAGAGTCTTATGATAATGTTTTTAACTTCCACCTAGGGAAGGAAGATGATCATAAAAAAATACAAAAGGGAAAACCCTCCTTCTTCTTTATCCCTTGAGTAGAGACTTTTTTACACCTGGTAAGTGCAAGAAGTTGGATGTCACTTTTGGGCAAAAAGTGGAAGTGTTTTTCTTATTTTTGAAATTTCTTGTCAATTGATGTCAAAATTTGATGCATTTAGGGATTGCATATAAAAAAACTCTAGAAATAAAAATTGTGTACCCATATGATAGAAATAAAAATTGTCTACTTTTTTAATATTTAATTTATTTGTGTACCCATATGATAGATTTTTTTTTGTATGGATCTTTAAAAATGACTTTTTCAAAATGTTTGTTTCAGGACCATACCACACTCATGTATGGACACCATAATTTGACACAAATAAATGATTTTTTGTGAATCCTTTTCAGTAAAGTCACTTAACAAACCAAAGATTGATGATAACATTTTCCTTAATTTTTCATTGAATTGTTTTTTTATTATAAATTTTTAACTAGATATAAAGGTAAATTTTAAAACCTCTCATGTATAGACACCATAATTTGATCAAAATTTCATTTAAAAAAATAAAATAAAAATCAACTTCAAAGGAATTGTATGTAGATTGATGACATATAAATTAATTTTAAACAAATCATAAAACAAAAAAGTTATTAAAGTTTTACTGAACTTCACTATTTTTCTAGGTACCACCTTTGATTAAAAAATAATGCAAAAATAGTAAATAAAATCATAACACTATAAAATTTATATTCGTGAAATCAGGATAGTGATAGCTCTAATGGGTTTTTTGTTTTATAAAAAAAATTATTGGGAAGAGCCGCTAAAAATTATGGCAAGGCATGAATTTTTCAACTCAATGCCTAAGACAAATCTTGAGAGGTCAAGGCATAGGCTTGGTCTCACCAAGCTTATCCCAAACCAAAATCTGAGGTAGGAAAAAAACTTCCACCCCATGTTGTAAGAAACAGGCACCCATTATTTGAAATTCAAAAATCAGGTGTTCATTTTGAAAAGTTAAAAGTGGCATCTAAAATGCATTTAAAATCCTCCCAAAAATAAACACTTTGAATTTTTGAGAAATGGGTAACCATTTTTTAGAAGTAAAAATGGGTACCCAATTTTTACTTTTAAAAAAAATGAGTACCCATTTCTTAAAATTCATTTTTTAAATTTTTTTCAAAAGTAGTCACCTAAATTTTAAAATAATGGGTGCCCATTTTTTAAATTTAGGATTAGGCACCCAAGCCTAATATGGGTGCCCATTTTTTAAAATGAGTACCCATTTCTAAAAGAGGATGATCTCAATCCATGGACTTCCACAGAATTGAGACCCAACTTCTTGCTTCTACCCCACTAAAACATGCAACTAATCACCATTAGGGAGCCTATAGAAGTGGGTTGAAAAACTTTCATCTCCATTAACCATGCATTTATCCTTCTCCTATTGTGGAAGATGGAGGGATTTTGTCATCATATGCATGACCTTGACTATCAAGTTCTTCTGAGTGATGGAGTTTGTGTCTAGGTCTAAGATCATCCCTTTCAAATGCTCAACATTATTTTTGAGAATTATCAAATCCTCCTCTCTTGAGCCTTAAGCCTAGTCATTTATATTTTTCTCCATAGTAGAAATTTCCTATAGAGGCAGGGAGGGGGGGTGTATGGGGTGGAAAGCATTTCTACGACAATATCATTCATATCAGATATTATTCATAAACTATATAACAAGTTTCTTTTGCTTTAATGAAATGACATCTTCAATGTCAATATTACAATAATATAATCCATACTCCTCATCATGAACTCTACTCTTACATAGCTTCATTTCCCTCTAGCCTATGAGGCTTTGATCTCATCAAAATAATATCACACATTATTAGAATAAATCAAAGATATGTGTAATCAAAATACGAGTTATTAAATTAAGAACCATATTTTAATCAATCCTAAACTTGTATGTGAAATATTAGATGTACAAATTTGACATAAGATATTCATGCATGTGTATGAAAATAGAATAAATACTAAGATTTATTAAGGAAAAAATAGGATTCACTATCCTCCTTCATATTTGGGATTAAATTAGGAAAAAAAAAGCCCACAAAGTAGATCTAGTTAAAGCCATTATAGGAAAAGAAATAGTGAATGAGACCTCAACCTTATATATTTAGAGACTTCCTTGGCTTTTATAATGAAACTTAAAGTAGAAATTGTATGTGAAGATAGTGTTAAAAATTATTAACTAAGAGATGACATAGATGTAAATATGTTGACCAAGATACAAAGCTATACATATCCTATCAAACTATGAGCTATAGTAAAACTATTAGAGACCTCTACTATACAACCCTGAATCTATAAAGCCAAAAAAAATGAAGGCCAAAGGATAGGAATGAATTCCTAGGTCAAGGTAAAGATAAGGTGATTGTCAAGATGAAGGTAGGGCCTATATAAATGATCTGGGTCAAAATGGAATGTCTAGGACAACTTCAATTTATTGTTGAATAAAAATTTGAATGAGGTTCTTTAGATTTATTACTTTACGTAAGGTGTGGTTTGGGTTGAGTTTTAAATAGGTCAAGGTAAATTTTGGTTGAGGTTGAGTTTAAAATAAACCTATTCTACACAAAATTTATAGATCTGAAGCTCCACCCACAATATAAGATCATAGATCTTCAAATCCGATCCACACACATGTAACATACATACAAGAAGGAGACAAATTATGTTAATGGAGAGGGGATTGCCATAGTCAAAATGTGATTGAGGGAAAAACTTTGAAAAAAATGAAATAGAGATAAACAAATACTAACATGGACTAGAAAAAAATATACCAATGTAGAAAGTCATAGGAATGTCAATACAATTATGAATAGTATGTGATCATGTTTTTTAATGCAATAGATTTTACTCTACACACAAATCAAAAGAAAATTATGTAAGACAAAAGAACATGTACGTATATGTTTTAAATATTTCTTTGTTGAAAGAGGGAAATTCTTGAGAATAGATTGATACAAGTATGATCAATATGTTTCAATTATTTTTTTGTCACTAATGTCAACCCTACTATTTGCTAGTAAGACAACTACTTATATGATTTAAGTACTATCACCTATTTGATTGATGAAAAGGATTTTGTCAAAAGATGTAACAATAGCACCTAGAGGAAAGGTTGAGTTATGTTATGTAAAGAAGTACAAGAATCAATTAAGAAAGTGATATCATAGTGCATTGATAATCTACTTATGGTTGCAAAGATTGGCTTTACTAAGCAAGTTCAGAAGAATAAGTTAAACAATTTTTTCTACAAAGCTTGACCGAGTGGATAGTAAGTGCTGAGAAAAGTTAGTGCAAGTTGAGCTAAAAATTAGTTACAGCTAAGTAAAAGTAAATTCTAGTGTATGCCAAGAAAAACAATGGATGTCAAGTAAATTTTAGTTGATGTCGAGTAACAGTAAACTTTAGTTCATGCTGAGTAATTTTCTAGTGGATTTCGAGAAATTCAGTATGTATCAAGCATTAGAAGCAAGTTAATGAGGAATGGCTACATTATTTGAAAGATATTGAATTTGATGTATGCAAACAAGTTTGTTTTCTTGGATTGTGTGAACTAGGTAGAAGATAAGATTGATGAGCTAGTGGCACAAAATTCAATGTAAATCGTTTTAAGGCAAATTCAAAGAGGATTGAAGGAGAAGTTTCTAGAAGTGATATGGAATGAGGGGTAGATTCATTGAATCCTATCTAATTTGTCCTAAACCTAAATTGGATGATGCAAAATGAAATGAAAAAAGATCTTAATTTCCTATTTATAGGGATGGCTGGTCAGAAGCAAGCATTTTCATGTGCAAGAACCTAAGGAAGATAAGGAGTCAAGGGTTTTTCTTCATCAAGTGACCTAAGAGAAGAGTCTGCATTAGCTTGTTAAGCAAGAAGGCTTAAGGGTATGAATGCTTGAAGGGTGAACAAGCTATCATAGCTCAAATGTGTGAAAGCCAAGTAGAATGGAGGACTGAAATAAAGATTTGTAATCTACAAATGGAGTTGTAAGTTATTATCAGATCGAGCCTTATTGTTACTTTCTAATAATTGTATCAATTTAGGGTAAATCCTTTGGATTAAGGTTGACCTAACAATCATTTGGAAATCCTTTAACTGGGTGACATTCCCAGTGAATGGTCTAAAGTCCTCTAACAAGGCTCACTCTTAACAGGGTAATTGAAATCCTCTAACAGGCTCACATTTAACAGTGTGTATTGTAATATTTAACAAGGTTGGCCTTTCATAGGGCATCACTTCAAAAGAGTGAAAAAGAGAATCATATTACTAGTGGTTTTTTCCAAATTGGGTTTCCATATAAAACATTGTGTCAAGTGTGTTGCTGAATTTGTTATGTTTCATGTTTATATTTCTCCAAATTGATTTGATAGTAACCTACAAGATTTAAGTGATTGCATAATCTTATGGATGCATCCATGATGATAAATATTTAATGGGTCCACTGAGCTATGAAAAGTTTTATTTATCCATCTAGACCTTGGATAACTAATTTTCCCTCCCCCCCTCTCAATTATTCTAAAGAATTTCAACAATTGGTATCAAAGCCATCTGCTTAAGAGGACTAGTTTTGAAGGTACTAGAAGCAAAAAGATCAAGATGTCAAAAAGAGATGTACCCAAGCTTAATAGAGATACTTTTCCTACAAGGAAAATTTTGATGAAGCTACACCTTGGAGGACTTGGAGATCATGCACAATCGACCATTACTACTAACCAAGTTGATCCTACAGGAGCCCCAACTGCCTAGCATATGAAAAAGAAGAAAGATCATAATTGGGAAATGTTGGAATTTGACTCTACCCTAAGCTATGCTGAATTTGATGATATAAAAAGTCTTGAAAATGCAAAGAAAATGTGGGATGCCTTAACCAACATCTATGGAAGAGACACTAGTATTCGAAGAGCCAAAGTTGAAAGTCTCAGAGGTAAGTTTGATTATATGAGAATGCAAGAAGGTGAAAATATTACTCAATATGTCTCAAGGATAAAAGAATTTTTTAATGTAATAAGAGGAGCTACTGGCACAATAGATGATGATGTTGTACTAAGAAAAGTTTTAAGAACACTACTACCTATATATGCTATTAGAATTTCTACAATTCAAGAACTAAGATGTATACCAGAGAATAATCTATCACTTGAAGGTCTAGTTGGTAGGCTATCTGATTTTGAGCTATCTAAATTTGATAATTACAAACCTAAAATATTGAATCTTCTTTCAAAGTTGAGCTATCATTGAAAGAACCTGGTGAGAAGAAGAAGAAAAAAGAGAGATAAAGTATGTGTCTAGTGACAATGATATAGATGAGGAGGATGTAGATCAACTTGAAGCACTACTAGAAAGAAGATTCCACAGAGGTGAAGGAATGTTCAAAGTTAAATTTCCTATCATTTGTTTCAATTGCAATGAGGTTGGTCATATTGGAGCTAGATGCCCAGAGAAGAAGAACTACAAAGGCAGTGATAAGTACAAAAGTAGAAGAGATGAAGACATCAAGGATTACAAAGACAAAGGCAAGAAGTCTTGCTACATTTTTGAAAGGGAAACAAAAGATTAATCTAATGAATGTGATGATGAAGTGGTGTATGTCTCTATGAAGGATGAATCTAATGAAGATGAGGGAACTGCACTTGTGTCTTGCATGAACAATAATGATAGATGGATCACTGATAGTGGGTGTTCATATCACATGACTGGAGATAAAAGTAAGTTCATTACCTTGAATTTTTATGATGGAAATAGTGTAAGATTTGGGAATGATGCACCATGTATGATAAAAAGAAAAGGTTCTATCAAACTCACAGAGAAGATTTCATGTGATAATACTTACTATGTTGAAGGACTTAACTATAATCTATTGAGTGTGTCACAACTAAATAATTTAGGATGTAAGGTAGAGTTTGAAAATAAGATTGCTAAGATATATGATACTGATGGGAAACTGATTGTAAAGGGTGATCAAACTAGGCATAATATATTCTATCTTGATACAGAGGATGTTACTTGTCTAATTGTAAAGTTTGATGATATGTGGCTATGGCACAAAAGGTTATGTCATGTTAATTTTGATAGCTTTTTTAGTATCAATAACATGATAAAAGTTAGAGATTTTCCTAAGTTGAAGAAGCCTGATAATATAATGTGCAAATAATGTCAATTAGGAAAAAAGACAAATTCAAATTTTAAGAGTAAAACCCATACCTCTAAAGGAATACTAGACATTTTTCATATTGACTTGTGTGGACCAATTGAAGTGCAAACCTACAAAAGAGATAAGTACATTATGATGCTTGTTGATGATTATTCTAGAATGATTATAGTTATGTTTCTAAAATAGAAATGTGATGCTTTCCAAATTTTTAAGTGGTACCTAGCAAGAGTTGAGAAGGAAACATGTAAAAGTCTAAAATTTTTGAGATCTTACAAAGGAGGATAATTTACACCAAATGAGTTTGAGATTTTGTGTAATGAAAGAGCAATCAAAAGACAAACATCTGCCCCTAGAACCCCTCCACATAATGAAATTGTTGAAAGGAGGAACATGTCTATAATGGACTATGATAGGACACTCATTATGGAGAAAAATGTTGCTTTGAAATACTAGAAAGAATTTGTAAGTATAGTTGTCTATAACTTGAACCATGTACAATTCAAGAAAGGTAGTCATTCAACACCTTTTGAACTATGGTATGGATACTCACCCAATGTAAAATATTTTAAGGTATTTGGAACAAAAATTTATATTCTCAAAGACTTTAGGAATGGTAAACTAGATGCAAAAAGTGAAGAAGGTATATTCCTAGGGTATTCCACAAGAAGAAAAGCTAATAAGTGTTTAAATACTAACACTAACAAAGCTGTTAAAAGTGCAAATGTGAAATTTGATGAATATACAAAAGTATATGAGGTTGAACCCATGAAAGAATCAGAAGAATACAAATTATTTGTATAATTTTATGGATCTATGCCTATTGAAGAAGATTCTACAAATCAACATACAAACCAACATCAACTTTCAATGACTGTTGAGTCGCATACTACGAATACCGAGTTGCATTCAAGAATCGAGCTACATTTAGATGCTGAGTTACAGAATGAAGTTGGAGCACATCCTGATTCTAAAATTAGTATACATGAGAGAGATGTTGAGCTACTTGATAGAGATTTACATAGTGACATTGAAGTTGAAAGACCAAATGAGGAAACTAGAACTGAACCAAGATTGTCCAAATATGTTAAGAGACATCATCCTACTACATAGATTATTGGAGATAAAGATGCTAGACCAATGATAAGGAATGGATTGATAAATGGTATGTTTTTAATGAGCATGAAAGAACCTAAATCAATGAGATATGCCTTAGAATATGTGGACTAGATTAAAGCCAAGGAAGAAGAGATTGAACAAATTGAGAAAAACAAAACATGGACTCTAGTTCCTAGACCAGAAGATAAAAATGTGATTGGCACCAAGTGGGTATTCAAAAAAAAGCTAGATGAAAATGCTAAAGTCACAAATAACAGGGAAATATTATTCTATAAATGATATGCATAAGAAGAAGGAATTGACTATGGAGAAACTTTTTCTCTTGTTGCTAGATTAGAAGGAGTGAGAACTCTACTTGCTTATTCTGCATACAAAGGTTTCAAAGTTTATCAAATGGATGTTAAATCTACATTTTTGAATGGCATATTAGAGGAAGAAGTTTACATAGAATAGCAATAAGAACATGATATGTATATTACATAAAGATCTATATGGTTTGAAACAAGCACCAAAAACATGGTATGACAGACTTCATAATTACCTTGCAAAGTTTGGATTTGAAAAGATTGATGATAACCTCAATCTACATGAAGAAAAAGAAAGGAAAAGGTATTTTTTTATCTAAAATTTTTGTTGATGATATCTTATGTGGAGATCAAGATGCTTTATATAAAGCTTTTGCAAATGAAATGAAGCAAGAATTTGAGATGGCTATGTTCGGAGATCAAGTTCTTTGTGGGTTTGCAAGTATATCAGATGAAATATGGTATATACATCACTCAAGCAAAGTATGTCAAGGAAATATTGCAAAATTTTGGATTGGAGGATTCTAGAAAAGTAAGTACACCTATGGTGAAAAAACATAAATTGTTAAAGAATGGTGATTTAGCTTAGATGAATCAAACATTATGTAGGTCTATGATTGGAAAATTACAATATGTAGTATATAGAAGACTTGATATTGCATTATCAATAGGGTTAGTTGCAAGATTCTCTACTAATCCTAGGGATAATCATTTGATGGTTGTAAAGAGAATAATGAGATATCTGAAAGGAATAGAGGAGTATGGTCTATAGCATAAGAAAAATGAGAAATTTAAATTAAGAGCCTATATAGATGTTGATTGGGCTAGAAATGTTGATGATAGAAAGAAAACTAGTGGAGGAGCATTTTTCCTAGCAAGAGGCTAGTTATATGGACTAGCAATAAACAAAACTGCACTTCACAATCTACTGTTGAAGTTGAATATGTTGCTACTGCTATAAATTATACAAACATTGTATGGATCAAACAACAACTCAAAGTATGAAAAAAGAGATCATAGAACTAGTGACACTTTATTGTGATAATACAAGTGCTATCAATACATCAAAGAATCTTGTGATGCACACAAAGACTAAGCACATTCCAATCAAGTATCATTACTTGAGAGAATTAGTTCAAGATAAAGAGGTGAAGATGGAATATGTTAACACAAAAGAAATTTTTTTTGATATCTTCACAAAAGCATTACCTTAGGATGTTGATGAGTATCTAAGAGGTAAACTAGGGGTGATATCCCTATCAAAGGCTATCTAAGTAACAAAAGGAGTGTCCTGCATCAAACAAGCTAATTTTTATATGTTACAAATTGATGCAGTGGATCTTACTTTAGGAGTTGCCTAAAGTAATCAAAGAGCTAGAACTACAAATCAGTCACAAGAAAGGTGATAGAGGGAGAAACTAAAGAGTTTATATCTACATATTAAGATGTCAAATCTTTGGCATCATTGTCAAAGAGGGAGATAGTTATTGATTCGGAGAAACACAAGAGTTAAATTGATCATAGAGGAAGAGATATACATCTAAGAGGGAGACAGAAAATACAAAAAGAGATATCATAACACACCATATGAGGAAAAAATGTATCTGCTGATTATATCTACCTAGAAAGAGGAAGATAATTAAGAGGGAGTCATAAGGATGACACAACAGATTTTTGTAACCTATTCAAAAGATGAAAGTTGCTGATAAAGAGATTTCAATACAAGGAATTTTTTATTTATTTTTTGATATTTTGTTGGTCTTATAGTTTTAACCTAGTCAAATTGGTTTGCCATCAATGCCAAAGAGGGAGATTATTGAAAGAGGGAAATTGTTGAGAACAAATTGAATCAAGTATGATGAATATGTTTCAATCATTGTTTTTCACTGATGTCAAACCTACTATATGTTGGTAAGACAACTTCTTATATGATTTAAGTACTATCACTTATTTAACTAATAAAGAGGATTTGATCAAAAGATGTAACAATAGCACCTAGAGGAAAGGTTGAGTTATGTTATGTAAAGGAGTATAAGAATCACTTAATACAGTGATATCATAGTGTATTGATAATCTACTTATGGTTGCCAAGGTTGGCTACACTAAGCAAGTTTAGAAGAACAAGTTAAATAATTTTTTTCTACAAAACTTGACTGAGTGGATAGTAGGTGTTGAGAAAAGTTAGTGTAAGTCGAGAATAAAGTTAGTTAGAGCTGAGTAAAAGTCTATTCTAATGTATGTCGAGAAAAATAGTAGATGCCGAGTAAAGTTTAGTCGATGTTGAGCACTAGTAAACTTTATTTTGTGCCAAGTATTTTCTAGTGGATGCCGAGCAACATAGTATGTGTCAAGCATTAGAAGAAATTTAATGCCGAGTGGCTACATTATTTGAAAGATAGTGAATTTGATGGATCTGAGCAGACAAGTTTGTTTTCTTGGATTGTGTTAACTAGGTAGAAGATAAGATTGATGAGCTAGTGTCACATAATTTAAGGTGAACCACTTTGAGGTGAATTCAAAGAGGATTGAAGGAGAAGTTTCTAGAAGTGGTATGGAATGAGGGGTAGATTCATTTAATCCTATCTAATCTATCATAACCCTAAATTGGACAGTATAAAATGAATGACAAAAAAATCTTAATTTCCTATTTGTAGGGATGGCTAGTTAGAAGCAAGGGTTTTCATGTGCGAGAACCTAAGGAAGACAAGGAATCAAGGGTTTTGCTTCATCAAGTAACCTAAGAAAAGAGTTTTCATTGGCATGTTAAGCAAGAAAGCTTAAGGATATGAATGCTTGAAGGATGAACAAGTTATCTGAGCTAAAATGTGTGAAATTCAAGCAGAATGGAGGACTGAAATAGAGATCTATAATTTCCAAATGGAGTTGTAAGTTATTATCAAATCAAGCCTTATTGTTACTCTCTAATAATTGTATCAGTATAGGGTAAATCCTTTGAATTAAGGTTGACCTAATAGTCATTTGTAAATCCTTCAATCAGGTGACATTCCAAGTGAATGATCTAAAGTCTTCTAACAAGGTTCACTCCTAATACGGTGATTGAAATCCTTTAACAAGGTCACATTTAACCAGTGTATTGTAACCTTTAACAGGGTTGGCCTTTCATAGGGCATCACTTTAGAGGAGTGAAAAAGAGTAGCATGTTACTGGTGGTTTTTCCCAAATTGGGTTTCCACGTACATTATTGTGTTAAGTGTGTTGCTAAATCTGTTATGTTTCATGTTTACATTTTTGAAAATTGATTTGTTAGTTTTCTTTATACATTTTGATCTTGGATAACTAATTCACCCCCCCCCTCCCCCCCCAAGTTATTCTAAAGAATTCCAACAACAATGATGAATTCTTATATATATTTAGATCTACTCTTTAATGGACAAACTCCATAATAAATCTAAATCTAGAAGAATAATGAATGATGGTTGTTGAAGATTTTGAATACTTGAATAATGAATGCCTTTCTTGATGGGTTAAAAACTCCTTGAATGTAGATTAAGATCTTAATCATGCATGTCTTATATGAATTTTAGATGATTTTGGAAGGATAAATTAGAAGAGAAGTGCTTATTTTATAATAGTATCATTGTAAACCTTAAGAATGGCTTACTCAAGAGAGTAGGGGGAAATAAATATTTGGCACTATGCTCCAAATTTATCTAAGAAAAACCTAGGGAAGGGATGACCTCGTCCTTGATGTGGATGTGTTGGGCACCAAAAATGGGCTCTAATTTGACAAATATTGTGAAAACAATGGAAAAAGTTCATGTGTGTGGAGGAAATAGTCATAAAATAATTTAAAGTATAATATTTTTAGTCATGGGAAAAAATGGAACATTGTGCATAGATTATGGGGCCAACATAGAGTTTTGAAAAATATTGGAAGAATAAAGGAACTCAATTTAAGTAAACAAACATAAAAAGGGCCCTAATGTTCCTGACCCCACTAAGGAGGGTTAAAAGGTGTGAAATGAAAGATCTTCAATTTTATAATAGTACATATGGGTATGTGAAAGACATTGGTCAACCAAACTATAGCCTTAAGTGGTAGTGAAAAATTAGCAAATCAGGGTTATGTCAACTTGACACATAATTTTAAAGTGGTTTTGGACTTTATATAAAAATGTTGTAAGAAAATAATCTTTTGGAAATTGAATGTAGTTTCTAACCTACTAGGACTTATCTAGAGAAAAAAAAATTGATTGGTCAAAAGCTTGGATTTTAATGCAGTACTACAAAAATTTCAAGGTAAACATAAAAAGTATGTGTATGTCTGACCACCTTAATCAAAATAAAATGATAATATTTTTTAATAAAATTATAGATATAAAAAGTAGACCCATTCCTAGATGTGATACATATTTTTGGGTATTTTTATTCTAAATAAATAATTAAATATGAATTTTCTACTAAAACTTTTTTCGAAAGAAAAAACTCCCATGTTTGACCACCTTAACTAATAGAAAACTTTACCAAATTAATTTCATTTTTCTTATACTAGGCAAAGCATAGAATGTGATGCAACTTTTAGATTGAAAAAATGTTATACCATTTGAAAGGTATAGCTATTTTTCAATCAGTATGTCAATCAACACTTTACAATCATCTTCATTGAAAATTAACTAATAAATACTTATCAAACTTAGAATTTGATAGAAATTATATCGATGGAATCTTGAGAGTGTTAAAAACCCTTTTCATTTCATTCAATTTTGATGAAAATAAAATTGTCAGATGCCTACCCAAAGTCTAAGTGTTAGTTAAACCCTTCTCAAACACATCTTTTGGGTTGACCAAATAGGCTTGGTAAATATTGAGCCTAATTGGATACGTGAAATCAAATTACATATCCAATATGAAATTGGACACTCAATATGAAATCGAGTATCCAATTAGGTATGTGATTTTTCAATTGAAATTTTGGAGCAAAATTTGAGAGGAAAGATTTTCCAATTGCAATTTTCAAAGGAGGGAAATTTGAGAGGAAATAAATTTGAGAGGGAAACTTTAGAGTGTTTTAGAGGGAAATTTATTTGGGGGAAGTGTGGACATTTATATTATTACTACATATGATTAAGATTATTATTATTAACTATTATTATTATATATGATTATAATTATTATTATATATAGTAATATGTATGATTATTATTACAACTAAATATAATATAGTAATATATATGATAAATATTATTATTATTAAATATATATATAATATTATATGACTATTATTATATATAATAATATATATGGTCATTATTATTATAAATCTATAATCTAGTAAAATATATGATTATTATTGTTATATAATCTAATAATATATTATAATTATATTAATATATATAGTATTATATTATTATTAAATATAATATTTTCATAAACTACATTGAAAGGGGTCATAGGTTAACCAATGACCCCTTTCAATGCATTCCCAATGCGACCCTAGGTGTCCTAGGGCCCCTAGGGACATACGTTGTCATGAAATGCATCGAGAGGGGTCATAGCTTAACCTATGACCCCTCTCAACATATTTCATGACAACGTATGTCCCTAGGGGCCCTAGGACCCCTAGGGATGCATTTGGTTGGTTATAATGCATCAAGAGAGGTCATAGGTTAACCTATGACCCCTCTCAATGCATTTCATGACAATGTATGTCCCTAGGGGCCCTAGGATGCCTAGGGATGCATGTGGTTGGTTCTAATACCTTGAGAGGGATCATAAGTTAACCTATGACCCCTCTTGATGCAATTCATGACAACCTATGTCCCTAGGGGACCTAGGACCCCTAGGGATGCATGTGGTTGGTTATAATGCATTGAGAGGGGTCATAGGTTAACCTATGACCCCTATCAATGCATTTCATGACAACTTATGTCCCTAGCGGTCGTAGGGCCTCAAGGGATGTATTTGGTTGGTTCTAATACATCAAGAGGAGTCTCTAGGTGCATTAGAACCAACCAAATGCATCCTTCAAGGATGTAGGACACCTAAAGGTACATAGGTTGTCATGAAATGCATTGATAGGGGTCATAGGTTAACTTATGACCCTTCTCAATGCATTATAACCAACCACATGTGTCCCTAGGGGTCCTAAGACCCCTAGGGACATACATTGTCATGAAATGCATCGATCGGGGTCATAGGTTAACATATGACCCCTATTGATGCATTTCATGAGAACCTTTATCCCTAGGGGACCTAGGGCCCCTAAGGACACATTTGGTTGGTTCTTGACACCTCTAAACACATTAGAACCAACCACATGCATCCCTAGGTGTCTTGAGGCCCCTAGGAAGATACGTTCTCATGAAATGCATTGAGAGGGACATACTATAACCAACCAAATGTGTCCCTAGGGGTCTTAGGGCCCTTAGGGACATATATTGTCATGAAATACATCAATCGAGGTCATAGGTTAACCTATGACCCCTCTTGATGCATTGGAACCAACCAAATGCAACCCTAGGGGCCCTAGGACCCCTAGGGACATAAGTTGTCATGAAATGTGTTGAGAGGGGTCATAGGTTAACCTATGATGCCTCTCGATGCATTAGAACCAACTAGATATGGCCCTAGGAGTCCCAAGGCCCCTAGGGACATACGTTGTCATGAAATACATTGCGAGGGGTCATAGGTTAACCTATGACCCTTCTCGATGCATTATAACCAACAAAATGAATGATCCCTAGAGGTCTTAGGGCCCTTAGAGACATAGTTTGTCATGAAATATGTCAATTAGGGTCATAAGTTAACCTATGACCCCTCTTGATGCATTGGAACCAACCAAATGCATCCCTAGGGGCCCTAGTACCATTAGGGACATAGGTTGTCATGAAATGCATCGAGAGCAGTCATAGGTTAACCTATGATGCCTCTCAATGCATTAGAACCAACAACATGTGTCTGTAGGGGCCCTAGGACCCATAGGGACATAGGTTATCATGAAATGCATCGAGAAGTGTCATAGGTTAACCTATGATGCCTCTCGACGCATTAGAAAAACCCACATGCATCCCTAGGAGTGCGAGGGCCCCTAAGGACATATGTTGTAATTAAATGCATTGAGAGGGTTCATAAGCTAAACTATGACCCTTCTCAATGCATTATAACCAATCAAATATTTGACCCCTAGGGGTCCTAGGGCCCTTAGGGACATACATTATCATGAAATGTGTCGGTCGAGGTCATAGGTTAAACTATGACCCCTCCTAACACAATGGAACCAACCAAATGCATCCCTAGGGGGCCTAGGACACCTAGGGATATAGGTTGTCATGAAATGCATCAAGAGGGGTCATAGGTTAACCTATGATTCCTCTCAACTCATTAGAACCAACAACATGCATCCTTAGGGGACCTAGGACCCATAGGGACATAGGTTGTCATGAAATGTGTCGAGAGGGGTCATAGGTTAACCTATGACACCTCTCAACTCATTAGAACTAGCCACATGCATCCCTAGGTATCTTAGGGCCCCTAGGGATATAAGTTGTAATGAAATGCATTGAGAGGGGTTATAGGTTAACCTATGACCCCTGTCAATGCATTATAACCAACCACACATGCACCTTTAAGGGTCCTAGGTCCCTTAGGGGCATACATTGTCATGAAATGCTTCGATTAAGGTCATAATTTAACCTATGACTCCTCTTGATGCATTAGAACCAACCAAATGCATCCGAAGGGGACCTAATACCCCTAGAGACATAGGTTGTCATGAAATATATTGAGAGCGATCATTGGTTAACCTATGATGCCTCTTGACACATTAGAACAAACAACATGCATCCATAGGGGCCCTAGGATAAATAGGAACATAAGTTGTCATGAAATATTTTAAGTGGAGTCATAGGTTAACCTATGACAACTCTCATAGAATTAAAACCAACCACAAGAATTCCTAGGGGCCCTAGGCCCACTAGGGACATATTTTGTCATGAAATACATTGAGAGCGGTCATAGGTTAACCTATGACCCCTCTTAATGCATTATAACCAACCAAATGTGTCCCTAGGGTTCCTAAGATAGTTAGGGATAGACATTCTCATGAAATGTATTGATTGTGGTTATAGGTTAACCTATGACCACTCTTGATGCATTCAAACCAACCAAATTCATCCCTAGGGGCCCTAGAGCCCCTAGGGACATAGGTTAACCTATAACCCCTCTTGATGCATTAGAACATAAAAATGCATCCATAGGGACCTTAGGACCCATAGGGAAATAGGTTGTCATAAAATGCATCAAGAGGGGTCATAGGTTAACCTATGACACCTCTTGATGCATTAGAACAAACCACATGCATCCCTAGGGGTCCTAGAGCCCCTAGGGACATATCTTTCCATGAAATGCATTGGGACGGGTCATAGGTTAACATATGACCCCTCTCAACACATTATAACCAACAAAATGTGTCCCTAGGCATCCTAGGGCCCCTAGCAACATACATTGTCATGAAATGTGTTGATTCAGATCATAGGTTAACCTATGACCCCTCTTGACGCATTGAAACCAACCAAATGCATCCCTAGGGGCCCTAGGATGCCTAGGGAAATATGTTGTCATGAAATTCATCGAGAGGGGTCATAGGTTAACCTATGATGCCTCTCGATGCATTAGAACCAACCACATGTGTCCCTAGGGGACCTAGGACCCATAAAGACATACGTTGTCATGAAATGCATCGAGAGGGGTCATAGATTAACCTATGATGCTTCTCAATGTATTAGAACCAACCACATTCATCCCTAGGGGTCCTAGGGCCCCTAGGAGATATGTTTTTATGAAACGCATCAAGAGGGGTCATAAGTTAACCTATTATGCTTCTCGATGCATTAGAACCAACTACATTTGTCGTTAGGGGTCCTAGGGCCCCTACGGACATATGTTGTCATGAAATATATCAAGAGGGGTCATAGGTTAACCTGTGACCCCTGTCAACACATTAGAACCAAAAAAATGCGTCCCTAGGGACCTTAGGACCCCTAGGGACATAGTTTGTCATGAAATATGTCAAGAGGGGTCATAGGTTAACCTATGATGCCTCTCGACGCATTATAACCAACCAAATTCATCCCTAAGGGTCCTAGAGCCCCTATGGACATACATTGTCATGAAATGTGTCGATCAGGATAATAGGTAAATCTATAACCCCTCTCAACACATTATAACCAATCACATGCATCCCTAGGGGCCGTAGAACCCATAGGGACATAGGTTGTCATGAAATGCATCGAGAGGTGTCATAGGTTAACCTATGACACATCTCGATGCATTAGAACCAACCACATGCATCCCTAGGGGCCCTAGAGCCCCTAGGGACATAGGTTATCACGAAATGCATTAATAGGGGTCATAAGTTAACCTATGACACCTCTGGACATATTAGAACCAACCACATGTTTCCCTAGGGGAGTTAGGGCCCCTAGGGACATATGTTGTCATGAAATGCATTGAGAGGGGTCATAGGTTAACCTATGACCCCTCTCAATGCATTCGAACCAGCCAAATGCATCCCTAGGGGCCTAGGACCCCTGGGGACATAGGTTGTCATGAAATGTGTCAAGAGGGGTCATAGGTTAACCTATGATGCCTCTTGACGCATTATAACTAATCGAATGCATCCCTACAGGTCCTAGGGCCCCTAGGGACATACATTGTCATGAAATACATCAATCAGGGTCATAGGTTAATCTATGACCCCTCTCAATACATTTTAGAACCAACCAAATGGATCATAGGTCATAATAATAATAAGATATATTAATAACATATAATATATTACATTATTATATTTAATAATAATATAGTTAAGATAATAATAATATAATATAGTAATCATATATTTATTAATATATATTATATTTATAGATTCTAATAATAATAATAACATAATATATTATTATATATTAATAACATAGGTCATAATAATAATAACATATATTATTATATTTAATAATAATATAATATAATAATACATTATAATCTAATACATAACTCCTAAATCATTATACATAATATATAATTTAATAATAATATAATATAATATACTCATAACTCATAACTCATTATACATTATAATCTTAATCTTAATTCTTATTTCCCTTCAAAATTTTGGCCTCAATATCGGATATCCAATCTGAAATTGGGTATCCGATTTATTATTTGGTATCAAATCTTAGATTGGGTATTCAATTTTACGTGCATGATTTTCTCAAAATATTCCCTATGACTGCAGACCTGACAACATTGCTTTTGTGGGCCATTTTCACAGGTTTTGGGAAAAGTCACATTTTGGGGCCCAAACAATCAAAAAAAAGTTTGATAATATATCATTATGTGTCCAATATTGTCATCTAAATGAGGAGCAGCAGTCATTGAATGGCTAAATGCAAAAGAAAGGTATTCAATGAAGATATTGTAGCATATAGGGAAAGGGACAAAGTAAATCATTGAAGGAAAAGGCAAGATATGTTAAATGTGAGGCAAGTTGATGATGAATTAGTCAAAGGTAAAATCATAGAGTCAGATAATGAATATGTGCAGTTGGGAAATGAAAATATACCAATTGAAAATGATAATGTTGTGATTGAAAATTTAGAGAATGAAAAATTGGAGGATGAAATGCTACTAGGTCAGAATGTAAATTGCATGATTGACCATGTTGAACATGACAATGCACAGGAACCTTACATATCTTCTAATTATAATCAACATGAAGGTTCTAGAACACCAAAATGAATAATTTAAATTGATGAAATGATTATTACCAATTTGGAAGGGAAAAAATTAGAAAGAACCATTTGGTTATGAGCTTCAAGACTATATAAGATGTTTTTCGGCAACAAGATAGTGGTGGAGCAATGTCAACTTTTTATGCACTTATTAAAGATGGAAAAGATGAGACCTATGCTTTCCAAATTGAAGATTCGTGTTAATAAAAAATTGAAAAGAAATGCCAATATTGTGAAGAATCTTTTCAGTGCTCTTAATAGCATTGGGAAAAATAGCAGGGAGAAGAATAAGAGAGCTGCTCGAAGGGTTATTACAACCTCTTTGGTAAGTCATCATTTGATAATGGGTAGATATATGAGACAAACTTGTACTGACTTGAATCTAAATCGTACTACTTTGAGAAGAGAACTTAGTAGATGAGAGAGAATTGATGATCCTCTTCAAAATGAAACATGGGCTTTTGGTGGGAGAGTTCCACATTTTGATAAGAAGCTATCCAATGATGTGAAGGAAGAAATTACACAATTTTGGCACTCTAACTCATAAGTATCACCCAATGCTAAAGACATATTAAAGTAGAAAATTGGCATCAGAGACCGCACACCACATCCTAAACACTATTTGGACGTAAGTCAAACTATGTTGTTCAAACAATTTAGAGAGAGCCATCGAAGTCTTCATATATCATAGAGGGGTTTTGAATCTTTGAAGCCATTTTATTGTGTACCACTTAAAATTTTTGCAAATATCATGTTGAGTTTTCTATTCACCATGAACTATTATGCTCCATCCATTCTACTTTTCATAGTAAAGAAATGTTGGAGAATTGTGGTGTTAGTGGGCTTCCAAAATCATCAAGAGACTTTCTAGATAGATTTTTATATCATAGAGCTTATGGTTGTTTCTTTTATAGAAATTCTTGCTTAAATGAGAAGTGTTTAGAATGTGGTGGCTTATCCAATTTTCACACATGTTTCCATGAGGGGTGCAAACAAGCTCTTGTAAAGACAATAGTAAAAAAAAAAAAAGGTATATGAAATAGTTAAATACACATTGAAGAGTGGGGGTGAGGGCTCTAGATGTGAATTGGTTGCAAAAGAAATTAGTGTGGCTAGTTTTATTTCAAATTTCAAGGCAAATCTTTTCTACAAGTATGCAAGACATAGTCATAGCTCTCAGTGATTGGATCAACAATTTAGAATGTGTAAGGAGACTTTTCCCATTTTTACTATTATATCAATTGTTGACTTTGCTGAGAACTACACGTTGCAACCTTAAAATGAAACACAATCTCAATATTACAACTCCATTCAGATTGCTATTTTCATCCACATAACATATAAACATGCCTGTAATAGTGCAGAAGATAATCGAAAGATTATTAGAGAATATCATTTTTATATGAGTGATGATAGATCTCACTCTCATGAGTTTGTGCAACATTGTTTCAAGAATTATTTTGATAATTTCTTACTGGAGCATGCAATTGCTATGGATAGACATATCATTTGGTCAGATAACTATACAAGTCAATTCAAGAATGCTCACATCTTTTATTGGTTGTGTAGGATGCATGTGGAGAGGGGGGTGCCTCATATTTGGAGTTTTTTTGAGTCCGTCCATGGGAAAGGGGAACATGATGGAGTAGGGGCATGTGTGAAGAGAGCTCTAGTTAAGGAGCAATTGAAGATTTCAGCAGCAGAGCTTCTTGATGCTCATAGCATTGTTGATTGGTGTAGTTTAGCATTATCACAAGGGGGGACTCTTGATTCAATTGTACGCAGGTTCTTTTGGTTGGTTGAGGAAGGCTCCATAGGTGATAGACTAGATTTTTCTATAGTGAGAAACTCATCAAAAATGCATTCATTTTGGAGATCTAATTCTAGTACATGGACCATTTGGACACAACAACTAGCTTGCTTGTGTCTTATTTTTTTTTCAGTGTGATTGGGATCAATATGAGTTGAGTGAGTGGCTAGACTCATGGGCTCCACATTATCTTACTCCATTATCTATCATACCCTCTATCGAAAATGATGACATGGAAAGTTCCCTTGAGCATAACCATCTATTAGATCTTCTTCAGCTAGGACATGTCTTTGCATTGGTTGTACCACAAGGGAATGATGAGAAATTTGATTATTAGTTAGCACGTTGTGTAAGAGGTAAAAAAAATCTTGCACAACCAATCACAGATGATGATGGATTCACATATCCTACTGGTTTAGTAGTTGTCGTTGGAACATGGCTGCAGACATACATGCTTAGAAGGAATGGAATTCCTATATTCGATGACTATTAGAAGCACAAAATATTTCTCATATATTCACATCTTATTATAGCAACAAATGTAAAGTTGTTGAAGCATCAAGGAAGACCAAAAGTAAAAGAGCTTTTTACTATTACTAATGCTAATCATAAAGCCCTGTTGGAGACCCTAAAACACAGAGAGAACCCTACTAGAACACTCGACTAGGTATATTTACTTCTTATTTTATTTTCTTCATAATGATGTTATTCCTAAGATTTATGATGTATTATGATGTAAAATGTGAATTTTTTTTATATAGTCCTTGTAATAATGAAAAAGACAGGTTAAATTAATTGCATATCCTAATTTGTATTTTTGTAGGTTCTTTGTAAGGAATTATAAGAGGATGATATAAAAATGACATAAATAGTAGATGTAGATCCTTAGAGAAATATATTGAACAAGTTCTTGAAAATCATATTGCATGTCATCCAAGGCTATAAGGACAATTTTAAGAGCATTTATAGGTATATGAGTATTGAAGCAAGGAGACAATGAAAGATAATTACTTATGCATATCTTATTACAAGTTTTTCTCTTTTTCTTATTTGACATAGAGTTGACATTATGATTATTAAAACCATTTTTATACTATTTATCAAATAAGACAAATCTAGAAAATACGGATGAACAATTAGAATTAATATAGATAACTATTGAGGGGAAAAAATTGAGCTGAGAATATGTATACTTGATTCCTTAAAAACCAATTTGGGGAAGGTGTCAATAACTTTGAATGCCCATTCGCAATGAAGCATTGAAACAAGAAGTGATTTTTTGATGCTAATATTGTGTAAGCCTTTTACTACAAGCCTTATCAATGCATTTTTTTTCTTTTATGTTTTGAGGTTTTCATCTCTAGGTTATTATAAAGAAAGAATCGTGGTGCAAGAAGAGCGATGGGTGGAAGAAATAGTTGATTTGGATAATTTTTTCTATATCTTGGGAATGATAGGGTGGTTCTGTTATACTTTATTAAAGTTGGTTGTTATAGTTCAAGTCAAATTTTGGGTTCTATATATTATATAGGCTCTAATTGTGTGACAATAATCACATAAACTTATTGAAACACTTGTATAAACTCAAAATATTTTTGTCCATATATATCCTAGTTTATCTATTGATTTTTAATTTTTAAAAAAAATTTAACATTTAAATCAAAGCCATTATATTGAACTAATATTATATTAAAATAAGAAAAACTAAATAAAATAAGTAAATTTCATTTATTATTTTCTTATTTTATTGTTGTCATCTTCAACATTTGACACACCTCTTTTTATTTTCAAATAGAGAGAAAGGAATGAAACTCTTATAATCTAGAATAATTTTATTAAATTTGAAATTATGACCTCTTATTCTAAAACCAAATTCTCCACCTGTTGAAAAAATTAACATATGAAACTTTCAAAAGATTGGAGATAATTCATCATTCATTAATTCCTTATGAAACTCTCAAAGCCCATTAGAACCCAATTTGTAAATTCAAAATGATGCTTCATATCTAAGAATGTAATTTCTTGAAAGTTTTTAAAGCATACTTAACAAGTTCCATTCATGCATATCTTACAATATTTGATTCATTAGATAAAATATGTTTGAGATGCTCTATGAGGAAAAATTAGGGCTCTTTCTTCGGGATCTTTATGTCTAAATGTGTGAAACTGAGCTCCATAAGGGCTAATCAAGTGTAAGACTAGCCATTTACCACAATACTAGTGCTTCCATGCATACGACAACCTACTACAAATGTGTTTTCTTGATAAATGAACATCCAAAGATCTCCAAATTATAAATCATGGGTTCTTAAGTCTCCCCAAACTCAAGCCAAATAGGAATTTAAATCTAATTATTATATAAGTCAAATAATTGAACAACATGGTATTAAAACAAAGGATCAATTTTACAGTGTAACTTTGAAACCACTAATTTTGGCATCGAATCATTAGTGCCATTAGCTCTACATGGGAAGGTGAACCCTAATGATGCCCTTTTTCTTTCCATGGAGACCCTCCATCGTCAGTGGCCACCTCGTACCGAGTAGTCTCCAAGGTGCTTTAAGTGCATTTTGAAGTCGATCTTCCAAGGGTTGTAACTCATAGCTCATGATAGCTATTGATGAAATGTTGAATTCCATAGGATGGTGATGTTGAGGCCTAAAATAATCTATCTCATTTTTGAGAGATCATATTCCATTTGTATTTGACATAGCGATCTCCCTCGATGCCAAAACTCATAATGTGCCTCAGTTCATAGGTGCACCATAACGTAACTTTGAAACCATTGATCTTGGCATAGAATCATCAGTTCCATTAGCTTTAGATGGGTGGGTGGAGCCTATTGATACCCTTTTTTTAGCCATGGAGACCCTCCATTGTTCGCGGCCACCCCATACTAAGTAGTCTCCAAGATGCTCTAAGTTCATTTCGAGGTCAATCTTCCGAGGGTCATAACTTGGAGCTCATGAGGGCTATTGATGAAACATTGAAATCTATAAGATGGTAATGCAAAAACCTATAATAACCTATCTCATTTTTTAGAGATCACATTTTTCTTAGATTCGGCACAGCGATCTCGCTCGATGCCAAAACTCGTAGTGTGTCTCAGTTCATAGGTGCACCACAACATAACTTTTAAACTACTAATATTGACATTGAATCGTCAGTACCATTAGCTCCAAATGGGAAGGTGAACCTTAGTGACACCCTTGTTTCAACCACGGGAACCATCCATCATATGTGGCTACCCCATACTGAGTAGTCTTCAAGGTGCTCTAAGTGGATTTCGAGGTTGATCTTCCAAGGATCATAACTCAGAGCTCGTGAGGGATATCAATGAAACATTGAATTCTATAGGATAGTGATTCTGAATCCTATAATAACCTATCTTATGTTTGAGAGATCACATTTCTTTTGGATTTGGCACAATGATCTCGCTCGATGCCAAAAACTTGTAGTGTGCCTCAATTCATAGGCGCACAATAGTGTAACTTTGAAACCGCTAATCTTGGCATCAAATCGTTAGCGCCATTAGCTTCAAATGGGCAGGTGAACCCTAGTGACACCTTTGTTCCAACTATGGAGACCATCCATCATCCATGGCTACCCCATACCGAGTAATCTCCAAGGTGCTCTGAGTGCATTTTGAGGTCAATCTTTCGAGGGTTGTAACTCAGAGCTCATGAGGGCTATTGATGAAACATCAAATTCTACAAGATACTGATGTTGAGGCCTAAAATAACCTATCTTGGTTTTTAGAGATCACATTCCTTTTGGATTTGGCATAGCAATCTCGCTCAATGCCAAAACTCGCAGTGTGCTTTAGTTCATAGGTGCACCACAGCGTAACTTTGAAACCATTGATCTTGGCATCGAATCATCAATTCCATTAGCTCTAGATAGGTAGTTGAACCCTAGTGACACCCTTGTTCTAGCCATAGAGACCATCCATCATCCATCGCCACCCTGTACCAAGTAGTCTCCAAGGTGCTCTAAGTGCATTTCAAGGTCAATCTTCTAAGGGTCGTAACTTAGAGCTCATGAGGGCTATCAATGAAATGTTAAATTCTACAAGATGGTGATATTAAAGCCTATAATAACCTATCTCATTTTTGAGAGATCCCATTCCTTTTGGATTTGGTACAACGATCTTGCTTGATGCCAAAACTCATAGTGTGCCTTAGTTCATAGGTGCACCACAACATAACTTTGATACTAATGATCTTGGCCTTGAATCATTAGTGCCATTAGCTCAAGATGGGTGGGTGAACCCTAGTGTTACACTTGTTCTAGCCACAAAGACCCTCCATTATCTGTAGCCACCCCATACCAAGTAGTCTCCAAGGTGCTCTAAATACATTTCGAGGTCGATCTTTCGAGGGTTGTAATTCGAAGCTTTTGAGGGCTATTGATGAAATGTCAAATTCTACAAGACGGTGATGCTGAATCCTATATTAACTTGTCTCATTTTCAAGGGATCACATTTTGTTTGGATTTGGCACATTGATCTCGCTCAATGCCAAAACTCGTAGTGTGCCTTAGTTCATAGGTGCACCACAACATAACTTTGAAACCACTGATCTTGGCATCAAATTATCAGTGTCATTAGCTCTAGATGGGTGAGTGAACCCTAGTGACACCTTTTTTTTGACCACGGAGACCATCCATCATCCACAGCCACCCCATACCGAGTAGTCTCCAAGGTGCTCTAAGTGCATTTCAAGGTCGATCTTTTGAGGGTCGTAACTCAGAGCTCGTGAGGGCTATCAATGAAATGTTGAATTCTACAAGACAATGATTCCAAGGCATAAAATAACCTATCTCATTTTTGAGAGATCACATTCCTTCTAGATTCGACACAATGATCTTGCTTGATGCTAAAACTTGTAGTATGCCTCAGTTCATAGGAGCACCACAGTGTAACTTTGAAACCATTGATCTTGGCATCAAATCATCAGCACCATTAGCTCTAGATGGGTGGGTGAACCCTAGTGACACCCTTGTTCTAGCTACAGAGACCATCCATCATCTGTGGCCACCCTGTATCGAGTAGTCTCCAAGGTGCTCTATGTGCATTTTGAGGTTGATCTTTTGAGGATCATAACTTGAAGCTCGTGACGGCTATCAATGAAATATTGAATTCTACAAGATGGTGATGTCAAGGCCTAAAATAACCTATCTCATTTTCAAGAGATCACATTATTTTTGGATTCAGCACAACGATCTCACTCGATGCCAAAACTCACAGTGTGCCTTAGTTCGTAGGTGCACCTCAACATAACTTTGAAACTGCTAATCTTGACATCAAATCATCAGTGTCATTAGCTCTAGATGGACATGTGAACCCTAGTGACACCCTTGTTCTAGCCATAGAGACCATCCATCATCCACGGCCACTCCGTACTAAGGAGACTCCAAGGTGCTCTAAGTGCATTTCAAGGTCAATCTTTTGAGGGTCGTAACTCAAAGCTTGTGAGGGGCTATTGATAAGCCTTCAGCAAGTTTGGTGAACTTTTCTAATTAAGAATTTAAAATTATAACAAAAATTGCTAAATTTGCAAAATTACAAAAGTTGCAAAAGATGCAAAATTGCAATTTTGCAACTTTTGCAACTTTTTCTTGCAAAGCCAAAATGAGTGCAAAGAGTTGACTAGTTAGGGGTTTGAGCATGACCACACAAGGTTGGAAACACCTATATAAGGTGTGAAATGAGAGCATGCATTAATGAAGTCAATTTTGTTAAGTGGATCAGTATGGGTTATGTGAACCTTGTGTAGGAGGTTAGCAAGTGTATTCATGTCATGATAGCACTTCAAATTAAACATTGCATCCAAATTTGATAATAAAGGTTGTTAAAAGGTTATTCACAAATTATTGCATTTGAATCGAATATAAAAAACATGATCAAAATTAATGATATTCCATAAACATGAACAATACACATGATCCATAATAAATTGAACAATACTAGATACTAAATTAATATGTATACCATTATGAAAATAAATGACAAAAATATATATCAAAGATCATGTATCCATAGACAAAGTACACAAATATATATCAAAATACATAGATCCATATACAAAATGTGGCCGATCATGCCATCGGAATGCTTAAAATATCAAAGTTTATGTAAATAATGTGGCATATGTCATCTCAAAATGTCTCATGACACATCCTATGACAACTATACTATCCTAGGGTGTTGGTGGATGATCAAAATGTAGCTTCTTTTCTGCACTAGGTGGATCAGATGCCTCCTACATAAACAAAAAAGGAAAACCCAAAGTTAGACTACTAAATTTATATGATTCTTTGTATCTCACATTGAATTACTCAAATGCATGATGATCTTTTTTTTAATGAATATTTATACTATTAAACTTTCATAATAAATACCTCTCTCATCGACCTCCTACGTCGGTCAAGAGTCCTCTCCTATGCCCTTGGCAATGCTTGTACCTCATTGATTGTGGCCTGCATATGTTCAAAGATGTTTTTCAAATGAATCTACAACTTAGACTATAAAATTATAATTCATAGCATGCTAAATTTATAACATATTTAATCAAGAATTCAAACTAAAACTTACTAGTGTAGGCTCCTCATCAAGCTATAGTGGCTGCATCATCAAAGATAGAAAACTCTCTCGTCAAACCTCATGTGCACTAGGAGTTTCATATGGGATACAAAATAGTAGTTGTTAATATCACGAAAATCAGTTTTGAATTTATTTATGAAGATAATGAAAATTAAAAATAAATCATACTTATACATACAATGGGGCTCTTGGTGCAAATGGAAATGCTTGAGTGTCTACGATGTGAAATCTATATGGGCTCATCACCAGTAGCCACGTCCTTTATACAATAAAGAATGTAATTAAATTTCATTACCACAAACATTTTACAAGAATGCATTGATATTTAATCAAATAGAAAGCACCTAATTATCTTTCCTTTGTCAATGGGTGCTAGCTCATCCCCCAAACTTTGTCCCCAAGGATAGGTGGTACCTATAAGATAAAAGAAATATTAGAAACCATATATGCTACAATATCAAATAGAAAAAACAATGAGAACACAACATAATGTACCATATATGTCTCAAGGCCAAATGAAATAGCTTAGGGCATGGCATCATCAACCTGTCTCAGCTCCTCCTCAGTCATCAACTAAACATGAATGAAGATCACATCCATGTATAAGTTAGTATGGCTTAAAAATTAAAATTACTCTATTATAAAAATTAACTTTAAATCGCATATGTCATAACAAAAAAATGTATACACGTACTGACACAAAAGGAGTCCATGTCTCTACATTCCCCTCCTCTATCACATTAGGGTCTGTAGCCCCTACACATGCATTTGGTGTATCCTCATCTAATACAAAATGATACTCTGAAAGATCACCTATGGGACCCAGGAAAATATTCTTACATGTAATGCAAGTGTGAGGCACACAAATGTGTGATGAGCTAGCCGATGATCAACTAGTGCCAACATCATCAACATGGGAATGTAGGACTAACCTAGTCTAAGATATCAATAGGCTACTTAGTCTGTGAATGGCTCTAATGATCTAAGAGCTAGCCTCTGCGATAATATTAGGATGTTGCACTCGAGGAGGGGGGAGAGACATCAGTAGGGGGGACAAAGGTGCCATATTTCTTCCATTGGGAAGAGGGTTTATTCTGAGGAGCTCCTCCTCCTACACCCATGTTGGGCTTCATGCTCCAATAGTTCACCTTGAGGCCCAACACAAATTTTGCATACAATTTTCTAAGGAAATAAAATGCCACCTCAAAATTTCTATGTGGAGGGATATCAAAAACCATCCACCAATGATCCCAAAAGTTTGCATGTATGGTGTTATTTGTGCACCATTTAATTGATAGTTTTGGTTTTTTGTGGTTGACTAGTAAACCAATTTTTGGGTTCGCAAAAAGGCCAACCAAATCATCTTTGGTTATATTGAGGACCAAAACCTCATTATAGTCCAAGCCATCATCAAACATCTCATGCATTTAGTCATGCCAACGAAGAGCAACATTTTGTTCATTGGTAAGGGTTTCAATGTTATCCACTATTGTGTTTAACATGGATAACATAGGAGCCAATGCAGGTACATTATCATATGTTGTTCGCAAAGCCCTCAATTTGGTGAGATTTTCAATTATCAAATCCTCAATTTGAGGAGGGTTTTGAGGGGGTAAAGGATCATTTGGTGAAGAATTTTGTGGGGGCACTAGATCATTTGGTGGGGGGTTATGAGGAATAGTATTCCTTGCCTTAGTGTCATCATTTTGATCAGCCATTCCTATTAATTTGCAAAACATAATTTATATTTTTTAAAAACCTAAATTTTAACAATTTCTATTAAAAAAAAAGTAAATTCTAATAAATTCAACTAAAACTAACAAATTTATAATAAAAATTATTAAATTTATATTAAAATTTATTAAAAAGAAAAAAAAACTAACCTTTTATCATGTACCCGATTGAAAAACAAATATTCATGCAACAAATGCAATATATGACTGTGAAAAGTTGTGTATTTTTTAAAATAACACTAATAGTTATTAGGTATCGGATATAATATTAGATACTCAATATTATTGGATATCCGATATAATATTTGGTAAATGATAATATTGGGTATTTGATATGAAATCGGATACCTCATAAGGGTTGGGCCTTACTTTCCAAGTTTGGTATTAGGATGGGTGAAAAAAAGTTAGAGCAAATTTTAAAATGCTTTTAGACATTTTCAAACTCTATTTTTTTTACATCGCCACTTTTTGGCACACCATGATCCTGCATATACCCATAGAACACCCTTAGAGTATGAATTAGGTCATGCTCATGGTAAAGGAATAAAAAGAGAGAACAACTAGATAAATGATATAAGAAATTCAAAGAGATACAACATCAGTATTGCTAGAAACATAAGACCTTAAATAATGGATCCTAATTACACATCAATACAATAAGGAATAGAAACAAGATTATAAAAGAAAAGGAAAATGTAAGAAATACACAAAAATGGATTATTACTAAAATAACTCCATATTAACTAGCATGAGAAACCTTGATAAAAAAAAGATTTTAAAAAAAAAACTACCCACTAATATTATGTCTGTAAATTTATTGCAAAATATTAAACAATCATATAGAAAAGATAAAAGCATCTTCATATATGATATTAAGTTCATGATCTAAATCTACTAGAGAGAGAGAGAGAGAGAGAGAGAGAGAGAGAGAGAGAGAGAGAGAGAGAGAGAGAGATGATTACCTCATCAAGTAATATTTGTGTATTCATTGTGAGTCACCAATGGGATAAGATTGAATAGTCTAGTGGGTCTATCTCCATTAGTGAATCCCATAAGTGGGTAGGATTTAAAAGTCTATTAAGTTTGACTTTATGATAGTCAATCCCAAAATAAATATTCCTAATGGTAAATCCCATAAAAAGTAGTAGAATTAAAAATTCTAGAGGGATTGTATACCTAGTACTCTATTTTACAATTTTTTTCATGCATGTGTATATGTGCTCCTAATGAAAAGAATTTTCAATTCTCTATACATTAATAATGTATATATTTTCTCTATAGATTGACAAGGATATGTTATCTAAAATTCTACATGTATGTAAATGTAAATCCCCAAGCCGGGCAAGAGCCACTTCTATCCATCGTAGACTTCTTCAAATACAAATTAAAAACTCATAACTACAGTACAAATGAGGGAATTTTCCTTCCCCCTCCTTATGATGACTATGTGTCCACAAACATCATAAGGAAGAGAATCAAGGATAACTACTTCTAGCAACAAAGATATATATGTAGCCAACAACGTATTCTAAGAACTTAGAAATTGTTTTTAACCCTAAAATGCTAAGAATGTAGATAAGCGTGAAATGATATTTCACTTATGAGAAGGGAGACTTGAAAAGAAGAGATCTTGTTGAAAATACATCTACCTACAACATGAGCTTTTGAGCTAAGAAAACATCTTCAAGATAAAAGAGGTGGAGGAGAACAGAAATGTACCCATTTTAGTTGCTTATCTATAGATGAAATAGGGATTCTTGATGAAGAATAACAAAATTTGAGAGACATATTAAACAGTAAATTTTATTTTGAACATAGTTTTGAAAAGAAAAAAAGATGTGATGATTAAAGACATACACCTCTTGTATGTAAGAGATAATCTTGATCAAGCCAACAATTCTTAATAGGAAAATAATGTAACATGACAAACAAATTCCTTTCTACAAAGGAATGTTAATCCTTAGTCAAAGAAAGGAAAAAAATGTAGAGGCAATCTTGCTCCCCATGTGTAAGGGATATATACCTCATAGGATATATAATTCCCAGGAGCATAAAGTAGTAGAAAATATATCACATTTGGAGTAAATCATAGAGAAAGAATGGTGACATAGATGATTATTTGAATAACAAGTATTCAAATCAAAGGGATGTAAAAGGTTTGTTAAGTAGAAACAATCATGTATTGTATCAAATAAAGTATCACATGGCAATTTTAAGATTGTATTATAAAATAACACAAAGATCTAGAGAACTGAATTTAAAAAAATAAACACTAAGTTATATCTAATTAAATGTCAATCTACTAGATCCAAGCAAGATTAAGGATCTTACAATATAAAGAAATGAACTAAGAATGACTTTCAATTTGAAAGCATGTTCTTTTAACCTTTTAAAAAGAATTTACAGCCACTCAATTTTACTCAGTGATTTAATCATATTCACTTTTTAAAAATTCACCGCATCGTCAATTAATCCTTACTCTCCATTTGGGACCAGTTAAATTGATTGTCATTAGAAGAGTAAAGAATATCACCCAAATTAAGTTTATCTTGTAATATTGTGAAACAAATCCATTATGAAAGCCAGAAAGCAATTCTTTCATATCACAGTTAGCCAAACTGTTTATTACATGATCAGAAAAAGAAGATAACAATAGAAGAAGAAAATATAACACATTGTGCTCCACTATGGAAAAAACGAATAGCATTATTAGGATCCAGCGGGAAACAAGCTGATAATTTCAAGAAGTCTAGAATACCACTCGACAGCTCTAATATATGGAAGGACAAGAAAAAAAACTGCCCAATAAAGCCTAAAAAACTTATGTATATTTATATATGACTGAGATTGCTGATAATTTCAAGAAGTCTAGAATACCACTCGACAGCCCTAATATATGGAAGTAAAAGAAAAAAACTGCCCAATAAAGCCTTAAAAACTTATATGTATTTATATATGACTGAAATTGCAAGGTAATATTTGATCATTTGAGCAGCCAGAGCGTTTTGCGAGAATTCACAGATTCAGCCCCCTCAACATCAGGAAGGTTCAAATCTATGCCAGCCATCAAATTTATGCCGCCCATTGTAGAATAATCTCTAGATTCAGTGACGGCGGAAGAAGATGGATCGCTACTATTGCTTGGGCCGTCGCTCTCCTTATTGCCGCCATCGATTAGTCGAAATCCTCCATCACTTTCATCGCATCTTGGCTGATTTGGCATCTTAAGAGCCACCAATTCCTGTTGCTTCTGCAGCTCCGGTGGAAACATAAACTGCAAAAGAGAAGGTGATGAAGAAGAGCCCATACCCACATTGAAGCTCTTAGAAATATAGTCATGGGTCTGTGGGCGATAGGCAGCTCTGGCAACCATGTTGGAGTTAATCCATGATGGCACAATGACGTTTTCCTCACGTGGCTCAGGATTTTTGTGAGTAGCCCCCTCTTGATGGGATTAGGGTTTTGGAAAGAGGAGAGTGGGAAATTGGTTTTGGCCTTCCAGCCTTTTATTTCTCTTGCGGCCTTGTCATATGCATGGGCTGCCTCAATATCGGAACTGTATGTGCCCAGCCACATTCGACGCTTCTTTGATGGGTCTCTAATCTCCGCAAAGAAGCGGTTTGAAGACCTCTTTCTCACTCCTCTGAAATGACTTGTTGTGGAGGGTGCCTGGGCACTGGATTGGGCTTGCATGGAACACATTCTAAAAACTGTGAAAAGAGAATTGTGTGAAATGGAGAGCAATGGAATGGAATGGAGAGGAGAGAGTTGTTTGATGTTTATAAAGAAGAAAAAGTTGGTATAGCTAGCTGGACATGAGTGGACTGAATTAGGGTGGTGAGCTGTCAATTTGGCACTGATAACTTAAAACTTTTGATCAGATGCCCGATGAGAAAAAGGAGCAGTTCGGAATAAATGTAAGAGTCACCATGAACGAGTATTGTGGTTCATTTTGGAAACAAATCATGGCAATGGTTATTGTTATTTTGACTCCGTGTTGAATGGGACAATACGCGGTGAAGCCAAACTTGCTGGAGGAGCATCCCTTTTTCCTTCATTTATCTATTATTATTCTTATAATTGTAGACAAATCATCTACATTGTAGACGAATCATCTACATTGTAGACAATGTTTTAATTTTTTTTAATCGGAAGGTACTTTTAGTTATGGAATTGAACACAAATCTGCTATGAACGGCTGCTCTTAAACAATTGAAATTAAGATACATATTATTCTTGGTAGAAAGAGCATGGACTATTTATCACTTTCAGCATGGGTCAATCATCTATTGTTAGGGATCCATATTATTCGGATTACTTTTATAAGTCTATATTTCAACAAATTATAGACAAATCTTTATTTGCAAGATTGTTTTATTAATCAACTACCAAATAATCAGCCCTAATGCCGATTGATGAAATTGCTCAATAACATTTTTAACTATAAAGACATTTTAAGAGATGATAAATCTCTTTCCCATATTTGGTCCAAAAAATAAGAATTATATTTAATGTTTCTCTTAAATAAATTAAATAAAAGTTATTAGATTATGTAAATATGAATGTCTTAATTTTATAGGAATTGAAATAATAAATAAATTTATATTTAAAATATATGATTTAATGGCTATGGCAATTTCTAAATGATATAATTAAAAAATATAAAACTATTATTAATTATTTCAAATATATGATTTTTTAATAGAAAATAGAATTATTAAAACGAAATTCTATGTTTTTTTGTATTAATTATAAAGATAAAAAGATACATCAAAAGGAGGCATCAGACCACAAGAGTTTCAAAAATAGAATAAAGAGACAACTTAGTACAATATGTCACTTTAATCATCCACCCAAGAGGTCCAACCTTTGAAATTTTATGTTTTGATATTTAATTATGGTATAATAAAATGACCATTCTTCTTTCTAATTTATCTATTATCTTAAATATATATAAATGTGAACATTTATGTTATTAGATCATCATTCCATAGTTACATTTTTATTTGAAAATAAAATAGTCAATTCATGTTAATTAGTTAATAATATAATTTTATTTTTTATATTTGTAGAAAAATTAAAAGGTTGTGAGGAAAAGAAAAACTAAGAAAAAGGTAAGGAAAAAAATCATAAAAATTGTAATAACTAAATAATCATATTTTTTAAAATTTGAAAGTTTGAAAAAATAAAGAAAAAAAATCACAATAATATTTATGTCAATGATAATGAAAAACTAACCATTCAATGAAACGAGATTCCTGAAAAATGAGGAGCTCCACCTTGAGATGCGTGAAAGATGAGGAGCTCCACCTTATCGATAACCATGGCTTGGATTAGCCAATTTTATAGCATATGTGACAAATTCTTGGCATCTTATAAAATTTTAGTTTTGTTAGAGAATATTATTCATGGTAGAAAAAATGGAAAAGTATCCTCTACCCCAAAGACAAACATGCAAAGCCCTATTCAGGATGAGATGGACCTTCGTAACACATCGAGCTCTTTGGTTTTGGTTTTTTATGGTCAAGGTTAGAGTTTATTATGGTTGGACTTTCAAGAAGATCAACGTCTTATGGTACTCTAACCCTAACCTTAACCCTAACTTTTATTGTAACCATTATTGTACTCATATTCATTACATTACTCATAACCTGTGTAAGTTATAGAAAGTTTAACTAGAACAATACATGTATAATCTAAAACCCTATCCATAATCATGTTCCTAACTATAAGCCTAACCCTAACTATAATCCTATCCCTAGCCCTAATTCCAATTGTTATTGTAGTTGCACTCCTATCCATTAAATTATCCAAACCTTAAACCCACTGCTATATGCAACCTTTATTACAATTTTAAACAACTTCATGTTTGACCCTTACCCTAATTATAACCCTACCCCTAATCATAATTGTAACTATGACCCTAACCCAACTTCTAAATGTAACCCTTTCCCAATCATGTTTCCTAATCCTTACATCTAAACATAGGTCAATCAATATTATAGGTCATAACCCAAACTCTGACCCTATATATAACCATTTCTTTAACCTTAACTCTAGCTACCATGCCTTTAACCTTAACTCTAGCGTTAAACATAGTGTAACTATAACCCTAATTCAACTTCTAAATGCAACCCTTTCCCAATCATGTTTTAGTTATCTTAAATTTAATCATAAATAATTGAATATTATAGATCCTAACCCTAAACTCTAACCCTAATCATAACTCTAACCCTAACCTCAAATATAATCCTAACTCAAACCTTAACACTAACACTAACCCAAACCTATTACCCTTACCCTAATTCTAACCCTAACTCTAAATCTAATTCCAATTCCAACTCTAACCCTAACCTTAACCCTAACCCTAGCTCTAACCCTAACCATACCTCTACTTCTAGTTGTAACATCTTATGTGACAATATCCTTAAACTAAAAAAAAATTAAAGTTATTCAAATTAAATGCCAATATAGAATTAAAAATAAAATTTTGAAGAATAATTTTATAGTAACTTTATACAAGTATAATTAAAAAATACTATACAAATATAAATTTAATGTAACTTTATACAAGTATAATTTTATAGTAACTTTATAGAACTATAATTTTGAAATTAAAATAATCTGAAAGTAACCTTATAAAAACTAGAGAAATTTAAAAATGTTTTTCCTCTTAGAATTAAATGAAAAATAGGCTCTTTAGTTCTAAAAATCCAGAATTGTCAATACATTGATCAATATCACACATTTTCTAGAAATATTGACAAATTTCTATCAATTGTATCTTTAAGTGAAATAAGTTGTTTAGTTTACCCTCCTAATTTCTTATAGTTTCAACTATATATAACATTTTTTATACTATTGGTTGATATGAGCGTTACATAATTTGTCACTCTATAAATATCTATTTGATTCTTAACGTTCTTGGTTGATATCAGGCATTGATTATAAAATTGGTAAACATGCATTACTTCATTCACGCACTTCTCAAAACCTTTTAGACCTTGTTGCAACTGGATTGGGCTATTCCATATTTGTTTACTAATTCCTCTAATATTTTTATTTTTAAGCTTCCTTCCGACACCATTCAAATTCTGGCTTCCAATTTGGAAGCATGTTCTTTGAACCCTTCAAAATTCGACTCAATGATTTAATCATATTTACTTTTACAAAATTCACTGCATCGTCAATTAACCCTTACTCTGCACATGGAACTTGATAAATTCATTGCAACTAGAAGAATGAAGGATAAAGTGTATCTTTTACCATTTTGAAACAAGCCCATTATGGAAGCGAGAAAGCAATTTTTTCAAATCAGAATGAGCTTGTTACATGACCAGAAAAGGAAGATAATAATGGAAGAAGAAAATAGAACACATTGTGCTCCACCATGCAAAAAGCGAACAGCATTAAAACACCACTCGACCGCCCTAATATATGCAGTCGGAAGGAAAAACCACCCAAAAAACCCTTAAAAACTTATAAATATTTATTTATGAATGAGATAACAAGCGAATATTCGATCATTTGAGTAGCCAGAGTGTTTTGCAAGAATGCCCATATTCAACCCCATCAACGTCCGGTGCAGGAAGGTTCAAATCTATGCCAGCCGTCAAATTTATACCGCCATCATTGCATTCCGTGACGGCGGATGAAGATGGATCGCTACTATTGCTTGGGCTGTCGCAGCTTTCTTTACTGCCGCCATTGATTACTCGAACTCCTCCATTACTTTCATCGCGTCTTGGCTGATTTGACATCTTTAGCGCCGCCAACTGCTGCTGCCTCTGAAGCTCCGGTGTAAACATAAACTGCGAAGGAGAAGCTGATGAAGAAAAACCTATACCCACATTGAAGCTCTTAGAAATATAGTCATGAGTCTGTGGCCGAAAGGCGGCTCTGGCAACCATGTTGGAGTTAATCCATGACGGCACAAGGACATTTTCCTCACGCGGCTCAGGATTTTTTTGAGTAGCCCTCCTCTTGATGGGATTAGGGTTTTGAAAAGCGGAGAGTGGGAAATTGGTTTTGGCCTTGAACCCTCTTATGGCTCTTGCGGCCAGATCATATGCATGGGCTGCCGCAATATCGGAACTGAATGTGCCCAGGCACATTCGACACTTCTTTGATGGGTCTCTAATCTCCGCAACGAAGCGGTTTGAAGACTTCTTTCTCACTCCTCTGAAATGATTTTTCGTGGAGGGTGCCTGGGCGGTGGATTGCGCTTGCATGGAAGACATTCTAAATGCTGGTAAGGGAAGAAGCGGAGGAAAAACTGTGAAAAGAGAAGTGTATGAAATGGGGAGGAATGGAATGGAATGGAAAGGAGAGAGTCGTTTGATGTTTAAAAAGAAGAGAAGGTTGGAGGACTCCCAACTACGAGATGAGTTGACTGAATTAGGGTGGTGGCCGGTCAATTTGGCACTGATAACCGAAAAAATATTTTGGCCAAATGCCCGATAAGAAATGTGAGTCACCCAGGAACATGAATGAGGATTGTCGTTCATTTTGGAAACAAATCATGGTAATGGTGATTAATATTTTGACTCTATATTGAAATGAAATGAAAGGTAAGGATTTTTTATGACGTTGAGGGATCAATTTTTTATGAAGTCCAGAGACCAAGGGTCTAAGGGACCAAAGAAGACATGTTAATCTGCTAAGATTTCTCCAAGCCTTCTCTTTTGTCAAACCAATCTTGTTGGACAGGTATCCCGTTTTCTATTATTTATCTATTATTCTTATGACTTTTATATGTAGAACAAATTGTAGACAAATCATCATTGAATTGGAGAATACGCTGTCAAACCAACCTTGACAACCTTGCTGGACCATCTAGTTTTCTATTATTCATCTATTATTCTTATGACTTTTATATATACAACAAATTGTAGACAAATCATCATTGAATTGGAGAATACACTGTCAAACCAACCTTGACAACCTTGCTGGACCATCCAGTTTTCTATTATTTATCTATTATTTTTATGACTTTTATATGTAAAACAAATTGTAGACAAGTCATCATTTACAACTCTACATTTTAGCAAATTGACAAATCTATATTTAGCACACTAAGTCCATTATGGACGGTTGTCCTTAAACAATGGACACTAAGAAACACATTATTCTTGGTATAAATAATATTGACTATTTATTATTTTTGCATGGACCAATAATCTATTGTTAAGGATGTGTATCAATCAGAAAAAATTTATAGCTCTAAATTTCAACAAATTATAGACAAATCTTATTTTACAAGGTCGTTTTATTCATCAACTCCTAAATTACAAGATTAGTTGGCTAAATTAGGGTGATGGTTGGTCAATTTGGCACTAATAACCTAAAATACATTTTGACCAAATGCCCAATGAGAAAATGAGCAATTGGGTGTACATGAATGAGGATTGTCTTTCATTTTGAAACGAAAATTTTTTAATGATGTTCACAAGACCAACGGTCTAAGGGACCAAAAGAAGAGCTATTAATCTGACTGCTGAGATTTCTCCGCTATCCCTTTTTTTGTAAATTTGCCTAAGTGAAACTAACCTTGCTAGACTAGTATCCATTTTCTATTATTTATCTATTATTGTTAAGACTTTTATACGTAGAACAAATTGTAGACAAGTAATCATTAAATTGGAGAATATGCTACCAAACCAATCTTGATAGACACTAAGAAACAAATTATTCTTGTTAGAAATAATATTGACTATTTATTATTCTTGCATGGACCAATAATATATTGTTAAGGATGCCTATTAATTAGAACAGTTTTGTAGCTCTATATTTCAACAAATTATAGACAAATCTTTATTTACAAGGTCGTTTCATTCATCAACGACTAAATTACCTACCCTAATGCTAGTTTTATGGGAATTAAAATAATAAATAAATTTATCTTCAAATTATATTTTTAAATTATATTTTTAATGGATATGATAATTTTTAAAATATATAATTATTCATATACTAATATGTATTATTACATATTTTAAATATATATTTGTGTTTCGAAACTACGAACTAAAAAAATCTATGTTTTGATATTTAATTGTGTTATTATTAAATGACCATTCTTTTTTTAATATTGTATTAAATATCTATAAAAATTGGCATTCATATTGTTAGACTATGGTTTCATAGTTGTATTATTTTTACAAATAAAGTAGTCAGTAGATCTTAGTTAGCAAATAAAAGAATTATATTTATATAAAAATCAAAGGACCTCACCTCACAAACAATAAAACCAAAAAAATGTAAGAAAAAAAAGCATCAAAACTATGATAATTAAAGAATAATATTTCTTGTAATTTTAAAAAATAAAATATAAAGAAGAAAAATCATAATAATATTTATGTCACTAATCATTGAAAAGTAGCCATTCATGGAAGAAGATTCATAAAATATGAGGAATTCAACCTTTAATAGATGAGCATAGGTTGGATCAAGAAATTTTATAGAGTGTCTCCCAAATTCTTGTTAGCATTGTCACTTTCATTTTCTTGGAGAATAATACTCATGCTTGAAAATATGGAAAAGGATCATCCATGCTATTTTCAGGCATGCAAAATGATCCTCCTATTCAAAATGAGATGGATCTTGGTAGCACATCAAGCTCTTTGGTTATTCCTTTAGGTGTTCAAGGTTTGGGTTTATTATTTTAAGAATTTCAATAAGACCAGCCTCTCATTATACCTTCACTTAAATTATGAAATTTTAAAGCTAATAGAATGGTTAATGTTGAATCTTGTTATTATAGCATTTCTAGTTCTAGGACTTGGTATCAGTTGGCTTTTCTAGCATTCCAAACTCTTCAGGATGATAGAAAACTTTCCATCCCAATCATAGTTATCATGCAACAAATCTATTTGACTAAGATGTCTTGCTATACTTTTTGTCCAACTATATATTTGAACATTTAACAATAAAATTTCATAAATGAGTAAATTGAATAGTAAGGTACACAAGAAAATGAAACTCAGAACACTATAATTTTTTAACTAGTGAAACCTTAGCCAAGGGAAAACCCCAGTGGGGATGGTACCCACAACATAATGCACTAATATGGAAAAATACTATGTAAGGGGTGTTGACCTTGTTAGAAGTTTGTTACATACATTTGGTACATGTGATTGTTAAAGGAACAGACCTTTTAGAGGCCTTATGCGTATACGAATTTATAATATAATTAAGCTCATTCCTCATACAATAATATACAATCTATACAAGAGTTATACATACTATACCAAAATTGACTGTACTAATATCTTCAATATCTGATTAAGTCTTTGTACATATCACATAAGATCATGTCCATGCACTAAATTATTTCATCTACCCATAAATACATTAATATACCATCATACATAAAGATTCAATAATATATAATTGTAGAAAGTTTATTTCGCATAGCCAAAAATTGGACTTCATAATGAAACAACATTTTCAAAATGAAAAGAAGCCAAAAATGGGGGCAGGTCTAAAGTCACCAAATGCTTTAGAATAACTACAAGTAAGAATTAACACATTTTAACCTACCCCCCTTCTTAAATTCAAAAACCCCCACATTAGTTATTTCCCAAAATCTACCCTGAACATTAAAAAGGTATGAGTAGTCTGATCCATAATAAAAGAGAGTCTGGGGAAGCACCATGAACAAAGCCCAAAGGGTTGAGTGTGAAGGTAACCATCATACCCAAAATTAATAACTAAAACACATCGAAACATGTTATATACTTATCCAAAACATATTATCAAAACTTTCTAACTGAGGGTTGATGTAAAGGCCCGATAAATCTGAAAGAGAAGTTGCCTATTTTTGGGTTTTTATCCACCCTTGTCATGACTATTTTGAACTCAATTTTAGCCTCAACAGAATTAGATGTGGAGAGAGACGTCAAATTACCCAAAATGCTAGGGAAATAGAAAGACTCGAAAATATTTAGAAAAGTAACATTGAATGGAAGATAATATCCACATGAATAATCCCATAAGGACAAGATTTATAATTGAAAAAAATAGAGAAAATTAAGCCCCCATGAGAGGGTTTACCCTAAAAGAGAGAAAAAGTTTTCCCCTAACTTTTTATTTAAGGATGAAAGTTTTGTGATGAGATCTTAGAGGTCTAAACAATATGGTTAAGGAATACATGATCAAATGTAATAATAAAGAATTTAAGGTGGATATACTTCTCATCGAAGAATTTTTAATGTACAAGAAATATTTTTAAATGCATGGGTATAAAATTTTTGTTAGATGTGGAAGTTAGGAGGTGGTTGACTTCACTTGTACATCTAGATATGATGAAGGAGCATCTTTGGTTTGCTTGCAATCCTACAAGATGATGTGGTTTGGCTTTGGAGTTTGGGAATTTGGTCAAAAAATGAAGTGTGACTCTGTTGATAATGAGTTGGTTTGGTTTTTGTGTTAATCAAGTGACTCAATTTATTAAGATGTTTGGAAAATATTGGAGCACTCGAAAGATATTGGAAACTTGGTTTTCTCTAGGAGCTCATTAGTAGTGTTCTTGGAGTAAGGTTGGTCATTGAAGGGAGATTGGAAGATACTAGGAGCTTGACATACAATATGTATGATCATCATGCACTGGGAGCTAGGCAATGCTTGTCTTGGCTCTTGTTGGTGATGAGTTGTCTATGAGTCAACTTTGGGTATTTAATTTTGGTTGTAGCTGACTTGTGGCTCAACATATATTTAATGCAAGGGATTTAATTTAATTTATAATGAATTGGGCCTACTTGTGGCTTAGTTTGGTATAAGTAGGGGGTTTTGTAGATTCATTAGGCATTATCATCTAGCTTGGAGAAGAGGATGAAGGCTAGATGCAAACTTTGAAGAGCTAGTAGCTGCATCTTGAGAACTAGAGGATTGCTTGGTGGACTTGAGAGTAAAAGTGTGGATTCTTCTTGGTATTCTTATCTAGTTGTGGTTTTGGGCTAGTTGGAATTGGGTTTGTAATTTGGATCTTATTGGATCTTGTAGAACTATTATTGTAATTGATGTTGTATCTGGCCCTAACCCATAAGGTCTTATAGCTAGACATATTGCATGTAAACGATTATAGCTATGAATAAAGAGTTGTGATTTGTTATTAGATCTTGCAATAATGTTCCATTGTTGTTCTGTTTCTATTATGTGGTTATTTTTTGGGGGCTAGGAGATCTCCTTTGGGGATTCTCCTACCTTGCACTACATCAATCGGTATTAGAGCGAAAGTTTTCTTGAGTTTGTAGATAGATTGCCGAAGCTGAAGTGATTTGGACCAAGACTTGAAGGGAAGGTTGATCTAGTGAAGTTGATTGATCTTTAGGATTTATGGATCTATTGCTTAGGGTTGATTGATCTTCAAGATTTGACCCTTGGGAAATTGATGATCTTAGTGATGCTATGGAGGAAAGGATCTCAAAGAAGATTAGAGTAGAATTCAAATTTGAGGTCACATTGATGAAGGGTGACATGATTGCTGAAATTGTGAGCATTTTAGGTGGTGTACCTAGGCATGTGGGTATTGATGATGGATATGAGGAATTTTTTGAAGACTTTGAAGTTGTTGGATCTAGTGATGAGAACAAGATGGATCATGTGGAGAGACCTATTGAAACTAGGCCTAGTTAGTTTGGTAGAACTCGATCTCAATTGAAGCTGAAGCATAAGATGGAGGTTTCAAATTTCTCAAGTACTTTGAATGCTAAAGACTTGATTAATTGGATTAGTGAATTGGAAGAATACTTTAAGTTTGAGGATATTAAGGTTCCATTTAGAGTGAGGTTGACACAAACTAAGTTGAAAGGATATTTTTCTTTATGGTGGAAGGAACTCGAAAGAAATAGAGAAGAAGAAGGTGAAATGAAGATCACTAGATGGAGTTTGATGGTGACTAAGTTGAAGGCTAAGTTCATTCCTATTGATTAGGAACTTGAATTGTTTAAGAGGTTGTAGAATCTGAAGTAAAAGGATATGATTGTGAAGGATTATACCAAGGAGTTCAAAAAGTTGACTATTCAATCTAAGCATAGAAAATTTTCAAAAGAGAAGGTAGCTTGGTACATTAATGATTTGAGATTCAATATTCAGGATGAGGTTGGTATGCTGATTATTTATTTAGTTGAGGATGCTTATTAGTATACTTTGAAGGAAAAAGATAAGCTAGAGAGGAAAATTCAAGGTAATGCTAGAGGAAAGGAGAAGTAGGATAACCCAACAAAGGCTAAAATAAGTGTAGAAGGTGAACTAAAACCTATTTACTAGAGGAGGAGGACAAGTGGAGGTGAGTTTAGTGGAAATTGCTTTAGATTTGGTGAAGAAGGGCATAGATATTTTGAATGTCCCCATGGTAGGAAATCTACTATTGTGAATGAGGTTGTGGTCTAGGATAGTCAACCTAAGCAAGGAGAGAGTTTACTGGTTCAACAAGTACTAATTGGTCAAAGGAAATTGGATTATTATTAGAGGACTAATTTTTTTAGGATTTGTTATAAGTCTAGCGGTAAAGTCTGCAAGGTCATTGTGGATGGTGGTAGTACTAAAAACCTTGTTTCTGAGGAGATGGTTCAAAAACTTGGTTTCAAGAGAGTGAGACATCCTTATCCTTATAGGATTGGTTGGTTGTAAGGTGAGCATTCTTTTGAAGTTAGGGAGAAATTCCTTGTTGATTTCTATATTGGGAAGTATAAAGATCATGTTTTGTGTGATATTGTAGACATGAAGAGTTGTCATTTATTGATTGGTAGACCTTGGTAGTATGACTATATGGTTTTACATGATTGTGTTGCTTGGTAGACCTTGGTAATATAATTATAGGGTTGTGCATGATTATGTCAAGAATGTATAGTTTACAATTGTGAAAGGTGGTAGGATGCATTCTTTGATTACTTTTCAGAATGAAGAGCTTAGTAGGAGGAATCTGAGTATTGGTAGTTGAATTGAATTTAAGGACTCTAAAATGGTTGGATATCACCATGGAAAGTAAACTTGGAGCACACCGTGGATAGATATGAAGAAGAAGAAGAAGAACAAGGGAAAAAGAGTAGAAGTTGAAGACTTGGAGGTATGTATGTGAAGAACCAATTTTGGATTTATGTGTTGAATCCCAAAAGATGTTCTTCTAGCTATTAAGAACATCATTTTGAACCTAGGGTGTCTAATGAAATATCATCTCTGGTTAGCTTGCAATCATGTAGAATGGTGTGGTTTGGCTTTGGAGTTTGGGAACTCAGCTGAAGAATGAAGTGTGACTCGGTCAATACTGATTTGCTTTGGCTTTTTTTTAACCAAGTCACTTGGTTAATTAAGACATTCAAGAAAGCTTGGGGCTCTTGACATATACTACAAACTTGGTTTGCTCTAGGAGCTCATTAGTAGTGTTTCTTAAGTCAACTCAATCATTGAAGGGACCTTGGAAGATACTAGGAACTTGACATACATTGTGGTGCTCGGCATGCACTAGGAGCTCAAAAATTCTTGGGAATTTACTAATGCTTTTCTTGGTCTTGGTTCCTATTGGTGTCAAGTTGTCTATGAGTTGACTTTGTGTATTTAATTTTTGTTGTAGCTAACTTGTGGCTCAAAATATATTTAATGTAAGGGATTTAATTTAATTTTTAATGAACTAGGATGACTTGTGACTTAGTTGGGTATAAGTAGGGGGTTTTGTGGAGTCTTTGGCATTATCATCTAGCTTGGAGAAGAGGATGAAGACTAGATGCAAAATTTGAAGAGCAAGTAGTTGCCACTTGAGAACCAGAGGATTTCTTGGTGGACCTAAGGGTAAAGGTGTGGAATCTTCTTGGTGTTCTTATCCAGCTGTGGTTCTAGACTAGTTAAGATTAGGTTTGTAAGTTGGATCTTTTTGGATCATGCAAAATTGTTATTGTATTGTATTTGCCCCTAACCGGGAAGGCCTTACAGTTGGGCATATTGCATGTAAATAGTTATAGATCTGAATAAAGTGTTATGATTTGGTATCAGATCTTTCATTTGTGTTGCATTTTTTATGTGTTTCCATTGTGTGGTAATTTTCTAGGGGCTAGGACATCTCTTTTAGGGATTCTCCTCCCTTGCATTGCATTAGGATGCCTAGAGATCATCTTGAATAAGAGTAAACTCTTGTGTACTCTTCTACACTTTACGTCTAACTCTTTTATAATGTTTTCCCATGATATTAGATTTGGTTGGTCATGGAATATTGTCAATGTTTATGCTCTAGATAATAGAGGTTATGGAAAATGGATTTTGGACTGTCTAGTCACCTATATAGGTAACAAAAATAGTACTAAATGGATGGTAGAATTATATTTCAACTCTCTACTCTACCCTTATAAAAAGAAGATAGGCTCTAAAATTTTTCTAACAACATGGTTGATCTTGGGGAGATCCTTTCATGATGAGGTTTTTTTGACTTGGATCTTCTATGAGTCTAATTTACCTTATCTAGTCAAAGTTAGGAAAATAGTACAAACTAAGTAAGATTAGATAAGTTTTTTGTCTCCTCCAAACCAGTTTAATTTAGTTGACTTACACTTGGAATCTAAGGCTTCTAGAAGCTGGGATGATAGTGTAATTCTTTTAGAATGAAAAGTTGGAAAATGGGTGGTTGTCCCATTCAAAATTGAAAAGATATAGATTGTGCATCCTCAACTTGATGAGCTTATAAGAACCTAATTGAAATATCCAATAGTCTTCTCTCCAATGATAAACCTCAACTTAAAATTAAGATGTTTAAAGGAGAAAATTAGAAGGTGGAAAAAAACTTTATTTGGAAACATCTTTCAAAGAAAAAATATCGTACTTAAAAAAATAGAATAATTTCATCTTTAGATTGATACTAACAATGAAAACATAGTTATGTGTTGGGAAGAGAGAAAACTAAGGGATTAATAGGTAGTTTTTTCTAAATAAGAGGATTTTTTTTGAAAAAAAGTCACGATTCATTGGTTAACGGAAGGTGATAGAAGTATGAGGTTGAAATAGAATTAGCTCCTTCACACTATCAAAAAGTACTATTATTAATGAGGAAGAGGGCATAAATACATAAGCTATTAGTTAATTTAGGGGAAATATGGAGGAAAGCTCTATTCTTGTGGCTGAAGTCATATTGAAAGAATTCAAATTTTTTGCTTTTTCATTTGAAGCCTTCAAATCCCTTGGCTTGAATGTGTTCCAGCTAACTTTCTTCCAAGAATACTAGACCATTGTTTGAAAAGATCTGTTCAAAGATATTTGTCACTTCTTTAAAATTGGCACCATGCCTGATAGCCTCAACTATAATACTATATTAATCTCATCCCTAAGATAGAAGACCCCAAAACTATGAATAGCTTTGAATCCATAAGTTTATGCAATATGATGTACAAAATTATCTCTAAAGTTATGGCTAACAAGATGAAAAAAATTCTTGACAAACCAATTTCTAGTAATCAAAAAGATTTTGTCAAAGGAGGAAATATTATGGATTCTTTTATGACCACTCATGAATTGACCCATTCAATGGATTGTAACATTAATTCTATTATGGCTCTAAAGGTTGATGTTTCCAAAGCTTATGATAGGTTCAAGTGGGATTGCATGGAAGCAGTTCACATCAAATATTGTTTAAAATGGAAATTCCTTAAAATGAAAATGAAATGTATCATGAATGCTAAATTTATTTTGCTGGCTAGTTGGCATCCCTTTCATTGAACTTCTCCATAGGTACTAGCTTGAGATGTGGTTACCCTCTCTCCCTAGACCTCTTTATTATGGATTTTGAGGCCTACAACAAACATTTATATAAATTAAGACCTTGTTATTCAATTAAAGGTGCCAAATGGGCTTCAGGACTAACTTGTTCTACCCACCAGCAATTTTGGATGACACTATTCTCTTTGTGGAGTCACTTATCTTTGAAGCTTAAATTTGGGAGTTTGTTCTCTCCTTGTATGCCTTTTTTTCAGGAAATCATATCAATTTACATAAAAGTAAGTTGTGTTTGTTCAATACTAGTGAAAATATAAAAGAAAATATTTATGTTATTCTGAACTATACGATTTCTTAAATCCTATATACTTATCTTAGTCTACCTTTCTCGTATGCCTTATCTCCTTCCTTCTAGAATAACTCAATGGAAAGGTTCCCAAAAAATCTTTTTGGATAGAAAAGTAAACTCCTTAACTTAATAAAAAAGCTTCGGCTTCTCAAGCCTTATCTTCAAAGTATCTCAATTTATTTTATGCCTCTAGAAATTATGCCATTGAAGATGGCATGGGATATTGAGAGAATTAAAAATTTCTTCCTTATGGACTTGAATAAGAGAGAAACAAAATATGTCTCTAGTGGAATGGGATAGGGTATGCTCACCTTTTGTAAGAAAATTTGCAACAAGAATATATAACTATTTCCACATAACCCATAATAGATCTGAGATAAATATGTAATTAAATCACTTAGAATCCACATGCAAGATAATAGAAAACATGTCCAAAAAAATGTGATATAGTATATACCCTTGGAAACCCTCATTGAGGGAAAAAACCCAACCTCCAAAAGCATACATCACCATGTATTATTCAGCAAAAATACCATTAAAATAAAACCATGGAAGCCTTGAAAGCCATAGCCATAACGAAGCAATCCATGTGAAGAAGAATGAATCCCAAATTAACAATCTCCCACTTTGGGACTTATCAAGCTCTACACTAGACAACAATCTCCCACTTGGAGACTAATCCTCTAGCAATACCACTACCACATGGGACTCCCACTAGATCAAACCACCCTATGTTTTATTGTTCTTTTATTCTATTTAGTCTAGAAGACCAACCGAACATGAAGAGGAGTTCAAATTCTCCCTTGTCACTACCTTTCTAAACATATCCACTGGATTTTCATCTTTATGTATCTTGTCTAGTTTTAACTATCCATTATCCAAAACTGACTGAATGAAATGGTACCATGACTTTATGTGTTTTTTCTTTGAATTCAGAGCTAAATTCTTCAGAAAAATGAATGGCACTCTGACTATATGTAAAAAAAAAAAAAGTCATTCCTCTAAGGGTGTTTCAATTCTTCTAAGGAGAACTAAAGCCAAATCATCTCCTTGGCTACCTCTAGATAGTAGAAACATACTCTACCTCTATAGTGGATAATGCATTAACCTTCTACAAATGAGAAACCCAACTCACTATTGCACCACCAATAGTAAATACATGTAACTTGTATTACTCTACTTGATATCAATATCCCCTTCCAAATTTGAGTCAACATATCTCTGTAAATTAGTAGTAGAGCCCCCAAAATATACACACTTACTGGATGTTCCTCTCAAATATCTAAGAATCCATTTTATTGCATTCCAATGCTCAACTCCTGGATTACCCATACATCTATAATGATTCCCACTGCATGTGCAATATCTAGCCTTGTACATACCATAGCATACATCAAGCTTCCTACAGCTGATGCATAAGGTACCTTGTACAACTTATCCTCCTCTTCTTGTGTCTTTGAGCACATCTACTTAGTCAACTTCAAATGACTAGGTAAAGGTGTGTTGACAACTTTAGCATTCTCCATTGAGAAATATTATAACACCTTCGCAATATAACCAACCTGAGATAAGGTCAATTTCCTATTCTTCCTATCTCTACAAATCTTCATACCAAGGATTTATTTTTCAGCCCCTAAATCCTTCATAGAAAATTAGCATGCTAACTATTCTTTGAACCCCTTAACGTGATCCATATTAGACCTAGCTACAAGCATATCATCAAAATATAAACATAAATTAATGAAGTAGTCATCACCAACCTCTTAAAGTAAATGAAAAAAAGTTGGCATAAAGTTATTTTCCATTAGTGAAAACACTCATCTCACAGTTCAAACTGAGTAATACAGTGCAGACCGAGCACTGGCAATACAGTTCAACTCGAGCACTAGCAACACAGTTCAAACCAAGCATTGGATACACAGTTCAAACTGAGCATCAAAGACACAGTGTCAACTGAGTGAAGTTTCACTTAGTGTTAATCGAGTGAGGAAGCACTCAGTGTTGACCGAGTGAGGAAACACTCAATGTTGACCGAGTAAGGAAGCACTCAGTGATAACCAAGCTCAGGAGGTTATCAAAGAAGTTCGTTTCTATCGAGTGACACTATATCTACCGAGTCACCAATGGTTATCGAGTTTCAGGCAACGTTGTATGAATAGTATGAATCGAGCCCCTACCTCTACTGAGTACATGATGATGCCGATTAATGTAGTGGATGCCGAGTATCAGAAGGTCATCAAGTCTGTCTAAAGAACCCGAGTTTATTTTACCATTTGGTCGACTTAGTTATATTTTGTTTACTTGTGTTTGGTTGACCTTGCATGAATAATTATTAGAATGGTATATAGACAATTGACACATTCAAAAAGGATATAGAATATATTGCACAAAAAAGGTGACATTGACACTTCAAGAAGACATACAAGATATCTGGATGATAGTGCAAATTCATCAGCAGAAAGGAATACTCAGCAAGGTCCATCAGGAGCAGAAATGATTTCATCAATCACAAAAGGTGATCTACGATAAAGAACTCAGTCAAGTTGTAAGTTGATCTGTTGGTTCATCCTAATAGGTGAATCATTTTTGTAAATCCTTTAATAGGGTAGACTTAACCGTCTTTATACAAATATCCTAACAGAGTGCATACTTATAAAGTATTTTTGTAAATCCTCTAACAAGGTGGATCTAGAAATCGTCTATGCTCCTAACAGGGCAGATCACCATAAGTGATCATTGTAAGCCTTAACTGGCCAACTTCATATTGCAGTAATGAAGCTTTGTGGTTATCATCCCCACCCCAGTTTTACTTTCTATTTTGGAAGGTTTCTAGGTCACCAAATCTCTGTGCATATATGGTTTTAATGTTTAACAGTTTTTATGTAGCAGGATAGATGAGTAAATGCTGTGTATGGTTGACTTAGAAATTTTATTGTTACTGATTCACCCCTCCCCTCTCAGTAATCTATTATATCTTGAATATTTCCAACAATTGGTATCAGAGCTCTTTGGTTCTCAGGACAAAGTTTGACAGCTTGATCAAAGATCTAAGTTATGGAGATATTCAGATTAGAGAAAGTGATTGAAAATATAAAGCTAGATCTAGAAGTGGCCATGGTTCAACTCAAAGAAGCAAAGGAGCATCTTTCTCAATCCCTAAAAAGAAGAAAGGAACTTGCAAGACAAATGAATGACCATCACTATGTTGAAGAAAAGATTGAAGATTTGTTACCATCAACTAGTTCAGAAGAAGCTGACAAGGCAATCAAAGAACTTCTAGAAAAGAATGGATCTCTGCAAGAAGAGGTAAGAAAGCTCAAAAGAGAACAAGAAGTCCAATCCATCAGGTTATGTGAAGTTTTGGAACAGAGAAACAAAGAAAATGAAGACTTAGAGGTAAGGAATAATCTATCCCTTCAACAGGAAGATCTTATAGGACAACTATCTAATGCAAATGAAGAAATCATGATTCTAAGATCTGAGAATGAAAGTTTGAGAAATGATTTAATCACCGAAAGACACATCAATGTAAGTTTGCATAGTGATCTAAGAACTGAAAGACAAATAAATGAAAGCTTGGAAAATGACCTAATCTTTGAAAGGCAAGTCAATGAAAGAATGATGAAATCCCAAGCAGATATGAATCAATTGAATTTGCAAAATGAGCAGAATCTTCATAGACAAAAAGGTAAAGCTGGTCTTGGATACAATGAAGAAGGTGAATCTTCAAAACAAAGTACCCAAAAGAATCAGAAACCCACTTGTAATCACTGTGGAAAGTTAGGTCATACATCAAACAAATGCTGGAGCAATGGAAAAGCAAAATTCAATGGTAAATGTTTCAATTGCAATCAGCATGGTCACAAAGCAAATGAGTGCAAAGAAAAATCAAAATTTGAAGGCAACTATCACAAATGCAATAAACATTGTCACAAGGCATTCCAATGCAGATCCAAATCATTCAATCTAGCTGAACAACTTATGAAAGCCATATTTGGATGGGACTACAACACCTGGTGCAGATGTCACTATTGTGGAGAATATGGACATACTGGCATAAATTGTGCAAGACATCACTTAAGGAAGAAGGACACTACTATAAGGTGCTATATATGTACAGAACTTGGTCATATAGCCAGAAATTGTATGAATATAGAAAGAATTGAAGATGAAAAGAAAATCAAAGCAGACAACATTTGGAAGCAAATGAAGCAACAATGAATTCCTAAATCTACTGAACAAGATAAGTCAAGCAATGGCAATGTCACTCAAGAAATGAGTGACTCCATCATTTCCAGTTAATATTCATAAAAGAAAGTATGGAACTGCATCCTCCAAGAATCATCCTAAGCAGTTCCAAAGGAAGAAGAATGATCAGATCAGTATGCAGATACACTTTGATCCCAAATTGGTTCAAGACTCAACTGAGTTTGGTCAGGTGCAACAAAGTTTCACTCACCGAGTTGTATCTACTGAGCGAGGACGGTTCATGACCTTACCGAGTTAGGTCAGTACATCAATACTTTGTTTTGATCGTCGAGTTGATAGTATCTACCGAGCAAGTGGATGACAACCTGTCATTTCATCTACCGTCGTACCAAGAATTTATGACGAATGTTTCGTCAAAAAGGGCAAAATTTGATCTCATTCTTCACTATGAACTTTGAGCTAAGTTATCTTCTATGATTCCAAAGCAAGCTTAAAGAAATTTTGAGTGATTTTTTTTTTAAAAAAGGAAGAGCGAAAAATCTATTCAGAATTTCTCTTCACCTACCAAGCAGCAATGGCATCCGGAAGTAGCAGCTCCAAGACAAAAAGAGGCTCAGAAATGCTGGTTAAAGGTGTGGAATGGAAGGCACCGAACTTCAAATTGGCACCAGCAATTGTAGAATCACTCGACCCTAATGGTGCTCAGTCTCGAATTCCTTCGAAGGTACTCCTTGTAAATGATATTTGCTCTCATTTCAAATGTTCCATTCAAGAGCTTGGAAACCTAGAAATTGATAATGCCCTAGGTGAAATGAGCACAGATGGAAACTTGAAACCTGAGCATAAGCATCTTGAAACAAAAGTATTAACCCACATTTCACATTTGCCAAGAAATTTTCAAATTAAATGGGTTAGTTATGTACTCAGCAGGGTTCACAATGGGCAATTGTGGTTAGAGCAACCAGTGCTTATCACAAAGAAAATGATTAACAAAATTACTAGCCTTCCCATATTGAGCAAAGCTAAGACTACCAAAACCCTAGGTCGGGAAGAATTGCAAAGGCTAACCCAGGCAGAATGGGATGGTAGAGGACTTAAGCTCAGTACAGTAACTAACGCTGAATTAAGATTTGGTATTCACATCATTGCTAATAAAATTTATAGTTCCAGCCAACCAAATAGTGTACCTTTTGAAGTAGTAGATTTAGCATATAAGATAGTAAAGAAGAATGTTGAGTTTGATCTGTCTGAATTGCTTTTGTCTCAATTTAATAAAAATATGGAAAGCATAAGGACTTCAAAGAACAATTCTTGCAAATTCGGTTCACTTTTGATTTGTCTATTTTTCTACGTTCAAAAGTCTTTTCCATCAAAAGGATCAGTAGTATGGAAAAAGAATATTCCTGTTCTCTATCAAATAAATGAGTTTATAGCAGAGTTAGGTGAAAATTTTGACACTGTTTTGGATAATTACTTTGAAGATTTTAAGGAAAGAATGAACAATAGGTTCCGGATTCCACCAAAACTGGTTGAGGAATATAAAGAAGATGTATGCTTTATGGTAGATTGTGACAAGGTATACATATAGGCAGTCAGGCCCTAAGTTGCATGGGTGAAACCTCTTCCTTATGAGGTTAATATTGATGAAACCAAAGACATCATAGAAGCACTAGTGAATGAACCAGTAGATCCAAAGTAACCAGTCTTTGGAACTTTTGATGAAGCTAAAGCCAAAATTGAGCTTTCAATCAAAATCCCTCAGGTCATTAGTAAAGGAAAGAGGAAGATTGCAAAGTCAAAAATAGAACTTGGTCCTCTGATGATTACTGAAGGGAAAGGAGAATATGAAGAAGAAGAAGAGGAAACTGAGTCAAAAAAAGAAGAGGAGCCTCAACGGAAGAAAGGTAAGGTGATTATCACCAAACCTAAAATGCAAGCCACTGCAGTCTTCTCTAGAAGAACAAGACAGTGGAAGAAGGAACCTGTATTTTTCAAGCCTCCACTCACATTTGAGGCAAGGTTGAAGCAATTAGAAGAAGGCACTAGCTTCACAAACTTCAAAGCATTGAAGTTTGAGAAAAGAATAGAACAGGAGAAAATGCAGATTGAAGAATTGGTTTTGAATAAAATGGGAAGATGGAAATACTCTCCTGAAGAGATTGCCTCTCAGATCCCTAAAGAACTACTGGAGAGGTTGCAACCAAGATGGGAAATTGCAACCAAAACTGTCAAAGATATCTTTGAACAAACCCTGAAAAATCTCCTGCCGAGTCTCACTGATGCAGAAGTAAAGAAATCACAGAAAGATCATGAAGGTAATATGATGATTAGATTTCACACTTGTTTGATACTTATCAAAGACATTGAGCATGTTGTCAATGATGCAACAAACATGTGGAAACATATCTATCATCTACATAAACCCAGTGAGGATATTGTTGAAATCAAGGACAATGACAACAGTGATGATGATATTGAAGATGTTCCAGGGGATCTGCACTCAATGATGATAAATGATGAGGAAGAATTCAAGGAAGATGAAATGGAGGAAGAAGAAAAGGAAGATGAAATGGAGGAAGATGATCCTGTAAAAATTGCAGCCAAAGTTATTGCATCTCTTCCTCACTCTCCACCTAAAGCAGCTACATCAACTATGGAGATAACCTCTACTAGTGAGATTGTGTGCACAACAGCTTCATCAATTGTTCAATCTTCACCTGTCTCCTCTCAGCTCCATGCACCATCTATGCAAGTGTCTACCACTTCATTAACTGAGCTGCAGCCATCTTCATTGATCGAGGCATCATCAGCTATAGCGGGAAGTTCATTAGGCATATCAACTTCTACTGCAAAGTGTTCAGTAAGTATACCCACTAGTACTTCAATTTTGACAACTTCATCTGCTCCAATTTTTTCATCTGTTAGTTCTCCCATACCAACCTGTACATTAATCTTGGGAAGAACATCAATTTTTGATACTATTAGCACTTCTCTCAGTTTTCCTCTAGCTAGTCCTATTCCAATTTTGTCAGCCAGTCTAGCCTCATCAACTATTATTTCAGTCTCAAAGGGAAAAGGTGAAGACATTGTAGGAAGAGAAAAAAGATACATGATTTCTAGTAAGGCAGTGGATGAGGAAATAGACTTGGATAAGGACATTATCATTCTTAAGACAGATCTAGATAATGCATCAGTTGATGAAATGAGAATGGTCAGTCAGCTATTAGATCAAAAGGCAAGGCAAAAACAACTGAGGCATGAGAGAGACCAGGAATATAGTATCATTGAAAGTGCTAAGAATATTCTAACAGAGGCTATAGGTGTTGAAGTATATTCTTCTCAACACATTTTGAATCAGATAGAAGAGGTTATATATAAATTCAATGAGGATACCTCCGGCCAAGAAAAATTGATTGAAAAAGCAGAGAAGAAATTTTACAATAAGGTGCTTGAGCACATTGCTCAGCATATTGCATTAAAACAGGTAGAATTGTCTACAATTTTGAGTAATTTTGAACATTCTTTTAATAATGTAACTTCACTTTTTGGAAAACTTTGTGATGTTACCAAGTATACTAAGGAAATCAAAGAAAAGTTGAATAAAATTGATGAGGATATGAAGGTCAGTGCACAAATGTTGTAGCTTGATCACAGTTCAAGTTCATCCCATCATCTCAAAATAAGATTTTTGTCAGAGAAATAGGTAGAATTGTTGAGAGAGGAAGCAAGGATTAGGTGTACTCTGATTGACATCCAAAATATGATCCTTCCTGTCATGGACACAATGCAAAAGCACACTGCCCATTCCAAAACATTGATTCATGACAAAAACTTCTCAATTGCAGAACTTTCTGTAGAAGTTCAAATAGTACTCTCCACCAGAAAACTTTTGCGAGAAAATTGGGATAAGAAATTGGCTCTTATTCTCAAGGTACATTCTGAGTTTATCTCCCATTTCGGACACTTTGTGTAAATATATATAGTTTAATTTGGCATTATTGTCAAAAAGGGGGAGATAGCACACTCTTGGAGATAAAATTGTGCAAATATGTGTAATGACTTGTAAATACTGTGCATATTGTATGGGGGAGATACATGTAAGAAAGATATGTGTAATAAGACTTGCAAAGATCAATTTTGAAAATTTAGAACTGTATGTCTATTTTTGCTCATAATTGTTTTTGTCACTAATGCCAAAGGGGGAGATTGTTGGCATAAATTTATTTTCCATTAGTGACAACACTCATCTCACAGTTCAAACCGAGTAATACAGTGTAGACCGAGCACTGGCAATACAGTTCAAATCGAGCACTAGCAACACTGTTCAAACCGAGCACTGGCAACACAATTCAAACCGAGCATCAAAGACACAGTGTCAACCGAGTGAAGTTGCACTTAGTGTTAACTGAGTGAGGAAGCACTTAGTGTTGACCGAGTGAAGAAGCACTTAGTGTTGACCGAGTGAGGAAACACTCAGTGTTGACCGAGTAAGGAAGCACTCAGTGATAACCAAGCTCAGGAGGTTATCAAAGAAGTTAGTTTCTACCGAGTGACACTATATCTACAGAGTCACCAATGGTTACCAAGTTCCAGGCAATGTTGTATGACTAGTATGAACCAAGCCCCTACCTCTACCAAGTGCATGACGATGCTGAGTAACGTAGTGGATGCCAAGTATCAGAAGGTCATCAAGTCTATCTGAAGAACCCGAGTTTATTTTACCATTTGGCTGACTCAGTTATATTTTGTTTACTTGTGTTTGGCCAACCTTGCATGAATAATTATTGGAATGGTATATATATAATTGACACATTCAAAAAGGATATAGAATATATTGCACAAAAAAGGTGACATAGATACTTCAAGAAGACATACAAGATATCTGGATGATAGTGCAAATTCATCAGCAGAAAGGAATACTGAGGAAGGTCCATCAAGAGCAGAAATAATTTCATAAATCACAAAAGGTGATCTACAATAAAGAACTTAGTCAAATTGTAAGTTGATCTGTTGGTTCATCTTAATAGGTGAATCATTTTTGTAAATCCTTTAACAGGGTAGACTTAACCGTTTCTATACAAATCTCCTAACAAAGTGCATACTTATAAAGTATGTTTGTAAATCCTCTAACAAGGTGGATCTAGCAATCCTCTATGCTCCTAATAGGGTAGATCACCAGAAGTGATCATTGTAAGCCTTAACCGGCCAACTTCATACTGTAGTAACGAAGCTTTTTGAGTGTCATCTCCACCCCACTTTTACTTTCTATTTTGGAAGGTTTCTGGGTCACCAAATTCTATGCATATATGGTTTTAATGTTTAACAATTTTTATGCAGTAGGATAGATGAGTAAATGTTGTGTATGGTTGACTTAAAAATTTTATTGTTACTGATTCACCCCTCCTCTCTCAGTAACCTATTATATCTTGAATATTTCCAACACTTATCCTCCTCTTCTTGTGTCTTTGAGCACATCTACTTAGTCAACTTCAAATGACTAGGTAAAGGTGTGCTGACAACTTTAGCATTCTCCATTGAGAAATATTATAACACCTTCGCAATATAACCAGCTTGAGATAAGGTCAACTTCCTATTCTTCCTATCTCTACAAATCGTCATACCAAGGATTTATTTTTCAGCCCCTAAATCCTTCATAGAAAATGAGCATGCTAACTATTCTTTTAACCCCTTAACGTGATCCATATTAGACCTAGCTACAAGCATATCATCAAAATATAAACATAAATTAGTGAAGTAGTCATCATCCAACCTCTTAAAGTAAATGCAATGATCTTAATGACACCTATTATATCCATGCTCATGCATAAAACTGTCAAATTTTTGATATCATTGTTGAGGTGCTTGCTTCAAGCCATATAAACTTCTCTTCAATCCAAATACTAAGTTCTCCTTACCTTTGACCTCGAATCCCTATGGTTGTGCTATATATATCTCTTCATCTAAATAACCATGAGGAAAGCTTGTTTTAAAATCAAGCTTCTCCAAATGCAAATCTTCAATAGCCACAATGCTTAAAACAATGTAAATAGAAGTCATTTTAACAACAAGAGAAAATATCTCATCAAAATCAATGCCCTTTTTGTTAGAATATATAGTCCACTAATATAACTAGGGGGGGGGGGGGGGGAGGGGTTGGAGGCAGTGAATTAGTTATACAATTATCATTACAAACATTGACCTTAAACAAAATTAGCAATGTGAGTATTATAAATTGAAACCATAATAAGAAACTCATGCACAATTAACACCAGATATGTTAACTAGGGAAACCCCTGATTAGAGGGAAAACCCTAGTAGGAATGGTACCCACACGATGATGTACTAATATAAATATTCCTTGTTAGAGGATAGACCCTATTAGGAGACTATTACAACATTCAATACATATGAGTCCCTATTAGGAGTTGTGGTAGGGAGCTAGACCCACTGCCCAAACAACTTCAAGGTTAAGATCAAAGAACCCACTATCCAAATGATCTTTGTACTATTCCTTGCAGAGTAATAGAATTGAAATGTACTTCTCCCTCTACCTTTGTCTTGTAAAATGAACTTCCACTCCTTTAGATCTTGTAAAATCTCATACTATGCATCTAGTGATCCCTTGGACCACTTACACATGTTCAGTAAGCATTCTTCTCCTTCTTGAGCTATGCACCAATACCTCGCATTTCACTTGATCCTCTCAATCCAAGTCTCTATACAAACAAGGAAAAAAACTTTCCTATATACCATATCTTTATAATAATTCCTTGGGTTGGCCTTGAGGCTTTCCTAATTAATTAAAATAAGATAATTAATTAATTCACAATTACAACAACACTTTTGGCTCATAATATATATGTAATGAGCACCCTAGAAATGCCCAAAAAATTGAACCAACTTTTGATAGTGATTTTTATGTCTTTGCATAGATTTAAAACCACATAACATGAACAAGAAGGAATTTATGAAAAACTGAAGATTCAATTACCATTGAAATGATATTATTTTTCAAGCTAATAAAATCAAATACATAGAAAACTTTCCAACTCACTAATTACTTCAGCATTATAACATGTTATTCCAGTCATGATTTCCCAACTTGTTGCTATAGTAATGTAAATAGTGCCATGCAACAGTGATGGTACAATAAAAATTGCCTTCAATCAATCCAAGACCCTCATAAAAAAATTCCTCCACAATGGCATAATTATCAGACAAGGAGTGAGAATGGTATGAGCAAACACCCAATCTGCTTATAGCTAGAAATGCACCCAAGTTGTCTATTAATGAAGTTAATAGAAATGAATTCCAAAGGCTAAACCCAAAGAGAATGAATTCTAGAATGTCACAAGAGAGGATAAACATCCTCTAATTCCAAGAACAAATCCATAACTCACACATCCAATTTCTTCTCATATTCAACTTTCCTAACAATAGCCACAAGCTCTCCTTTTATTCCTACTTCATAGGGTCAACCACATTTCACAAGCAATGTGGGATAAATAAAATAAAATAAAATGCTAACAGTCACACAACTAGACAACTGCTAAATTGGGGACATTATAGTTTGCCCCCCTCAAAATTGCTTCTCCTCAAGCAATCTTAGTCCTATTTGTTTTAACACCTACTCACTCTCCCAAGTAGCATCTTCCTCCAGTAGGTCTCTCCATCTTACTAAATATTTTTTAATCACCCTATTTCATAGAGTCCTCTCCTTGGTAGCTATAATAGCCTCAGGAATTAATACGAGCTTCCCCTCCTCATCTAATGGTGGTAAATCTACAAAAGGCACAATTCTCTAATTGGTCGCTTTCTTAAGCCTCAACACATGAAACACATTATGCACCTGACTACCCTCTAGAAGCTCAATCTTGTAGGAAATCTTGCCTACCCTATGAATCACTCTGTAGGGCCCATAAAACCTAGGCTTTAACTTGTTTTCTCTACTCTTCTTGAGTGATGACAATCTATATGATTGTAGCCTCAAGTAAACCATATCCCCAACCTCAAAGTTGCACTCTACCTAGTGTTGGTCAGCATACAATTTCTACTGAGTTGGGGCTTGCTATATATTCTCCTTGAGCACCCTCAAAATATTCTGATTATCCTGCAAGATTTTTTTTCCATTTGGACACTCTACTATTCCCCAAGACCAGATCCATGAAACTAGGTGCTTCATAACTATTCAATGCCATGAATGGAGTCATCTTGATGGACATATGATAAGTGGTGTTATAATAGTACTCTCCCATATGTAGCCATTTGACCCAAGCTCTCTATTGTATAGTCACATAGTTCCTTGGATATCCTTCCACCCATTTATTCACAATCTTCATCTACCCATCTGTCTGTGGATGATAACTAGAGCTAGGTGTAAGATTTGTGCCATACAATCCAAACAATGCCTACCCAAAAACACACATAAATTTAGTATCCCAATCACTGAAAATGAAACTAGGTAGCCCATGTAACCTAAATATCTCTCTAAAGAAAACATCAACCACCTACACTATTGTGTATGTGGATGGAATCTAGCAAAGAAGTGAGAAAACTTTGTTAGTTGGTCAACTACCACATAGATGCAATCTCTCCCCTATACTCATGGTAACCCCATGATGAAGTCTATATGGGTTCCATAATAGATGAAGATAATCACACCATTATTCCTCTTAAGGGTACTATGTCTATCTTGAAAATTATCTATTCCATCATGAAATACATTTGAATTGTCAACCCAAGGATGTAGGACTTGAAATGGGTCAACACAGTATGTACACCAAGTTCTTTTAAGAGTCTTAACACCTATGCCATAGGAAAGTAAAATGTGTGAAAGTAATTTATACTATTAATAAATAATAGTAAAAATTCTTGGACTAACAAAAAATAACTACAAAAAACTTTGGAAAAGGAATTCTAAACAAGTTAACAATTCAAACATCCACCATGATCATTTTCCACAAGTGCTGCAGGAACTTTCACAATAATAATGCTGCAGAACTAATATAGTAAATTGCAAGGAATGAATCTACTCTACCTAAATATATTCCACTTCCCAAGTGGACCCCCTTGGTTGGCTTCAACGAACTAAGAACACAATAGGTATTCAAAATCATTCTCTCATTAAAATTCTTCTTTCATTACATCAATGAATAATTCATGAAGAAAAACAAAATAACATCTGAATCTCAAACTAGTATTGTTTATTTTTTCATTACTTTCTCTCCTTCATAAAAATGATCCCCCCCGAATCTATTATATATAGAGGATTGGGTACTTATTGAAAACATGACATAAAAGAAACCGTGAGCGAACATCACCAAAAAAGAAGGTAGAAAGTCAACCATGACATAGAACATTGATTAAGAAACAAAATAATAGTTCATAGGAAATATAGCAAGTTAGGTCTCCCTAGTTTTTCTAGAACAATAACTCCTCCATAGGAATGGCTTATTCAGGGGAACTGATCTACATTTACTTTGCCATGATTGGTCTTCATCTCTTCTTCCTTTAATATGATCATCACCACTCTTTGTGCCATTTCTCTATTTCCTAAAAGTTAGAAACTTCCAGATGACATATGCACAATAACATTCCTACTCTTATTTAAATACTAGAACATAGCTTAAAATATTTATATGAAATACTACATTCTTTTTATAATATTAAGCATAGTATGTCATAGCCACTATCTATTTGTTCAATAAGTTCTAGTTGTACCCAGCATAAGTTCACAAGATATTTAAACCAAATGTGTTGGAAATGTTTTTCACAAGGCTCAAAGAGTGAGTTCAAACTATATAAAAACTATATCAAATTTGAGACATTAATATGCCTCATCATCTACCCCCCAATATGTGAATGCTTGTCCTCAAGCATTATACTTCTTTTCCATGGCTCTGAAATCACCCACTGCAATCTTCCATTGCTTCCCGCTTCTGAAATTGTAGAAATATCCTCTAGTGTGTCTCTAATGTTTGCCCAAGTGTTCTTTAACCAATGGGTCTAGTCTAGTATCATTATTTTCATACAGAGGCCAAAGAAGGATAAGAGGCTAAAATTTAATGGCATCCATAACTCTTTCCTAATTTCTTTTCCCAATTGAATATATTTAGACACCCTATTAATTTTTGCCTCAAAATTGAAGGGCTATGTGGTTCAGCCTTCTTGAAAGCTTTTGGAAGTCAATTCCATTGATTTCAAAGCCATGAAATTGCTCTTTTCTATGTAAAGTTTGAAAGTGTCCAGTATTCTCTATAAACCTTTTCCCTTTCTTCAAACACTTTCTCCTTGATTTTTGGTTTTGGTCTCCCACAAGTTAATCTAAACCAATCTCTTGAAAGTTCATAAGGCTTATGGGATTCGGCCTGAAGTGGTAATGGTTTAGAATTTTCAAGATCCCTATAGGTATCCAACTGCCTATCATAATTTGTTTCATTATGCATCTAGGACATTAGAGCTTTGAGTGAACATCCCCTATGTAAAGCAGAGGATTCCACTCTATCTCATGTGGAATTATGAAATTGTGCAAATAGAGCTCACATAATGAATTATTTTGCCATGAAGGCAAGGTCTAGTACACATTATAAAAATCTTGAGCATTTTTAAATTCACAATCAATATTTCTTATTGTCATCATCAATTGAATTAATATAAACTTTTCCTTCAAAAAAATAGCATACACCCTTGGTTGTGGTCTATAGGCCATTACCTGTTCAACTAGCTTTAAGGCTTTATTCATCTATTGTTTCTATTTTTCAAGTTGCTCCTTTAATGATTCAATTTCCTCATCTCTGCCAAATATTAGCTTTTGTATTTGGTCACTTTCTTGCCTCCACAATAGTACGGTTTGATTTACACATTTCTTGATTCTCTTGCAATATATTATTGATAGGTTGAGTTTCATGCATTTCCACATTTTGAGGTTCCAATTGCATAGGAGAATCATCTGGGATTTTTTCAGCTACTAATTCTATATGAGACTTTAAAATTGGGGCATTTGGATTTTGAATGGAAACTAGGGATGGTTGACCTCACATACAAGGGCTTCTGTGCATAGGAACCTCTTTATCTTCGACCATTTTACAAGTCTACTTTGGTTTAGGTGTGACTGGAGTAGATGCTATAGGAATAGTTGTTGTAGGAACAAACCTTTTTCTTTTTGTTACTTTAATAGAGGGGTTTTGGGCTTTCTTTTCAAGATTAGGGATTTCTTTACCAACCTTGCGCTTGCCTTTATCTCTAGAAAATCTTGGTATATCATCCTCTAAAATAGGCTCAATGGGCTTATCAAGAGAGGGTTCATTTTCCATTTTGCCCAGATTTTGACCAGGCTCTACAATTTCTTCCTCATTTCCTAAATTTTGTGGAATAGGGTTGGCTTGAGGCTACAAGGTTCTAAATTCAAAAAATTCTAACCATGATATAAGGAAATAATTCCTAAGAGACCTCTCAACTAAAAGTTTGATGAGGGCATGATGAGAGACAAAATTTTGATTTCCTTTTTGAGTTTCTTTAACACTAATACACAACGTATTATAAAGGAAATTAGGAACATTAACTTGAATATTATGCCTTATACAATTGAGTAGCTTAAAATGATGAGCATGCAAGTTTGAAAACCTACCTTCATAGGTCAAATACCTAATAATGTGGGTTGCCAATTATGGATATGGAGTTGGAAGAGAAAGTCTTTTACACCCTTACTTTGTAGTGTCCAATTGAGGGTCACCTAGCTAAGTGAACTATACCCATGAGGACTTGGCATCATGTTGATTTGGATAATGCTCCCCAATTGTTGGTAGTCCTATAACTTTTTTTATCTGCTCCTTAGTAGCAATCACTATTAGTCCTCATACTATGGCTTCCTCTTCATCAAATGTCATCATAAATTCCACTACTACTTCTCACTATACTCAGTTAATTGTAAAAAATAACCAAGCCATCCACAAGCATGAAATTGTTAGACTGCTTCAACATTCGTTAGTAGAATATTATGAATGACTGGCTCATACCTCTTTAACTATCCCCCCATCTCAAAATGTCAAGCTTTGATTTTCTCTACTTTCACCACTCTGATAAGTTTTTCCCTTTTTACCTCTGCAAATTCCCTCTTCTCAGAATTTCAAATTGATCTTTTTGAGAAATGTCATTATCACTTCCCTTAACAAGACTCCATTATGCTCAGCATGTAAAATAATGATGCATTAATTATGAAGTACATCAAGGTTTAATTTGAAGGTGTTCTCACAATAACTCTTAGTCCTTTCAATTATGTCACACACAAGTGATTTTTTCCCAAAATTACAATGAAGAGAAATGACAGATACAGATAGATTTTAAAAATTAATGAAAAATAACAAACTACCACCAAATTATAGCCTATAATGTGGGTATTACTAGGATAATGTGGAGATGACATTTAGAAATTAGTACACTTTCTTGGCCCCCCACTAAAATTTGGGATAGGAATGAGAAACTGGCTTAAGACTTATATGATACATTTAATACAGTACTAGATATAAATATCAAAACCTATACACTAAAATATAAATAAAGAGTAAAAAAATTTGTACCTAAAAATTTATTGAAAGCAGTAAAAATAAAGTTTGTGGGTGACATGGAGTGTGAGTGGATGGTAGATAGAGAAATGAGATGAGTTGATATGGAGAAATAGAAGAAATGATTGAAAGAAATGACCTCATAGTAAATGGGGTTTTATTATGAGGTCTCCTTGAAATTTTTTCATTGTATGGCTATAGGAAGAAGGTTTTCACCCTTTGTTGTAGGAACTATGTTTGTAGGAGCTGGTAAACTGGTTGGTTGGAACTACTGTAGGAAGTCATCTTTGGTCTATGGTTTATGATAGAGGTAGAACCTATGGCCATTTACAGGTAACTTGAACTAGACAAGATCAATAGTTGTCAATTGAACAACTCCATTGTTGAATACATATTGAATTTCATAAGGCCCTAACCATTGAGTTTGTAGTTTTCTTAGATTTTCTTTGAAGTGAGAATCATATAGGAGAGCACAATCTCCTACTTGAAATTGTTTATTATAGATATGTGCATCATGTCACTTGTTCCACTACTTTTGAATGATTTCTATTCTTTCCAAAGCTATCTTTCTTATTTCATCTAGGGATTTCAAGTGGAGAAGTCTTTCTTCTTGAACTACAGGAAGACTGATGTTCAATTCCAAAGCAACACATAGTGTTTTATGTTCAAATTCAATAGGTAAAGTTGCTACTTTTCCATAGACAAGTTCAAATGGAGTGAATCCAGTTGTTGTCTTCCATGTGGTTTAGTATGCCTCAATAGCTTTAGTTAATCTGTTGGTCCAATCTTTCTTATGTATGTGCATTGTCTTAGTTAGAATGGCTTTAATTTCTCTATTGGCGACCTTTACTTACCCATTTTCTTAAGGGTGATAGGGACTAGATTTTTGGTGCCTTATGTTGTATTCTTTCATAACCTTGATGATTAAGTTTGATGTGAAATAGGCTCCTTAATTTGTGACAAGTTCTCTAGGAACTCCATAGTGGGTGAATATTTCTTCATATAGGAATTTAGCTACTCTCTCATCTCTTGCATTTTTCATTTCTCTAACTTCCACCCATTTGGTTACATAATCCGTACATATGAAGATGCAAGATTTTCCATTTGATGGTGGGTCAATTGGACCTATGAAGTCCATACTCCATTTTTCAAAAGGTGATACTACAATCTATGGATTTAGAGTCATCTCATTAGTTTCGGTTGGTCAACCCATCCTCTAGCATTTGTCACGGTTGATTGTATAATTTATTGCATGCTCATGTAAGGTTGGCCTATAATATCTAGTTGTAAGTACTTTCAATGCTATTCTTTTTCCCACAAAATTCCCTCCACATGTTCATCATGACAAGCATGTAGTATGTCATATATCTCATCCTCTCTAACACATCTCCTCATGACCTAATCTAGTCCAATATAGAAGATATTGTTATCTATCCATGAATAATGAAAACTTTTCTCTACTAGCTTCCTCCTATTTCTATGAGAGAAGTGTGGTGGCATTCTATTTGTAGCAAGATAATTTGATATATCTACATACCATGGTGTATAAGTTGCTATGTGGAACAAGTGCTCATCCAGAAAGGTATCTTCAATTCGAGTTGGATCTTTGTCAGTAATGTGTAGTCTAGACAAATAATCAGCAACTATGTTGGATTTGTTTAGCTTATCAATAATGGTAATATTAAACTTCTTTACCAATTACAATAGGTTTTTTCATTAAGTACCTTATGGTTGAGTGATTAGTTTGAACAAAAATAAGATATCTAGTTACATAATGTCTAAATTTGTTCAATGCATAGTGTTGGTGTAAATAAGTATTTACTATTTACACTTTACTTAAGTTTACTTAGGTTAATGCACATTTTTCTTTTATTGCATTATTTTATTATTTATTTAGGTAAGACAGTTAGGAGTTAGTGTACATTCATGAGTTGTCATGTTGACAACACAGAAGTACACAACTCTAATTTAGCACATGGTGTCTACAACACTAGAGTTTGCATCATTCACTAAGTTGTCCTGTAGACAACATAGTTGTTCTCACTCCCTTTTTAGCACATTTTGTCTACAACATAAATTTGTGTGCTACACCATTGTATGCTTATCCTCTCATCATCACACTTACTTCTGTGCTTAATGGGGGATAACCCATATCTTGTGGACATGTGCCTAATTGTATGACTTATCATGTTGTTGACTTCTATGCATTCTAGAAGCTCTCTAGAGGCCTTTATATACAAGCATTCCTAATGTACTTTGATATAGTATATTGAATGAATATATCATTATTTTGATCATACTCTCTCTTTGGTCTACTATTGTGCTTGTGTTTGATTTTCTTGGTCTTGGGTGAATTCTACCCTAAGAAAAATTCTTACATAGTATCAGAGCTAGGGGAGATTCTCTACACATAGCTATTCGAGACCGTTCATGCTTCAGCACCTCAACCCAAATCTAGAGTATCTACAAAAATTAGGAGCATCTAGAGTCAAATCTAACCTTTCCAATGCATTCAGAATGTTGATTCGATGAAGATCAACTATAAATTTTCCTATGCTAATTATTTTTTGCAAATCGGCACCTGGAGGCACCAATTTGCAAATGGCTATGTTCTATTTCGATCTGCAAATTTATTTGAGATCTAAATTTATTTTTAATCTCTACAATTTATTTTCAAATTGGATATTTTCAAAACAAAATTGCCCAGTTGGGCTAGCAAAGAAATTATTTTTGCAAAACTGGGTAGTCACACCCTGACCCTGCAATTTTGAAGAATATTTGGCATCAGGCATCAAATTTGGTGAGCCTCCTCAACTTGTTAGTGGCCACTAACAAACATTTGACTGCATGTCACATTTTGTGACCAAGGCTTACTAAATCTGATGGTCTAAGATTCCACATTGAGCACAATAAAACTAGCAGTCCACAGTTTAGTTTGAATGCTGCAAGCTATCTCTTTTAAATAGTGTTCGACTTCCAATTCTCATGAATGTAGGACTAACACAAATCAAACTCTGATAGCCCATAAGAATAGTTTGATAACCTAAAATTAATTTTGGTGCTGGTTCCACTATGACATGTAGCACAAACCAAAGTTTTACATGTGGCTATCTACGTACAATAAGTAGCACATGTTAGCATCGACCTTATCTGACATGGTGGACCTATCTAGTGCCACATCATCCAATCCCAATTTGACACATGGCTTACACTCTGCCTCAAACATGTGTACTATTTTCCACCTCACCTACAATTTGTTAGCCTATGTCAGTAAATATAGTCAGTAGATTTTACATTGATTATCATCCATTCATACAGGCCATACAATTCCATACGATGCTAACATCATCATGACATCATGTTGATGTCATCACAAGGCTTGAAGTTCATTGACATCATCATTCTATGAGCCTAAATTTGATGGCTATTTGACTGTCATTATAGGGTAATTTTGAACTACTATGATAGCTGTATGATCATCAAATTTAACCTCATCTTTTGCTGATGCATCCCCTCTCCAGATTTTTTTTTGATTTTGCAGTCCAACTTTGGGAGTCCATATCTCAGTTATCTAGACTCCAAATTAGGTGCAATTTTTTTTTAAATTGAGTAGAATTTCCCAAAAATTTTAGTGGTGTAGCTCTTTTCTGGTTTTGGTGCATGAATTTGTCAAAAATTGTGTCTTTTGGTGACTATACCAATCTAGTCTTGCATTTTACATCTTCAAATGCTCCGTACGGGCTTATCTGGACATGAAAATAGTTTTTATTTTTATTTTTTGAAAGTTTATTAATTTTTGTCTACTTTCTAGATCTATAATCAGATTATAGGGTTGTGTGGACAAAAGTGTCACTTTTAGAAATAGGACCTTTCTTTGTTTTGTATTACTTCAAAATTGTTGTACATTGTAAAGTTCTAGATTTCTAATCTATCAAGAGGTTGTAACAAGCAAAATTAGAAGTCCATGAAGTTGAAAATTGGCAAGTGGCCATTGTAATCACACTACTTATAAAGTCCCAAAAGCATCTATTTTGTGGGGGTTTCTTTATTTAGTGAAAAGAGGGGGGCGTTATTGGTGTTGTGTTCCTTCTTTTCTACAATTTTATTTCATTTTCTACATCATGGGAAATTTTAAGTTTCCAAAATTAGCTCCACATGACTATGCTACATAGTCCATCAAAATGTGGTATCATTTAATACATAATGGAGTTTCTCAATATGTATATGGTATCCTTCCTAAACCAACAAGTGATAATGTATCAACAAGTGATATTTCAGCTTGGGTGGCAATAGATAGGAAAGCCCTAGGCGATATATGTTTGGGAATTGATGACAAGATCATGTATCAAATTAAAAAGTCTTCTACATCCAAGGAAGCTTGGGATACCCTCCAAAACCTATATGGTAAAGTTTGTAAAAAGGATGTTTTCAAAATTGAAGATGAGCTTGTCTCGTTAATCATTTGATTCTATACATTATTTCATCATTAAGGTGAATAAACTAAGGAAAAAGCTTAATGATTATCAGAATCCTATTAAAGATGACAGGTTGATCTATCTTATTCATAATAAGTTGCCATCGGAGTATTCCACATTTGTTTCTTCTTATAACACCTCAAAGACTACATTAGGGTCTGCCTATAAGAAAGTATATTTTGATGAATATGTTGATCTATTGGATACAGAAGAAAAGAAGTTGATATCAATGAGGATTCTCAATTCATCTAAGTCTAAAGCACTAGTGGCCAATAATGAGGGTTCTCATAATTCAGTTGGTCAATCTTCAAATAAAGGTAAGGGTAAGAATAAGAAGTGGAACAACAAATTAGAGGGTATAGAAAAGACAACACCACAATCCAATCAATAAGAAAAGTCTTCCTCAAATTCCAACAAGAAGGGAAACAATAATAAGGAGAAGAAAAAGTGTGCTTATTGCAAGAAAATGGGTCATGAAGAACATGAGTGTTATCATAAGAAGATTGATGAGTTAAACAACATCATGAAGAAACATAATGTTCCACAGCTTAATGCTTATAAGGATAAAGGGTCTTCTTTAGATTCAAAGGGAAAAGGGAAAACACTCATGGAAAATTCAAATTCTTCAAAGGACCATTGGATTCTTGACTCAGGTGCCTCCCATCAGATGGGTTTTTCAAAAGGGGATTTTCCTTCAATGAAGCAGTCAAAGGTGCCGCACATCTTTGTGGGAGATGATACTAAAATGGAAGTTGAAGAAAAAGGAAATGTGAAAATAGAAAATGGAGAGTTTAAAGATGTTCTCTATGTTCCAAACCTAAGTTCTAATCTCCTCTCGATTTACCAAATCACTCACCTCAGAGATAGACATAGAGTTGAGTTCCTTCCAGACTTAGTATAGGTGCATAGTATAAAATATGATTCAGTGGTTGCAGTAGGGAAAGTTAATCATGACAAAAGGTTGTATTATTTGTAGTGCCTACCCTCATTCACATCTTTCTGGACACATTGTTACTACTATTATCAGACTATGTTAGACTAGTTTTATGTTGATGGATTAATGGTATTGTTTTGAGACTATCAGACATTATGTTATGGATTCAATTGATATATGATGAGATCATTTAGAATTTACATTTCATATATGCATGATGATCATTACATTTCTTTCAGTTATTGATGATGATTAGTTAGATGGTTTATTATCTCATGTATTTTATTATGGATACTTACCCCATACTTGCATGTGTATGGTGTGCATGTTTGTTCTTATTGTATGGTGTTTCTGATGTGGTTAAGGAAGGGAGTCGTAGTCACCTGCTAGTCAGGATCTACATGATGCACCACTTCCTACCATTGCCTATTTAGCTTAGCATTAGATATATTGTATGTACATGCATGGTTTTTATGCAGGTTTCAAGTACCGAGTATCGACTTCCCTGAATTGCCAGGATGAGCGTACCCTATTACACTATCTGGATATTTTACCTTCTGAATGTGTCAGATGACATAATTCATGATTTTTAACCCTTTAGACTGATTTTGTATGAATTGTTCTATGATGGGTTTTCATATTTTATCTTGGAGGTCTATGGTGAATTTTCTATTAATTAAGTCTTAATAAATAGATTTAATTAATAAATTAATTATTTGGAGAAAATTAATATAATATCATGATCTTTAATATTTTGACTATAATTAATTAAATGAGAATTAATTGAGAAAAAGAATTAAATAAAAGAGAATTATAAATTAAAATTAATAATAATTATAAAATAATAATAAAGTAATAAATAAATAAATAATAATAAAAGTTATAAAAATTAAAATAATAGTTATAAGCTTGCCTAGGAGTAAATGTACGTTTTTATTTCTCATATGTCAACAACACGGGGGTTAGTGCACCAATTAAGCACATGGTGTCTACAACCTTATGACTCATCTAGAAGGTTGGAAAAAGCTCATGCTTAGTTGTCTACGCCTTCTAGTTGTTTCTAGAGACTTTCTAGGTGCTTCCTGAGAGTCCCTTATATTCGGGCACTCCTAGAGGCTTAGGGAGAGCTTTTTGGAGAATTGGAGGACTCAAGAATGTGGGAGAAGGAAGGAGCTTGCTCTACGGTTTCTGAGGAGAAACGAATTAGCATCAAAATTTGGGTAGACTCTTGTGATTTTGTTCATGTTATTTTCACATCCTGCACTTCCTATCTTCTTCATGTCTTCCATATGTTTTCTGAGGATTTCCATGTTTTTTTTGTATGCATTATTGTCATGGTTAGTTAAAATATTTTATGAGAAAACTTCATATGCGTAGATCTAAGGATATTACGAGGCTAGGGTTAAAATTTATAGTCAAACCTATAGGTATATGTTCTCTATACATGTCTATATATTCTTCAAATTTGCAAACACAAACACACACACACACACACACACACACACACACACATATATGTATTTATGTTGTAGTATAAAACTCTGTACGTATATATATATATATATATATATATATATATATATATATATATATATATATATATATATATATATATATATATATATATATATATATATAAACATTTAAATACATATATATAGATACATATATATATATATATATATATATATATATATATAGATACATATATATATATATATTGAAAGAATCGAATATTACAATCGTAGTGGGGAAAAATATATATATATTAAATTTGAAAATCGGACAAGAATTAACGTTTTTGAAATACATTATATATAATAGATTATGGCTTGGGGGAGACATATCAACCTCAACTGTCTATTCATGCATAGTCCCGTGCGCACGGTACCTGCGCCTTGTAGTGCACCGACGCTACAGGCCACACGGCCTATGAGAGGTGATAGTGATTTAATCACTGAAAAATAAACACTTTTAAATAAACACCTCCATTTGTATATATGTAGCACATGTATTATATAATGCTCCCTTTTATATTATATGATATCAATCAAAATTTGTTTTAATTTGATTTTATAAGGTTAGAATGTGTTATTAATACTAAATATTATATATATATAATATTTAGTATTTTACAAAAAATAAATGTGGAACATTAATTTAATAATAGTTGTTAATTATTATTAAGTTAAAAGATATTAGTTGTTTGAATTAATGAAAGAATTGGTTTGGATTAAATTCAATCATGATCAATTGACTAATGTAGTTTTATAAATGTTGGCGATTATTGTATTTATCAATAAAGATTATTTTAGATAAATAATTGCCCATGAAGTGCTTAAGGAAATTGTAAATTAATTATCTGATTATTCTAATTACTCATATAATGCAGAACACTTCTAAAGGAAGTTATATTTAATAATTAGTGACATTGTTGTTAGAAAAATAACTCAATGATTTTATGGGATGATTTAAATAAGTAAATAAATATCTTTTGAATTGTTCTATATTTTAATCGAGGGGTAAATGAGTTGACTTGTAGATTAAAATATGAATCTTATTCACTTGAAGTATACTTAAAAATGAAAACTAAGACCTCCACATTTAATTCAAAGATGCAATTTTAGCAAAACCAAAACATGTGTTTGCATTATGTTTTATCTATGCTATTTGTTTTGGGTTTTGGGTTGACTAGTGTTGACCAGTTATAGGGCATCTACCAGAGGCTCGATGATCATGATTGTGATGTCATGATGATATCTTATTTTCGATCTTTATAAACCGAACCATGGTTATGTGATGGAATGCTCTATGAAATGCTTGTATTTATTGAATGTTATTCTTATGTATGAGACACTTGACCTAATCATTTTTGAGTCATCGATCAGTTATCCTTGGGTTATTTCCCAGTCGTCATGATGGGACTAAAATGTTGATTTATGATGTAATGTTGTGACATGTTTTGACTCAACCATTTTGGAGTCTTTGATCAGTATGATTTGAGATATATTTTGGTTATTGAGAACCAATGGATACTTTTGATTATCAGTGATGCTTTAGTTGCTAGTAGAGAGCTGTTGTGGTCATGATTTTCTATGGATGCTTTTTAGTTGCTCATGGAGATTTGATGCTATTATTGTGGATATTTGATGTTCTTATTATGGACTATCTTTCAATTTTTCTTTCCAGTCGCTTGTATAGAACTAGGGTGATTTATGATTCCATGAGCTTAGGGTAGGTTATCTGCTTGTAGTGTCGAGAAGTGGCTTACAATGGGGGCCGGGGCCCTAAGAGGCTACTAGGGTAACTCATTGTAAGTTGTTTAATAAGTGAAAACATTCACACCTAATACTAATTAAATGAACCTAAAAAGATAATTGTTTTGTTCTCACCCATGCCTCGAGTGCTAGTACAGACTAGGATGAGAGTAGAGAGAATGCATGGTTGCGACCTTGCATTCCATAGTATGCCTTGTCAGTATGAGACGATACTAGTGGCTGCATGAGGATCAGTAGGGACTCGTGGATTTTAGCTAACTGCCATGGTAACTTCTACATGATATATGCGATGACACTTTCCTGCTTGCATAGTAGGTTCCTACATGTCATTGTGTGCCTCTGGGAATTAGATATCGATTTATGTGTTGGAACCTTTGAGTTAGTATACTTTTAGGATTTCTGGACTTATAGAGATTTATTCTATATTATTTGGATAACCTATTTGGGACTTGAGATTATCTCCTCAGCATGGTGGGAGTGGACCACTTAGGTTCCATGCGATCGAGTAGTAGTGTTTTTCCACTCTTATCATTTGAGATCTATTTGAGACATCATGGCTGATGCATCCTTTATGATGGTGGACATGTATCCTTATATTGATGATTAGCTTATGTTAGATGATGTTATGTTATGCTTATATTTGTATGTTAGATTACTTTATGCATATGATATAGTATATGTTAGGAGTGACATTCTTTTTATGTTAATACCAATGATCTCTTCGGTTGTTTGGAATGTTATGCACTGAGGGATGGGTAGGACCCATGATGGTCCAATGATGCTATTAGCGATTGGGAGGAACCGTGCACTTAGTTTATTATGCTTGATCTTTATGATGGATGTATATATCTTCTATGATGATGTATCATGTGTATCATATGGTTATCTTTACTTGATGTATCATGGATTAGAATAGGATGATGTACCTTATTCCACATATGTATATTCTTTTAAGCTTTTCATACCCTGTGACATGTACAGTGGATGATTGAGCATTTAGAAATGTAATGTATAAACATTGGACTTATCATTATTATATCATGTGGTTGTTGTATTAGATGGATTCAATAATGTTAGTTGATTTAGATGTAATTCAATGTTAAAGGATCTTTAAAGAATGTAACCTATTATGTTATGTTATGTTTACTTTTAGATGGTTAATTCTATTGCTTCTATTAGTCTTGTGTCAGTTGTGCATGATATTACTTTCATGTTAAAATTTTAAAAAAATGCTTCCAAACTTAGTGAAATTCTAGGTTAATTATTTGGATCCCTTGGTGGGGCATTACATTATTTTTCTCATTTTGTGCCCAAGTCTCCTTCACAGGCCTTGTTAACACAATCCAATTCTCAAATGCAATTATGGCATGAACATTTTGGTCATCCTTCCTTCTGCTACCTTCAACAACTTTGCACATATAGAATGGTCAAAGGTCTACCCAAAATCATTTTTTCCATAGGTGAATTTTCAACAGGTATAATGGATATGCATCTAGAGGAGAATTTATCTAAAGGGAAGTCTTCAAGAGCACCAATTATTCTTCAGTTGGTTCACATGGTACTAGCCAGTCCTTTTGCAGTGACATCAATCAGCTGGGGTCACTACATACTTACTTTCATTGATGACTTTTCAAGGTACACTTGAGTCTACTTTCTTCATCATAAGAATGAAGCCTTGGACAAGTTTCTAGCCTTCAAGACTCATGTTGAATAGAAATTGAGGAAAGCCATCAAAGTTCTTTGAATGGACAATTAGAGTAGATATGTAAACAAAAGACTTACAAAATTTTGCAAACTTGAGGGAATTGATCTTTAGAATTTGCCAACATTCAGTCTGCATAAGACATATGTCACATCATTGAGGATCCAAACTCTTAAGTCTATGGCAAGTTATATGATATAAGCCAAGTCTCTAGATCCATCACTTGAAGTCTAAGCAATTAGTAGCACCACTCACATTCTTAATAGGTCTCCTCATCTAGCCTTAGATGGAAAGACTCCTTTTGAGGCATGGTGAGGCAAAAAACCTATTGTGACACACTTTAGAGTCTTTGGTTGTCCTGCATGGGAAAAGATATCTTACAGGAAATGTTAGACACCGTCATCTCAACCTTGTACTTTCATTGGTTATGAAGATAGTGTGAAGGCATACATACTATTGGATCTAGAAACCCATCAAATCTTTGTGGAGAAGGATGTACACTCTGAGGAAAGTTCACCAAGCTTGTCCTCTAATCCTCTCTACACATCATATCATGTGGAAATTGATAGTGACACTAATGATAATGCTTCAATAGTATTAGACATGTGGGGTTCTATCGACAGTTTCAATGATATGTCACTACATCAGTCCACTCCACATGCATATATCACCAAAGTGATAGGTCTAACATAGTAGGGTACATCCAATCTTCCACGTCTAGCATCAGTAACAAATTTGGGGACAGTATTGATGATTTTCCTCTTCTTCTTGATGTAGTAGCACCTTCTTCAGTTGTCACAAGGGCTCCATTTGACCCTCCTATTCATTCTCTACATGATTGATTGTCACAGGTTGAACTGATTGTGGATACTTATGATTAGGAATTATAGAGGGCTTCTTCATTAACTAAGGAGATAGATAGTTCTTTGAGACAGGTTCTTTAGTTAGCTGAGGAGGTTTTAGAGACATCACTTACCTATGGGATTCTTTCCATGGACATCGAAAGTATCTCATTTTTACCCTTGGCCTTGTTTCTTCCTAAGGGGAGAAACACCATTCAATAGTCTTGGATTAGCTTCTTCATCAGAGCAGTTACTGACAGACATTCTTCTTTAGGGGGGAACCTATCCTATCTCTCTTCCTTTCCTCATTTTTCTCTTATGTATATATTGAATGTATGTCGTAATGGGGAGGGTCTTGATTACTCCATCCATCCATACATCATGTGTTTTTCATCTCTCTTTTTGGGGGGTAGTTTTTCCCATGAGGTTTTCCCTCTTTCTCTACTTTATGACAAATTGCATTTCATTATGTACATGGGTACCTAATATGGCCTAGTAGCTAGAACCCATCATGCATTGCATCCTAGATTTTGTAAGCTTAAGGGAATTCCACTAAGATGCACTTAAGGGGGGGTGTTGGTGTAAATAACTATTTACTATTTACACTTTACTTAAGTTTACTTAGGTTAATTCATTATTTTATTATTTATTTAGGTGAGACACTTAGGAGTTTGTGTATTTTCATGAGTTGTCATGTTGACAACACAGAAGTATGCAACTCTAATTTAGCACATGGTGTCTACAACACTAGATTTTGCATCATTCACTAAGTTGGCATGTAGACAACATAGTTATTTGCACTCTCTTTCTAGTACATATTGTTTACAACATAAATTTGCATGCTACACCATTATAGGCTTATCCTCTCATCATCGCACTTACCTTTGTGCTTAATGGAGGATAACCCATATCTGGTGAACATGTGCCTTGTTGTATGACTTACATGTTGCTAACTTCTATGCATTCTAGAAGCTCTCTAGAGGCCTTTATATAAAGGAACTCCTAATGTACTTTGATATGGAATATTGAATGAATATATCATCATTCTGATCATACTCTCTCTTTGGTCTACTGTTGTGCTTGTGTTTGAGTTCCTTGGTCTTGGGTGAATTCTGCACTAAGGCAAATTCTTACACAGACTATAGGTAAAAGCAATTTTTCAGTTACTACATTTAATTCAATTCAGGTCCATGAAGGCTTTTACTAATATAGTAGATGGCATTTTCAAGATTAGGATGCTTTTGTCCTAATACAACACCTATGGAATAGTCTAATGCATCAGTATGGATATGAAATGGAATTGACTAGTCAAGTCCCTTTAAAACTGGTGCTATAGTAAGGAGTTTCTTAAGCTGTAGGAAGGCTTCATTACATTTAGATGTCCAAATGAATTCAACTTCTTTAGTCAATAGTGTATACAAAGTAATAGCTATTTAAATGAAATCTTTTATGAAATGCCTATAATAGCTAGCATGACCTAAACAAGATCTCACATCCTTTGATTTATAAGGTATGGGTAGTGTTAGAATTACCTCTATCATTAGCTAGATCCACTTTTTTTCCTATAGTTTGTATAAAATAACCAAGCACCACTCCTTCTTGTATGAGCATGAAACATTTCTCACTATTGAGTGATAGATTATGTTCTTTGCATTGGCCAAGAACCTTTTCAAGATTCATCAAGGCTTCTTCAAAGGTGACTCCAAATGTTGTAAAATCATCCATGTATATTTCCATGAAATCATGTGATATATCAACAAAAATGTTGATGACAACTCTTTAAAGGTTGCTAAGGCATTACATAGGGAAAATGATAAAATAGAATATGCAAAAGTACCCCATGGGCATGTAAATATGGATTTATCTTAATCTTTAGGAGCTATACTTATTTGATTATAACCACTATACCATCTAGGAAAGAAAAATATTTCTTACCAGCCAGAGTGTCCAGAACTTGATCAATGAAGGGTAAAGGAAAGTGGTCCTTTTTGGTTGCCTTATTCAATTTTCTATAATCTACACAGATTCACCATTTCACTCCCTTTTTAAGCACTATGACTAAAGGTGAGACCCATCTACTATCAAATATAGGGTATATGATACTAAAGTCAAGAAACTTTTGTAGTTTGGTTTTAACTATTTCTCTGAGGTCTAGATTAATCTTTCTCTAGGGTTGATGGAGTGGTAGGCATCCTTCATTGATATATATTCTATGAGTGCATAATGTAGGACTTAACCTTTTCATATCCCCATAGTTTTATTCAAAAGCATTTTCATATTTTTGAAGAAGCTCTATTAACTATTTCATTTGTGGGGAAGGCAATTTTGGATTGACATGGAGATTATGACCTTCTAACAATTCAATAGTATTTTTAAGATCAAACATAGTAGCTTTAGAGATTGGACTTGTATCTAGTTCACATGGTAAAAGCTGATGGATAATGTCTAGCTCCCTGGGCAGAAAACATTGCATTCCTCATATGTAGTTAATTGTAACACAAAACCCTTAGATACATCTTTTTCTACTACATAAGTATTATTAAGAATAATTTGAATTATTGAATCCTCTTCCTACAACTTCAGAAAAGACTATCTATGTAACATCATAAGCTTCACTATAGAGTTTAACTCTTCTTTTCCATCCCCTAAATCTATCCATACAAATGTACTGAAATCTGCTTGTGATTGTGCTATAGGGTATAAATCTAATTTCTTTGTTTCTTGTCCATCTAATATAGTCATACTCCCTGACCTACAACTTATATTTGCATTAGCTATAGCTAACCATGGTCATCCTAAGATGACAAAGTAACTACATAAATTGACTTTTGGGGATAGAATCATGAAATCTATAGTGTACTCTAGAGAGTCTAGGGTTACTACTATGTCTTCTATTATCTCATTAATAGTGATAGTAGAACTATCTGCAAGTTGTAGAATTGTTGGGGTAGCCCTTAACCCTTCTATATTCAACTTTTTCATAGTATCCTTAGTCATGATATTTATAGCAGCACCAAGATCAATTAAAGAATTTTTAATAGACTGGCCATTTATAATCACATTCGCAACTTGACTTCTTGGATTAGAATATTTAGAAATAATCAAATTTCCTAACATACTGTTAGCCAATTGTCCTAAAACATGGAATATAGTGGGGTCCTTTTTCTTCCTCCTAGGATTTTTGAAACAAGCTTCTCTGATGGCTTTGTCATAAATAGGAACATCTTTATTAGCTTGAAATAAAGGAATTTGGACATGCATGTTCTTTAGCTAATCAATAATGTCAACAGATTGTTCCTCTATTTGTGCAAGTTTACTTTATATGAGCTTTTGACGAAAAGGAGGTTCAAATACTATTTGGGTTTGAGTTAAGCCACTTATATGAGTTGAGTAAACCATTTGTGGCTAAGAAGTTGCGGGTTCTGATGCTACAGGAAAATCTGTTATTTCAGTTATGAGAGATAGTTTAGGCCCTTATAAGGTTATACTAGATCTCAAATGTATATCTATGACATTTAGACCATAAGTAGGGTATTTTTGAGCATCAACATAATACATGGGTTGTTGTGCCTACTGGTTATTTGGATTTGGCTAAGGTTGTGCAAGCGAGTCTATTTTTGAGGTCCAAAACTTGCAGATGGTGGTATTAATGTAGGTTGTTGGATTGGAGGTAGTAATTATGGATTACCAATATTTTGGTTAGGCCATTATTGAGGTCATCTCCATTAGTTTGTAGACTAAAAATTCCCTTGGGGTGGTTTCCATTGGTTCTACTAATTTTTCCATTGATGGTTTTTCTCATTAGACCATTAATTATTTTTCTAGTTTGGCCAAGAAGGTTGGGAATTCTGAGACCATTGAGGCTATTGTGGATTATTTTGCAAAGCATTATTCCAATTAGGTTGACTATATTGTGGAGGACCTTGGGTACTATAGTTTTTTCATTGATTAGCATATAGATTTGAATTTTGTAAAGGGTCCTAAGGTATACTTTGACATTGGGCCCATGGTTGACATTGAGAAATGAAGAATACTTGCTCATCCTCTACATCTATCTTGATGTACTCAATGGGAAGATGTTGGTTCTCCATGCTAGCGACCAATTTGCATTGGCAATCTTTCTTCTACTTCTGATAGTGTAGATAGTACTCAGCTAGTTGAGTACACACCTTATCTTCTACATGTTTCTTCTTTGTAGTCATTATATGGAGATGCCTAGTGATATCATTTATGAGGTCCTGCTTGAAATTAGAGATCTCAAGCTTTGAAATACCTTGACTGATTCCTTTAGTGGCTATAGTTTGATATCCTCTTCCTTTCTTCATAGTTGACCTTGAGTAGTCAAGAAAGATTTTCCTGAGGTCATCCCATGAAGATTGATATACATCACCATTGGCCATCAAGTCTAGTTCTTCTAGACAATTATCATTCACCCCTCTCAAGAAGACTAGCTTTTGTGAGTCCTCCACTAGTACATGTTGAGGGTTCTTCTATAGTGTATAAAAAAAACATGAAACATAGTATTTTAATGTTTCATCCTCCTTTTGTGACATTCTAAAGATATCATCTCCTCTTGAATCATTTTCCTTGTAATACTCTTTGTATTTATCCAAAAACAAAGTTTGCATTTAATACCAGGTACCTACTACATTGGCTCCTAAGCCCATGAACCATTGTAAGGCTTATTCTTTCAGTGTTGTTGGAGACAAGTTCAGCTTGTGGGCATCAGTGTTATAGTCAAAGCTATGACAGAATATATCAAACTCAAACAAGAAAGTATCAAGGTCTTCAGTTCCAAGGCCATACAAATTTGGAGGAGTAGCTGCAGATATATTTTTGAGATTAGCATTAGTTATGAGGCTCGGAAGAGGCAATGGAAAAGTAGGTTGTGCCATTACTGGAGGTATTTGATTATAAGGTTTCTATTGAAAAGGAACATTTGGTACTGGATTATTAACAACTGGTGGATTCAAAATAGTACTATCAAGGAAACTAGCCAAAATTTCAGCAAAAGGTTGAAGACCACTTGTGTCTAATGGTTCTACTCTAGAGGATGATTTTGTAGAAAAAATAGGGCTTGCATGCTACAATAGAAAATCTGCTTCTTCTTCAATTTCTTTGTTCAGATTAAGAGACTCCTATGGAAGAAAATCTCCCATATTCATCTCGTTGTCTTCCTCTTTGATGCATGCAATTCAATTGGTGACTTGTTAGTCAAGCCCACAATTTTGTGGTTTCTAGCTAACAAACTAAACTAAAAATAAAGGACTCATGAAGGTTTGTAGTTTGACACCATCGCTAGAAACAGTACAAAAAATGTATGGGTTCCATAATAAATGAAGATAATCACACCATTATTCCTCTCAATGGTACTATGTCTATTTTGAAAGTTATCTATTCCATCATAAAATACATTTAAATTGTCACCCCAAGGATGTAGGGTTTGAAATGGGTCAGAAAAGTATGTGCACTAAGTTCCTTTAAGAGTCTTAACACCTATGCTATGGGAAAGTAAAATGTGTGAAAGGAATCTATACTACTGATATAGAATAGTAAACATGCCTGGACTAAAAAAAAATAACTAAAGAAACTTTGGAAAAGGAATTCTAAATTAGTTAACAATTTAGACATTCACCATGATCATTTTCGACAAGTGTTGCAGGAACTTTCACAGTAACAATTTTGCAAAACTAATACAATAAATTACAAGGAATGAATGTACTCTACCTAAATCTATTTCACCTCCCGAGTGGGCTCCCTTGGTTGGATTCAACTAACTAAGAACATAATAGGTATTCAAAATCACTCTCTCACTAAAATTCTTCTTTGATTACATCACTGAATAATTCATGAAGAAAAATAAAATAACTTTTGAATCTCAAACTAGTATTGTTTATTTCTTCATTACTTGCTCTCCTTCTTTGTAAAAATTATCCCTACCCAATCCATTATGTATAGAGGATTGGGTACTTATTGAAAACATGACATAAAAGAAACCATGAACAAACATTGTAAGAAAAGAAGGGAGAATGTCAACCATGACATAGAAAATTGATTAAGCAATAGAATAACACTTTGCCGGAAATATAGCAAGTCAGGTCTTCCTAGTTTTTCTGGAACAATAACTCCTCTATAGGAATGGCTTATTGAGGGGAACTAATTTCCATTTCATTTGCCATGATCAGTCTTAATATCTTCTTCTTTTAATACAATCATCACCACTCTTTCTGCCACTTCTCTATTTCCTAAAAGTTAGAAACATTTTGAACACATATGCACAATAACATTTCTACTCTTATTTAAATATTAGAAAATAGTTTAAAATATTTATATGAAATACTGCATTTTATGTATAATATTAAGTATAGTATGTCATAGCTAGTATCCATTGGTTTCATAAGTTCTAGCCTTACCCGGCATAAGTTCATAAGATATTTAAAGCAAATGTGTTGGAAATGTTTTTCACTAGGCTCAAAGAGTGAGTTCAAACTATATTAAAACTATATCAAATTTGAGACATTAATATTTCTCATCATAATCCATAGAAATACTTTTCCATTTTGTATTTAGAATGGGAAATGGTTGTAACAACCCTGTAGTATATGTGTGTTTTCCCTTATTTTGTTGACAAACTGTATACTCCCTATCATGCTTCTAAACATCATCCTTGAGCTCTTTCAATGTGAACCGCTCACAGATCTGCCTATAGGTCTTAAAGACCCCTAGATGCCTAGTTGTAGGTGCATCATTAAATGCCTTCATTATTACCTCCCTAATCTGTAATAAAGGAATCAAATAAATCATACCCTGGAACTTGATCAATTTGAACATCCCCACATAATGATCATCCTATATGATGCCTGCAATCACTCCAAAAGCCCAAGTGTCCCTCGCATACTCTATTGTAATATTATTTCTCCAATCTCCTACAATCCCAACCAAAGCACAAATATGAGGTCTCCTAGATAAACATCTGCCACCACATTCTTCTTCACTTTGACAAACTCAATGTCAAACTCATAAGCCTGCAACTTTGTAATCCACTTTTTTTATCTATCATTTAAATCTCACTAACTCATGAAGTATTTGATGTTGTTTTGATCATTCTTGATAACAAACTTTCTCCAAATGAGGTAGGACCAAAACTTGGCCAATGCATTCATAATAGCCAACATCTCTCGGTCATAGATGGAATAGCTCCTCTCCACTCCATAGAGCTTCCTACTCTCAAAATTAATGGGATGCTTCTCCTGCATCAAGATTGCTCCAATCCCATCACCAAATGCATCACAATGAAGCTCAAATGGCTTCATGAAGTTTGATAGAGCTAACACTAGACATGATGACATCACCTTCCTTAAATGATCAAAGAATCTTTGAGCTTCCCCTATCCATACAAAGGCTCCTTTCTTGGTAAGGTCTCTCATGGATGTAGGGTTCTATGAAAATACCTTAACAAATCTCCTATAAAACCCATAGAGACTAGAGAACCCCTTAAGCTATGTAAGGTTTGTAGGAGTAGGCCAATCAATTATAGCTCTAATAATTTTGGGATCTACCCGAACTCCATTTGCACTGATGATATGCCCAATGTATAGTAACTCAGTCAAACAAAACTCACACTTAGATTCCTTGGCATATAGAGACTATCTCTCCAAAATGGACAACACCATCTCAAGATGTTGTAAATGCTCCTCCCAATTCTTACTATAGACTAAAATTTCATCAAATAAAATCAAGACAAATCTCCTAAGTTGTGCCCTGAATACCTGATTCATGCAAATCTGGAATGTAGCAGGGGCATTAGTTAGCCCAAATGGCATAGCCAAATAATCAAAGTGGCCATAGTGACACCAAAAAGTTTTCTTCTTAATGTCCTCCACTCTCATCTTGATCTGATGATACCCTAATGGTAAATCAATCTTCATAAAAAAGTATGCATCATGCAGCTCATTGATCGACTCATCTATCCATGGGATGGGATATATGTTCTTAATGATCTTCTTATTTAATGCCCTATAATTGATGCACATGTGCATTTTCCCATGCTTCTTCTTTACTAGTACTACTACTGAAGCAAAGGGGCTCTTACTAGGTATGATATGCCACATCTCTAACAAATCCTTAATCATCTTCTCTATCTCATCCTTGTGCTTCTTAGGATGACAATAGGGAGTAATCATAACTAGTTTGGCTCCCTCCTTGAGCTCACTAACATGCTCTATCCCTCTGTCAGGAGGAACCCCATGTAGAAGCTCACTAAAAACTTTTTCATGTGTATCAAGTATCTCCTAGATATCTAGTGAATGAATCTTCACTTGTGGCTCCTATTAGGCTATCATAGTGAAACGTTTTGCTACCCACTCTACATCATGATGCTAAAATAGTCTTTGCATTCTCCTCAAGGATATTACTCTATAGATCCCATCTAAAAGTCCTCTAAGTACAATAGTTTTGCCCTCATACTGAAACCTCATCTCTAATTTTTCTAGGTTGAGTGTGAACTCAACTAGCAAGGCCATCCATGTAATTCTAAGGATGACATCATAGTTTCCCATGTCTACTACATAGAACTCATCCTCCAACTCATAGCCATCTCCAACCATGATGTGAAGATTACATATTTTCCAAGTGTAAAATAATTTTTCACCATTAGCTACCATGACTCTAAATCTAGAATGCTCCTCGATTTGTAAACCTCTCTTGGCTACCAATCATGCATCTATGAAATTATGTGTAACCCTAGTGTTAATGAGTGAGATCACTTTTTGCCCCTAGATAGTACCACTAACCTTATATGTAATTTCCTTCTAAGCCCCCATTAATCATGCCAATGACTTCTCATCCTTAGGAATGATACTCTCCTCTGTAGTGCTATCCTCATCTAAGTTAGAATGCTAATCCTCCCTTTCTGACTATGACTCCTCTATTGAGAAATAATCCATTTGATTTGTCTTAACCTTCAGAGGACACTTATGAGATAAATCTTGAGGCTCTCTACAAGGAAAAAATAGCTTCTTCCTCTTAAACTCATTCAAGGTGTCATTATCTAACTTATTATCCCTTTTTGGCTAAGCATCCTTGTGAAAAGATTTATTGTCCTTCTCCTTTTCCATCTTCGTATAAGAATCCCTATGTTGAAATATATTCCTAAAAGAAGAAGGTGCTAGGTCATGAGCCTTTTTAGTGGCCTCCTATAACATAGCTAGGTCATGCCCCTTCAGCCAACCCCTCAAGGGATTTGAAATTCCATCCATAAACAACACTACTAAACTCCTCTTTGAAATATTTGTGACCAATATAGCTAACCTCTAAAATTCACTAATATATGTCTCAACGGATCCCCACTACTTGAATTGTGCCAACTTCGTAAATTGTAATTCATGATCTTTGGTATCAAATCTCTCTATGAGTCTCTCAATAAACTCCTCATAAGATGTGATGTGATTATGTCCCAAGGTTACCATGTCATGGTTCCACCACTCATGTGCTCAACCATCCAAATGAATATCCACATACTTGATAGCCTCCTCCTTAGGCATAAGATTCAGCTGAAAGTATGTATCTACCTTTTGCACCCAAGCTCGTGCAGTAATCTTCCCTAAAACATCATAATAAGGTAAAGAAAGTTTTCCAACTTTATTTCTTAGCTCAAAGTTTTAATGTCCCCCTCTTGATCTGGGCATGTGTCTCATCCTCAAGTCCATATAATCTCTAAGGGAAATATCCACCTGAAACTCCAGTCCATTAATCTCCTAGACCCTCTTGAATTGATCTTGTAACTTGTTAATTTGTGGTTCATTAACTAGTTGAACCATATCTTTGGGTGGGAAGGTGGGTAGAAGAGATCTTGAGCTCACTATTTGAGCTAGGCTTGCAACATGTTTAAAGTTATTAGCCTCATTCCCATTGTTTCCATGTCCATTATTACCATTAATGTTATTCTTAGGACTATTGTTGTTGCCTTGGCCTCCATTATGATCATTGCCTCTATTGTTATCATTTCCCCCATTGTTATTGTTTCCATTGTTGGCATCACCTAGATTAATATTGATGCCCATTTTTCTAGCCATAAGCAGCAATATCATATCCATTCGCCTATTCTACTCTAGTTGCATATGATGCCCTTCCTCTAATGTACCTAGTAACTATGTGAACATTACCTCCTCCTAATATGGACTACTATTCTTGCCTCTACCTAGTCCTATATCCCTATCATCTCAATCACCCATACTATTGTCTTGTACAAATAATATCTCCTTTGTTTCTATATAACTAGATTGTATGTTTCTCTGCATGGATGAACTAGATTGTTCACTCTGAAAATCTAAACTCCTATCTTGCTCTGGTATTGTAGAAATTATAAAGCCCCTATCACATGCTCAAACATAAATGCTAATCCCTTTTAATTTTTGATTTTAGTGTTTTGAATTTTTTTCAAACACTTTTCCCTCTATCTGGCTATTCCAAATTTCCTATAAGACCTCCATAGGATGGAAAGACTTTAGCTCTAATACCACTATAATAGGCACACTAGAAATGTCCAAAAAATTGAACCAAGTGCTAATAGTGATTTTAATGTCTTTGCATAGATTTGAAACCACATAACATGAACAAGACGAAATTTATGCAAAACTAAAGATTTAAGTACTATTGAAATAATATTACTTTTCAAGTTGATAAAATCAAATACATAGCAAAATTTCTAACTCATTAATTACTCCAATGTTATAGCGTGTTATTCCAGTCATGATTTCCCATCTTGCTGCTACAATAATATGAATAATGTCATGCTATAGTGCTGGTATAGTAAAAATTGCCTTCAATCAGTCCAAGACCCTCATAAAAACATTCCTCCACAATGGAATAAGTATCAGAGAAGGAATGAGAATGGTATGAGCAAAGACCCAATCCACCTATAGCTAAAATCCCCCCAAGCTGCCTATTAATGAAGATAATAGTAATGAATTCCAAAGGCCAAACCCTAAGGGAATGACATATAGAATGTCACAAGAGAGGATAGATGTCCTCCAATTCCAAGAATAGATCCATAACTCACGCATCCAATTTCTTCTCATATTCAACCTACCTAACAATAGCCACAAACTCTCTTTTTATTCTTACTTCATAGGATTGACCACTTTTCACAAGCAATGTGGGATAAATAAAATAAAATAAAAGGCTAATAGTCACACAACTAGACAACTGCTAAAGTGGGGACAACACAATATACAAAACTTTATTGGAAGCATGAATGTTGATGATACTTGTATGTAACAATATTGTAGAAACATGATTAGATCATTGTCATGATGATATACTACATTCATGAATGTGTCTTTCATTGATGTCAACATAATAGTTTTTTGTGGCATATGATAGAAGAACAGTAGTAAAGATCAAGTTGGTACAAACAACTAATTGAGCATTTTCACTGAGAAAGGTTAAAGGGACAATATACTAAGGGTCTATTATATGTGACTAACCTCAAAAGCATAAGATATTAAGTCTAAAATAAGTTATACAAGTTTCCCTGAAGACTATTCTGAGATAGAGTTTATAGAGGCATGTTCTAGTAAACTTTTTATATCTCTTAGAAGAGTTATTATTTTGAGAAGCCAAAGTGAAAGATTTGAAGAAGACATTCTAGAGATGACATAGCTAATCTTACTCATCATAATGTTACATGTATGGAAATTTATTCAAGTTACAAGGTAGAAGATTAATGTTATCACTAAGTTTAACATGTTCTTAGTGAGCTCCTATACTAATTAATTGATAAGGTTTAATAGCGAACTTTGCAAATTGTTTTATGGATTTGGTATAAAGCAAGGATATTTTCCTTTATCATTTCTAAGATGTACAAATGATTGCAAGAAGAATGAATAGAAGAATGTGAAGATAAGTAGAGTAGAGTGAATGTGAAGGAAACTTCATTGTCAAGTTTTTATTATGAGTTCTAAAGTTTGATACTTGGATCCAAGGTTCGTGACCTAGTCTACAAGGTTTGATGGTGATTGGTTTGATTGATAAGATAGAGAAAAGAAGTTAAAGAATAGTACAAATAATTATTGTACAAGGAATATTTGAAAGATCAGTTGGATAGTGAGTTTAATGATCTTACCCCAAAATCTATTTGGAAAATGGGTCCTTCTATCTTCCACAACTCCTAATAGGGTTGGCATAACTCAAAATAGGGTTGGAATCTTCTAATTGGTATTCACAGTCTCCTAACAGGGACTCATATGTATTAAATGTTGTAATAGACTCTTAATAGGATCCATCCTCTAACAAGGAATATTTATATTAGTACATCATCTTGTGGGCATCATTACCACTGGAGTTTTCCCTCTGATCAAAGGTTTCCCTTGTTAACATGTCTAGTGTAATTGTGTATGTGCATCTTTGTATGGGTTTTTTTTTTACTTTGATTCTGTAAGAAAACTTACAATAGAGAATATAATTATTTCCACATGGCCCATAATAGATTTGAAATAAACATGCAATTAAAATCCATATGAAAGAGAAGAGACAAGATACCCACAAAAAATGTGACACAAGATATACCCTAGGAAACCCTCATTGAAGGAAAAAACCCAGCCTTCAAAAGCATCCATCACCATGTATTATTCAGCAAAAAAACCATTGCAATACATCCATGGAAGCTGTCAAATACATATCCATAACCAAGCAATCCATGTGAACAACCATGAATCCACACATCCCATGTCATGCTTCTAACCTTCACAAATTCTCCCTTGGTTAACCTGTCAAGCCTTGCCCCAGTTGATTGTTTCTCTTTTTGCCTTTTTCTTCTCCTTCTCACACACAACAACTACCCTTATGGCTGATTATATAGCAGCAAGTCCCTCAAAACCACCAAGTTTTATTACATAAACCATGTGCTAAAACCATGTGCTACCTAATCCATTAACACAAAATTTAATATTGGAACTCTAATTCTTTTCCCCAATCTTAAATAATTACATCAAATATTATCACAATGTTAAAATACAAATCATCAAGTATATCCCATTGGAACCATCTTTACATATTGCAGGTCCATCTAGGTACAAAATTGCATAATAAAATAAAATAATACAATATAACAATATTATGCAATGTGTGCAACACTCATTATCTCAACAATCTCCCACTTGTTGTATGCATTGCATAGGATCAATCTATAGCTACATAAATGAACACGGGAATAATCCCTTCCAACACATCCACCATCATGGATCAAAGTAAACAAAATTCTCCATCCTGGTACCCACAACAAAATCTAAGCATCTGGCATCTCAAAGATGAACGATCTCACCTCCTATTATGTCACTACCATAGAGCATACATAGAAGTCATCCAAAGAAAAAACCACCCAACCTATTGCAAAAGAAGATCATAAAATCCTATACCATCTAAAATGCCAAGCACAAAAAAGATGATCCAAAGGTAATCACATGTATCTATAGTTGTCAAAATATCCATAGCTGAAATAGCACCAACAACAACTTCCAAAACCATCCAACTATCCATAACTCCAAAGGTATACCAAGTGAATTTCACATCATCAAAATATCCAATCTATAACCTACAATCACAACCCTCAAGAGAAATACCTACCACATATATATCTAGAAGCTCCCAATTCAAAAGATAATATAAAATTTATAACCAATCGACTCACAACATCTCAAAGAAGTGAATCCATGTAGTGTCAAGGACATCCACAACAGATAAATTGATATCCAGCTAGAACAACTCTCATAAAAGGTCTCCAACAATATCCCAAGCTCTCCACAATCAACAAAGGAAAGAGATAAAGGAATAACCATGTCATCTATCACATGACATACATGAACATGAACCAATGATCACAATATCTAATCAATCTCATATCCAATATAAGTGAAACTGAAAATCCGATAAGATAACCAAGACCAAAGAGAAATTATGCAAATCATAACCTATATCATGTTCTTCTACACACATCTCTAGATGTAAACTGTGAAAGTATAATCTCCTCCATGAAACCCCAACCAAGAAGCCTCAACAACACCCAAGCCATATAGCTAATCATGGATGTCATCCTCTCACAAGAAGATCAAACTCATAAACCATTATGAAACCAAGGAATAACCATTCATAATCTAAGGAATATGCCCAATATATAACCATCTCCCAAACTCAACCAACATAACAACATGTGCACATGGAGATAACCAACGCTAAACCATCTCTCAAATGAACCCTCCAAAACTAACTCATGTACCATAGCTTAAGATCCATATTCATGAAAGAAAAACATAAACATAATGCATCTTAGAGAAACAATGGGTTATGACTCTAAAGTAGAAAATTGTCAAGTAGACCAAGAGTGGGGAATGAGAATGCTCATCAAGATATCCAAGTCTCTAATCAAGATTCATCTAAGAAAAATATTCTCTCAAGTCCATATCAAGTGATTTCCCCTCAGACTTCCTACTAAAACCAAACAACTATCCCAACAAATACTTCTCTAATCACAAGAGAAATTACCATCACCACCATCTCTAAGTATCCATGAGCACCTATAACTAATCAATCCATGCCAACTCCAAATGCAACATAAAAATATCATGAAGTATCTAGCAAATGATCAATGTACTCAATACCAAAAAACTAAACCAAGATCATTATCAAAGTTCCCACCATGGCCTAAGGAACATAAACATGATAACATGATCTAAACCATCTCAACCAAAGTGATAACATGCTCCATATGGCATACCATAACATGTCACAACTCTAAATGTGTATCAAGAGTATATCATGACATAATAATGAAACCATCATCACACCAAGAATAACATGTGAAATGAAAGCATAAACCACACATTTACCAAGAACCTCATTACTCCTCAAAATGCAACCATCTCCAAAAACCATGAACAAAACCATCTTTGCATACCATGAAGAAGCATCTCCGCACACCATAAAGATAACAAAGAACCCCATGATACCTCAAGATCTAACCATCTTCACACACCATGAAGATAATAAGTGCACCATGCAAATGTTAAAGATTCTTCTACATCAACAAGATTTAAGAAAAACTTCCAACATCTACAAAAACTCAATAAATATATCAATGCCATGAACTCCCACTCAAGCTTGATACTGATTTACCTATGGCATCATAAAACCCATCTTGTACATGAAGATCCTCTAATTCTACACTCACACAACCAAAATGTCAGCACTAAGTGAAACAAAGATATCCAAACCAAAAAGATACAAGGAACTAATCATGCACTATCACCTCAGCACTATCACAAGATCCAACTAAATTGTGTATCCAAGCTATCCATGGCATCATGATAAAAAACCATCCTCTAACCATGAGAATTAACCAAGGCATCTAACTATTAAAGGAATAAAAGTGCACATCATGAGCTCCTCAAAGGACACCAAATAATCATGATCCTCATCTAAGAAGATATACCACCATAACCAAATTAGGAATCTAAACTGATAAACATCAAGTATGTACCTATCTATCCAATCATGTCATACCAAAATCCATGGAACCATGATCACATCCATCAACTAAGCATCTAACTCTCAATATATCCAACCTGTCAGAATAAAATAGTCATCCACAATACTTCAAAATGACTATACCTAGTAACAAGATCTCATCCCTTCTACATGAATAAAAAATAGCAAATCATGTGACTTAGGGCATAGAAAACCCAATTCCAAGCCACCAATATGAATATGCATCAATAATGAAATATCAATGGGAAAAGATAACCCCTATCCAAGCCATAAATGCAACCTATAAGTATAGACCACTTACAACACTACACAACTTGTAAACCCAACAAGTCATCATACATATCCAAACCAAACATTGATAACCATACCATCATGAGACCAATCTGAAATATGAACTAATTATACAATGACATCAAATCTTAAATCTCCAAATATCAATGTCATAAACTCATAATGCTACCATAGTCAATATATACCATAAATTGTTCAGATCAATATATCACCAAATAAACCATGTGAAACCTACACCAAATCTAAACCAATGTGTAGAGCTCTCCAAGAGCTTTTTGTTGACTACTTGAAGTCCAAAATCTGACTCTATATGCCCAAGTTATGCCCTAATGTGTTCTCATAATAAAGAACATCTAAATTTTAGGCTTTTAAAACCTAACAAAATGTCAAAATCACATAACCAAACCTACACCATGTTGTAGTACTCTAAATTAGCTTTTGAATGCCTATAAGAAGTCTAAAATCCAATATCTTGAGAGAAAGTTATGGTCATTTTACTAAGACATTTTTTTAACCATTTTTGTTGTGATTTTTTTTTGTGAAATTTTTTTTGACAGGATTAAATTTGATGGGCATCATGGGCTAAAACTAAAAATCTCTTCCACTTCCTCTGAACATGGCCAAACTAGAGCATATTATATATCAAAATTTGTGGAAACATCAACTCAGATCCAATTGGTGAGGTCTATTTTTATCTAGGAGATCATTTTTGCAAGATCCCCCTAAAACACTCATTTAAATGAAACATCTAAAAAACTCTTTTGTCCAACAATTTCACATGCCCAAAGTCTACCAACATCCCATCATAACAATAAACCCCAAAACCCTCAGATCTACAATAAACACCTTATATATATTTCCCTTTCTTTTATCCTCTCATGCATTCCCATGGACTCAATCTAGGGTTGCAATAATAAAACCATATCTCTAATACCACTTGTAAGGTAACTTGCAACAAAGAATATAACCACTTCCACATAGCCCATAATAGATCTAAAATAAAAATGCAATTGAAATCCACATGCAAGAGAATAGACAACATACCCACAAAAAATGTGACACAAGATATACCTTTGAAAATTCTCATTGTGGAAAAAAACTCACCCTCCAAAAGCATCCATCACCATATATTATTTAGCAAAAAACCCATTGAAATACAACTGTGGAAGCCTTCAAAGCCATAGCCACAATGGAGAAATCCATGTGAACAAGCATGAATCCACACATCCCATGCAATGCTTCCAATCATCACAAATACTCCCTTGGCTAACTTGTCAAGCTTTTCCTTGCTCAACTCTTTCCCTTTTTGCCTTTTTCTTCTCCTACTTACACACAACAACTACTCTTGTTGCTGCTCATATAGTAGCAAGTCCCACAAAACCACCAAGTGGTATTACATAAACCATGTGCTAAAACCACGTGCTACCCAACCCATTAACCCCACATTTAATATTGGAATTCTAATTTTTTCTCCAATATTAAATAATTACATCAAATATTATCACAATGTTACAATAAAACTCATAAAGTGTATCCCATAGGAATCTTTACATGTTGCACATCCATCTAGGTACAATATTACATAATAAAATAATATAGTATAATTTAACAATATTAGGAAATGTGTGCAACACTCATTATCTCAATAGATTGAATGGTTAAGATTATTTAAGGTTGATAATTATTATATAACTGATTCACTCCCCCCCAACTCTCAATTATATTGGTGGACTATTGTTATTGTTCAGATTGGGGTATGATAGATCTAATAATTTTACTTTATATGCTTATACTTATATTGATTGGGTAGGCAGTATGGATGACAGAAAGACCACTAGTGGTGGAGCCTTCTTTCTTGAAGGAGGATTGGTTTTTTTGTTAAGAAAGAATAAAGATTGTACCTCACAAAGTATAGCTAAAGTAAAATATGTTGCAACAACAAACAATTGTAATCAAGTTGTTTGTATGAAGCAGGTCTTGAAAGATATAAGGATAGAACTCAGTGAACTTTTTGTCATATATTGTGATAACACAAGCATAGTGAATATGTCTAAGAATCTAGTGTTGCATTCTAAGACTAAGCACATTTCTATCAAATATCACATGTTGAGAGAGAAAATTGAAGGAAAGGAAATTAGATTGGATTATGTAAGTACCAAAGAGCAAAATGCAGATATTTTCACCAAGCCTCTTTCCAAAGAGACTTTTGAGTATTTGCAAGGTATGCTATGGGTTATGCCCCTTCCTACATCAAAGTGGATGATGTAAGAGTGCAATAATGTACTGTAACAAAGCACTATTATTTGTCTGGACTAAATTTTGATTCTTCCTATATTGGGAAGTATCTATGATGGATAGAGTCATCTAGGACTCTTGTTGGATGTTATTTTGAATAGTGTCTTTTGACACTTGAGCTAGTCAAAGATATTTTTTGCAAGGTTGATGGTTGTTGAAAACTTTGACATTGATATCAATGGGGGGAGAATTTACAAAATGAAAAATAGTTTGAGCATGGAAAAACAATTTGATAGAGAGCATATTAAGTTATATCAATGAGGGAGATTGATTGATGAAGAGGATTTGAAAAGAAAGGTTAATGGTCTTTTACTATTGGTGATGAGGCATATTAATGTCTCAAATTTGATATAGTTTTTGTATAGTTTGAACTTGCTCTTTGAGCCATGAGAAAAACATTTCCAAAATAGTTGTTTTAAATGTCTTGTGAACTTATGTTGAATACTACTAGAACCTATTAAACCTTTGGATAGTGGATATGACATACCTTGCTCAATATTATATGTAAAGTATAGTATTTCATATAAATATTTTAATCTATGTTTTAATATTTAAATGAGAGTATAAATTTTGTTGCATGTGTTCGAATATTTATAATTTTTAGGAAATAAAGAAGTGACACAAAGAGTGGCAAACACCACATTAAAGAAGGAGTAATGAAGATGGGTCATAACATGAGAAGTGTAGGTCAATTCTGCGTGATAAGCCATGTCTTTGAAAGGAGTTGTTTCAAAAAGCTAACTTATTACATTATCTATGGATCATTATTTTATTACTCAATCAATGTTCTAAAAGTCATGGTTCACATCCCACCTATTTTCTACTGATGATGTTTTCTCACAAGTTCTTATGTTATGTTTTGTAATAAGTTCCAATCTTCTATATATATGCAAAGATAGAGTTAGTGAGAGGATTTGAAGATTTTGAAGTTTTTTTCTCTGTTCTTTACAAATTGTTTGGTCATGTAACAAAAGAAGAATTCTAATGAGAGAGTAATTTTGGATTACTTACTACACTCTTAGTTAGTTGAAGCCAACCAAGGGGGCCCACTTTGGAGGTGGAATAGATTTAGGTAGAGTTGATTCATTTCTTACAATTTTCTATTCAAGATAGATTTACTATACTAGTCCTACAGTATAGTTACTGTGAAAGTTCCTACAGCACTTGTGGAAAATTGTCATAGTGAATATTTGAACTGTTAACTAGTTTAGAATTTCCTTTTAAGTAGTTTCTACAGTTCTTTGTTGATAATCTAAGTGTGTTTACTATCTTGTATCAGTAGTATAGGTTCCTTTCATGCATTTTAATTTCCTATAGCATAGGTGTTAAGACTCTTAACGGAACTTGGTGCACATACTGTGCTATCCCATTTCAATTCCTATGTTCCTAGTTTGACAATTCAAATGTATTTTCATAATGGAATAGATGGTTCTCAAAATGGATATAGTACCCTTGTTAGCAGAGTAGTAGTGTGATTATCTTGATCTATTATGGAAACCTGCATTTTTGGTGTTGTTTCTAGGGATGGTGTCAAACTAGGAACCTTAATGAGTCCTTTATTCTTAGATTAGCATGTTAGTTAGAAACCACAAGATTGAGTACTTAATTCACAAGTCACCAATTCAATTGCATACATCAAAGAGGAAGACCACAAGATGAATATGGAATATTTCTTCCATGAGAGCCTATTAATCTGAATGAAGAAATTGAAGAAGAAGCTGAGTCATAGAATCATCCTCAAGGTTAGAGCCTTTGGATACAAGTGGCCTTCAACCTTTCGCTAAAATCTTGGCCAATTTTCTTGATAGTACTACTCCAAATCCACCAGTTGTTAACAATCTAGTGCCCAATATCCCTTTTCAATAGTAGCCTCATAATCAAATACCTCCAGTAACGCCACAACCTACTTTTTCATTTCCTCTCCCAAGCCTTGTATCCAATGCTAATCTCAAAAATATACCTCCAAATACTCTTCCAAAGTTTTATGAACTCACATCTAAAGATCTTGGTACATTCTTGTTTGAGTTTAACATACTCTATCATAGCTTTGACTACAACACTGATGCCCACAAGGTCAAATTATTTCCAACAACATTGAAAGAGTTAGCTTTATGATGGTTCATGGGTTTAGGAGCCAATGCAATAGGTACTTGGGATGAAATGCAAACCCTATTTTTGGACAAATATAAAGAGTATTGCAAATAAAATGATTCATGAGGAGGTGATATTTTTAGAATATCAAAAAAGGAGGAAGAAACACTAGAAGACTATGTTTCATGTTTCTTGTATACACTATAGAAGAACCCTTAGCATGTGTTGTCTAAGGATTCACAAAAGCTAGTCTTTTTGAGAGGTGTGAATGATAGTTGTCTAGAAGTGTCTAGAAGCATTAAACTTGATGAATGGAGGAGATGTGTATGAATCTTCTTGGGATGACCTGAAGAAAATTTTTCTTAATTACTCAAGATCAAGCATGAAGAAAGGAAAAGGACACCAGACTACAACTATTAAAGGAATTAGTCATGATATTTCAATGCTCTTGATATCTAATATGCTCTTAGATTTTAAGTAGGATATTATAAATGATGTCACTAAACATCTCAACACAATGACAACAAAGAAGAAACACATAGAAGTTGAAGTACAATTAGCTAAGTACTACCCTCATTGCCAAAAGTAGAAGAAAGATTGCCAATGCAAACTGGTTACTAGCATAGAAAACCACCATCTTCCAACCGAATACATCAAGATAGATGGAGATGATGAGCAAGTATTCTTTGTTGCTCAACACTGGCCATGAGCCACATGTCATGGTATGCCTCAGGACCCTTTGTAAAATTCAAATCTATATGGTAATCAATGGAAAAACCATAATACCCAAGGTCCTCCATAATATAGTCAACCTAATTGGAATAATACATGGAAAAATAATCCACAACAGCCCCAATAGCCTTAAAATCTCCAACCTTCCTAGCCAAACCAATAGAATAATCAATGGCAGAACTAGCAAAACTAATGGCAACCACCCCATGGGAATTGGCAGTCTATAAATCAATGGAGAGGACCTCAATAGTGGCTTAACCAAAATACTAGTACTCTACCACCCCGAGTCCAACAACATACACTAATGCCACCACCTACAAGTCTTGGACTTCAAAAATAGACCTAGTTACTTGCACAACCTCAACAAAATCCAAATAACCAATAGTCACAACAACCCATGTACTTTTTTGATGCTTAGCAATATCCTATTTATGCTTTGAATATTGCAAATATACATTTGAGATCTAGTACAACCATACTAGTGCCTAAACCATCTCTTATAATTGAAATACCAGATACTCCTGTAGCATCATAACCCCAAATTCCTAGAGAGGTTGACCCAACTAATGTCACTATTTCAGCTCAAGCCCATCTAGTAGTTGAACCTCCTTTTCCAAAGAATCTTGTACAAAGTAAACTTGTACAAACACAAGAATAGTCTTTTTATATTGTTGATCAATTAAAGAACATCCATGTCCTTCTACCCCTATTCCAAGCTATTAAAGATGTTCCTCCCTATGACAAAGTCATTAGAGAAGCATGCCTAAAGAAGCCTAAGACGAAGAAAAAGGACCCAACTATAGTCCATGTTGTAAGAAAATTGTTTGACATTATGTTAGGAAAATTGATCATTCCTAAATATTCTGATCTAGGTAGTATAGTTGTGAATGTGATAATAAATGGTCAGTTTGTTAAAAATACTTTAATTGATCTTGGTGCCGCTATAAATTTCATGACAAGGATACTATGAAAAATTTGAAAATAGAAGGATTAAGGGCTACTCCAAAAATTTTATAACTTGCAAATAGTTCTATTGTCACTCTTGATGGGATGATAGAAAACATAGTTGTAACCCTAGACTCTCTAAAGTACCCTACAAATTTCATGATTCTATATCCTGAAGTCAATTTATCTAGTTACCTTATAATTCTAGGATGACCATGGTCAGCTATAGCTAATGCAAACATAAGTTGTAGGTTAGGGAATATGACCTTATATAATGGTCAAGGAACAAAGAAATTTGATTTATATCCTCCAAGACAACCACAACCAAATTTAAGAACATCTATCTAGCCAGATTTAGGGGAAGAATAAGAAGAAGAGTTAAACTCTATAACATAGTTGATGATGATATATAGACAATCTTTCCTAAAGCTACAGGAAGAGGATTCAATAATTTAGAGTATTTTTCAAAAACTTGTGTGGTAGAAAAAGATGTATCTGACAGTAATGTGTTAAAGTTAACCACATATGAGGAATGTAATGAGAATTGTATTCTAATCAAAGAACCAAACATTATTCATTGACTCTTACCATGTGAATTAGATACAAGTCCAATCTCTAAAGCTTCTATAATTGAGTCTACCACTATTGTTGAGTTGTTAAAAGGTCATAATCTTCACATCAATCCCAAATTATCTTTCACATGGATGAAATAGTTAATAGGGCTACTTCAAAAACATGAAAGGGCTTCTGCATGGGACTATGAATATATGAAAGGGTTGAGTTGTACATTATGTATTCATAGAATATAAATCAATGAAGGGTGCCTACCACTCCATCAACCCCAGAAAAAGATTAATCCAGCTCTTAGAGAAATAGTTAAAACCAAATTGCAAAAATTGCTTGATGCTTGTTTTATTTATCCTATATCTGATAGTAGATTGGTGTCACCCCTAGTCATAGTGCCTAAAAAAGGAGGAAAATGATGGATTTGTGTAGATTATAGAGAATTGAATAAAGCAAGTAAAGAAGTATTTCTCTTTTCTAGATGGGTATAGTGGTTATAATCAAATAAATATTGCTCCTGAAGACCAAGATAAAACCACATTTACATGACCATGGGGTAATTTTGCATATTTTGTTTTGCAATTTGGTCTGTGTAATGCTCTTGCAACATTCCAACGAGATGTCATCAACATTTATATTGATATATCACATGATTGTATGGAAATATATATGGATGATTTCACAACATTCAGAGTCACCTTTGAAGAAGCCATGATGAATCTTGAAAAAGTTTTTATCCAATGTAAATAACATAATCTAGCTCTCAATATTGAAAAATGCTTCATGCTCATGCAAGAAGGAGTGGTGCTTGGTCATTTCATATTAGCTATAGGAATACAAGTGGATCTAGCTAAGATAGAGGTAATTCTAACACTACCCATACCTACAAAACTAAAATATGTAAGATCTTTTTGAGGTCATGCTAGATATTATAGGAATTTCATAAAAGACTTCTGCAAAATAGCTAGTCCTTTGTACACATTGTTGACTAAGGAAGCTGAATTTTTTTGGACACCTAAATGCAATGAAGCCTTCCTATAGCTTAAGAAAATTCTCACCACGACACTAGTTTTACAAGGACCAGATTGGTCAATTCCATTTAATATTCATACTAATGCATTAGACTATGTTGTAGGAGCTATATTAGGACAAAAGCCTGCTAACCTTGAGAATGCCATCTACTATATTAGTAAAAGCCTTCATGGACCCAAGTTGAATTACATAGTAATAGAAAAATAAATTTTAGTTTTAGTCTATGCATTGAACAAATTCATACATCATGTGACTAGATATCCTTTTTTTGTTCATACTAATCACTCAGTTATAAGGTATTTACTGAACAAACCAATTGTCACTGGTAGATTGGCAAGATGGCTCTTGTTGTTACAAGAATTTGATATTACTATTATTGATCAGCCAAGAAAATCCAACATAGTTGCTAATTATTTGTGTAGATTGACCATTGCTAATGTGGATACAACTCTAATTGAAGACACTTGTCTAGATGAGCACTTGTTCCATATAGCAACCCATGCACCATGGTATGTAGACATTGCAAATTATCTTTCTATAAATAGACTACCCCCACACTTCTCTTATAAAGAAAAGAGAAAGATAGAAAAGAAAATTTTTCAATATTCTTAAATAGATAACAATCTCTTCTATGTAGGACTAGATCAAGTCATGATGAGGTGTGTCAGGGAAGATGAGATATATGATGCACTACATGCTTGTCATGATGAACCATGTGGAGGCCATTTTGTAGGGAAAAGAAAAACATTGAAAATACTTACAACAGGATACTATTGGCCAACCCTACATAAGGATGCAATCACATATACAACTAATTGTGACAAATGCCAAAGGATGGGCTGACCAACCAAAATTGATGAAATGGCACTCACTCTAGAGGTTGTGGTCTCACCTTATGATAAGTGGAGCATGGATTTCATAGGTCTTACTGACCCACCCTCAAGTGGTGAAACCTACATCTTTGTATGTACAGATTATGTAACTAAATGGGTGGAAGTTAAAGCAATGAAAAATGCTACAGATGATAAAGTAGCCAAGTTCCTATATGAAGAAATATTCACCCATTATGGAGTGCCTAGAGAAATTGTCATAGATCGAGGAGCTTAGGTTACATCAAATTTTATCACTAAGGTTATGAAGGAGTATAGCATAAGGCACCATAAATCTAGTCCTTATCACCCTCAAGAAAATGGGAATGAAAAGGTTACCAATAGAGAACTTGTAGCCATTCTAACAAAATAGTACACATACACAAGAAGGATTGGACAAACAGATTAATTAAAGCTATTTGGGCAAACTAGACCACATGGAAGATAACAATTGGATTCAATCCATCTGAGCTTGTCTATGATAAAGCAAAAATATTACCAATTGAATTCCAACACAAGACACTATGCAGTGCTTTAGAGTTGAACTTCAATCTTCCTACAATACAACAAGAGAGACTCCTCCACTTGAATTTGTTGGATGAAATATGAAAGAGAGCTTTAGAAAAAATAGAAATTATTCAAAAATAGTGAAAGTAGTGGCATGATGCACATATTAGGAATAAAAGATTCCAAATAGGAGATTGGTCCCTCCTCTATGATTCTTGCTTCAAAGAAAATCCAAGGAAATTGCAAACTCGATGGTTAGGGCCTTATGAAATTTAGCATGTATTCAACAATAATGCAGTGTAACTCACAAACCATTGATCCTATTTAGTTTAAGTTACTTGTAAATGGCCATAGGCTATATCTCTATCATAAGTCATTGACTAAAGCACAATTCTTGCAACAATTCCAACCAATCAATGCACCAGCTCTTCTGAACATAGTTCCTACAACAAAAGATGAAAATCTTCTTCCTATAGCCATACAATGATAGAATTTTAGGAACCTTCATAATAAAACCTCATTTGAGTATGAGGCCTTATTCTTCTATTCAATTTTCTCTTTCTTCATATCAACCCATCTCATTTCTTTATCTACCATCCACCCACATTCCATGTCACCCACACTCTATTTTTCTTTCTTTCAATAAACAAAACTATCAACACTTTCTGCGATCATCAACCTTCACCGCCACATCAACTTGCATGGGGATGTACAATCTCCAATTTGTAGCTATAACAATTTCCTTTAATCTTTATTCATTTTTAAAATATAGGTTTTGATATTTATGTCTAATACTACATAATATATATCATATAAGACTTAAGCCAGTTTCTCCTTCCCATGCCAAAATTTTTTAAGTGAGGACACCTGTACAACTTTAGTGGGGAGATAGGAAAGTGTAGTAAATTCCAAATATCACCTCCATATTACCCTAGTCATGTATACATTAAATAATATACTTTGGTGATAGTCTAATAGTTTTCATTTCATTAATTTTAAAATTCTATTTGTATCTGTCATACCCTTTATTGCGATTTTTGGGAAAAGATCTATTGTACTTGGCATGATTGAAAGGACTAAGAGCTATTATGGAAAAATTTGTAGTTAAAGCCTCAATTTACTCCATCATTAATGTATCATTATTCTACATGCAAGAAAAAAGGGGTCTTGATTATGAGAAGTGGTAACAACATACAACATTTTAAAATTAGTTTTGAAGCTTAGAGAAAAATAAAATTTGCAAAGGTAAGAGGGGAAAAAATTTGTTGTACTAGCAAGAGTGGAAGCCAAATATTTTGAAGATGGGAGGATAGTTAAAGAGGTATGAGCCAATCATTCACAATACTTTACTCACAGACATTGAAGCAGCTCAAGAATTCCATGCTTGTGGATGGCTTGGTTATTTCTTACAATTAACAAAATTTAATGAGGAACTGGTAATGGAGTTCATGTCAAAATTTGATGAAGGAGAAGCTTAAATATGGGGATTAAGAGTGGTTGCTACCGAGGAAAGGATAATAGAGGTCATAGGATTACAAGAAATCAGGGAACATTATCTAAATAAGCATGATGCTAGATCTTCAAGGGCACAATTCATTTAGAAAGGTGATACTCAACTAGACATTACAAAACAAGGATGTAACAGACTTTCTCTTCCACCTCCATATCCAGAGCTAGCAACCCACATTATCAGATATTTAACCTGTGAAGGTAGGTTCTCAAACTTACATGCTCATCATTTTAAATTGCTTAGTTGCATAAGGCATAACATGAAAGTTAATATTCCCAACTTTCTTTACAATATATTGTGTATCAGTGTTGAGGAAATCCAAAAGGAAAGCCAAATTATGTTTCCCATCATGCCCTCATTAAAATTCTAGTTGAAATATCTCTTAGGGATTCTTCCCTTATTTCATGGGAAAAATTTGTTGAATCCAAGACCTTACAGCCACACATCAACCCTATTCCTCAAAACTTAGAAAATGTGGAAGAAACCATAGATCCAATTCAAAATCCAGCTAAGAAGGAGAAAAAACCTTCTCCTAATAAGTTTTCTAAGCCTAATTTAGAGGATGATATGTTGAGCTCTTCTAGGGGTAAAAGCAAGAGTAAGGTTAGCCCTAACCTTGAAAAGGAAGTGAAAATTCCCTCTGTTAAGGTAACAAAAAGAAAGAGGTCTATTCCTGTAGTAACTAATCCTATAACTTCTACTCCAATCATGCCTAAACCAAAATAGACCCATAAAGTGGTCAAATCTGAAGAAGTTCCTATATGTAGAAGCCCTCACATGTGAGGTCTAGTATCTCTAACTTCTATCAAAAAATGAAATTCCCCAATTTTGAAATCTCAAACTAAGTTAGTAGTTGAAAATGTCCTAGATGATTCTCCTGTGCAAGTAGAGCCCCAAAACATAGAAACACATGAAGCTGAGTCAATCAAGGAGACACCGCAAGAGAATCTAGAAATGTGCAATTCAATTCCTACCACTGTTCCAAGAAAAGCACCTAGCAATGAGCAACCTACCATGCCATCAATCTCTAAATATTCCAATGCCTCCCTTATACCTTATAAATCTTCTTGGTACACCAAATATTTCCAACAAGTTTCTAGAGAAAAAAAGATGAAATTTGAAACTCGAGAATTCTTGTTATCAACAATTTAGTCAATATTGTTTGGTCAATACAATCATTTCATTTTTCAGAAATCCTTGTAGAAGCAAGAGAGAGACCAAATGCAAAAGGTAATATTTGACAGAGATGAAGAAATTGAGTCATTAAAGGAGCAACTAGAAAAGTACAAGCAACAAACGAATAAGGCTTTGAAGCTAGCTAATTAGGCTATAGCCTGTAGACCACCCCCAAGGGTGTATGCTATGTGTTTGAAAGAATAGTTTTTGTTGTTATAGTTAATGATGATAATGAGAAATATTGATTGTGAATTTAAGAATGCTCAAGATTTTTATAATGTGTATCAAACTTTTCCCTCATGGAAAAAAAACTTCTTATGTGAGCTCTATTTACATAATTTTTTAATTCCACAAGAAATAGAGTGGAATCCCTTACTTTACATAGGGGATGTTCACTTAAAAGCTCTAATGTCATGGATACACAATGAAACAAATTATAATAGATAGTTGGATACTTATAGAGACCTTAAAAAATCTAAGCCACTACCACTCTAAGCTGAATCCCATAAGCCTTATGATCTCCTAAGGGATTGGTTCAAATTAACTTGTGGAAGGCCAAAATTAGAAATCAAAGAGAAAGTGTTTGAAGAAAGGGAAAAAGTTTACAGAGAGTATCACACACTTCATAATTTTACACAATAGAGAGCAATTATAGGGCTTAGAGATAGATGGAGTCGACTGGCAAAATCTTTCAAGAAGGCTGAACCACATAGTCCTATTAATTTTGAGGCAGTAGTGAATAGAGTACCTAAATACATGCAATTTGGAAGGAAAATTAGGAAAGAGTTATGGATGCCTCTAACCTTCCAACCTCCTACCCCTCTCTAGCCCTTGTATGAAAGTAATGCTTCCAGGTTAGATCCATTAGTTGAAGAACACTTGGGTGAGCATTGGAGACAATTTAGAGGGTATTTCTACACCTTCAAAAGTGGGAAATAGGGGAAGAAAATAGTCGAATATTTCAAAGCAATGACAAATAAGTAAAATGCTTGAGGACAAGCATTTGCATGGTAAGGGGCAGATGATGAGGCATATTAATGTCTCAAATTTGATATAGTTTTTATATAGTTTGAACTTACTCTTTGAGCCATGAGAAAAAAATTTCCAAAATACTTGTGAACTTATGCTGAATACAGCTAGAACCAATTAAACCTTTGGATAGTGGATATGATGTACCTTTCTTAATATTATAGATAAAGTGCAATATTTCATATAAATTTTTTAAGCTATATTTTAATATTTGAATGAGAGTAGAAATGTTGTTCTATGTATTTGTATGTTTCTAATCTTTAGGAAATGAAGAAGTGGCACGAAGAGTGGAGAGAAGTGCATTAAAGAAAGAGTAATGAAGACCAGTCATAGCATTAGAAGTGTAGGTCAGTTCCAAGTGATAAGACACATCTATAAAAGGAGTTATTTCATAATTTTGACTTGTTACATTATTTGTGAACCGTTATTCAATTACTCAATCAAAGTTCTAAAAGTCATGGTTGACATCCTCCCTTTTTCTACTAATGATGTTTTCTCATGAGTTTTTATGTTATGTTTTGTAATATGTTCCAATCCTCTCTATATATGGAAAATCAGATTTAGTGAGGAGATTTGGAGATTCTAAAGCTATTTTCTCTATTCTTTACAAATTGCTTAGTCATGTAACAAAAGGAAGAATTCTAATGAGAGAGTAATTTTGGATGACTTACTGTCTTCTTAGTTAGTTGAAACCAACCAGGGTGGCCCACTTGGGAGGTGGAATAGATTTAGGTAGAGTAGATTCTTTTCTTGCAATTTTCTATTTAAGATAGATTTACTGTATTAGTCCTATAGAATAGTTATTGCCAAAGTTCCTATAGCACTTCTAGAAAACTGTCATAGTGGATATTTGAAATATTAAATAGTTTCAAATTCCCTTTTCTATAGTTTCTATAGTTCTCTATTGATAATCTAAGTGTGTTTACCATTGTGTATCATAAGTATAGATTTATTTCATGCATTTTACTTTCTTGCAACATAGGTGTTAATCTCTTTCAAAGGAACTTGGTGCACATATTGTGCTAACCCATTTCAAGTCCTACATCCCTAGGTTGAAAATTCAAATGTATTTTCATAATAGAATAGATGGTTCTAAAAATGGATATAGTACCCTTGTTAGCAGAATAGTAGTGTGATTATCTTCATCTATTATGGAAACCTGTAGTGGGTATTTTTGTAACTAGGTGTTTTTCATCTATGTTTCCATCAATGCCAAAGGGGGAGATTGTTGGAAGCATGAATGTTGATGATACTTCTATGAGGGAGTATTGTAAAAACATGATTGGATCATTATCATAATGATATGTTATATTCATGATTGTGTTTGTCATTGATGTCAACATAGCAATATTTTGTCGTATCTGACAGAAGAACAATGATAAAGATCAAATTGGTACAGATAGCTAGTAGAGAATGTTTGCTAAGCAAGGCTAAAAGATGACTTATGCTAAGTGTCTGGTATATGCAGCTAACCTTGAAAGAATAAGATATTAAGTCTGAAAGAAGGTATGCAAGTTTTTGTGAAGACTATTTTGAGATAGAATTTACAGAGGCATGTTTTGGTAAACTTGTTATATCTCTTAGCAAAGTTGTTATTTCGAGAAGCCAAAGTTAAATATGTGAAGAATACATTTTGGAGATAATGTAGCTAATCTCGCTCATCATAATATTACATTTATGGAAAGCTATTCAAGTTACAATGTGGAAGATTAATGTTATTGCTAAGTGTAATATATTCTTAATGAAGCCTTATAATAATTAATTGAGAATGTGTAAAAGCTAACTCAGGGAATTGTTTTATGGATTTCATATAAACAAAGGATATTTTCCTTTATCATGTATGAGATGTGTGAATGATTGCAAGAAGCATGAAGAGTGGAATGCAAAGATAAGTAGAGCAAAGTGAATGTGAAGGAAACTTCATTGTTGGCATTTTATTATGAGATCCAAAGTTTGATACTTGGATTTAACATTTGTGACCTAGTCTACAAGGTCTAATGGTGATTGGTCTAGCTGAAAAGATAGAGGAAAGAAGTTAAAGAATAGTATAGAAAATTATTCTACAAGCAATAGTCTAAAGATCAATTGGACACTAATTTTAGTGATCTAGCCCTAGAAGCTATTTGGACAGTGGGTCCTTCTATCTTCCATAACTCCTAACAGGGTTGGAATCTCCTAATAGGGATTCAATGTCTCCTAATAGGGACTTGTAACTAAAAAATGTTGTAATATACTCCTAACAGGGTCCATCCTCTAATAAGTAATATTTATATTAGTACATCATCTTGTGGGCATCATTCCCACTAGGGTTTTCCCTCCAATCAAGGGCTTCCCTAGTTTACAAAGCTGGTGTAATTGTGTATGTGCATCTTTGTGTAGTTGTTGTTTAATTTTATTGAATTGTTAATAATATTTAAGGTTGATAATTATTGTATAACTAATTCACCCACCCCCCACCCCTATCAGTTATATTGGTGGACTATTTTTTCTAATAGACTTTATACATGTGGAACCATGTCTTGCGCACACATTGGTATCATCACACAACTATCCTTTATCACTATTATCTAAAAATCACCTTCTTTACATCTTAGATGAAAGATTTCGATAGATCATCAAAATGTTTTTTTTCAATGCTCTATTTCTGCACTACTTCTAGTAAAACACGTGTAATTTTTGTACAACATAGAATCATACTTTATCCTTTAAATTACATCATCACAAAAGCCTCAAGAACAAGTCCTCTACTATGCATCATCTAAAACTTCCTTAACTCCTACGTATACTAAGATTAGTGACTACTATTCTTCCAATCTTAACAGAATTATAATTATGTTGACATCAATGACAAATACAATTATGAATGCAACATATTAATACTCTTCAATGTTTAGAATACTCCCCCAATGTAGTATCATTAGTATTCATGCTAACAATCTCCACCTTTAGCATTTATGGAAACATAGATGAAAAACATCTAAGTTCCAATAATACCAAATGGTACTCTACTTTTGTCTTCTTCTCAAATCGTCTTCATCAATCTAAGATCTTCTGGAATGATGTATTGTTCTTCATCTTCTTTTAGGATTAAAAAAAGTTGTCCATAGTATACAACTTTTAATACTCTTTGGCTACATCTATGCACGCATAGATCCTTCTGCATACTTACATGAATCTTTTTAAATCTCCCTAAAGGGATAACTCTCCCCCATTGCCATCTCAACATGTGCATCTCTTCTCACTACTTATGTACATTCTAAATAAAAAATTTCATGTACATTCTCTCCCCCATTGACATCAGTTTCAAAGATGTCATTGACAATACCAATTGCTAATTAGTTACTCAAATCATCAACCAACTCGAGTGACAAAAGACACTATTCAATACCAAATACCTATAGTCCTTTGTTACTTAGTACATATCAGATACTCTTCCATATAGCAAGCATCAGCATTGAGTCTAGTCTAACCATAGTACTCTATACCACTAGATTGATGCACTCCTTGCATCAACTACTTTGAAGTAGGTAGGGGTATAACCCCTAGCATACCTCTTAGGTACTGAAAAGTATGTTTAGGCAAAGACATTGTAAAGATATCCACAATTTGACCTTTAGTTCTTACATAATCCAACCTTATTTATTTCTCTATTTCATTTTCTCTCAAAACATGATAGTTTATGGATATGTGCTTAGTATTAGAATGCAATACTAGATTCTTAGACATACTTGCTATAATTGTGTTATCATGGAAAATCATAACAAGTTCTATGAACTCAATCCCAATATCTTTCAACATTTGTTTCATCCGCATAACTTGATTATAGTGATTTGCTACTGAACATACTCTACCTTAGTCATACTCTAAGATATGCAATCTTGTTTCTTGCTCAACCAAGAAACCAATCTTCCTCCAAGAAAGAATGCTCCACTCGTGGTGTTCTTTCTTTCATCTATACTCCCTTCCCAATCTACATCATTATATATGCACAAGGTGAAATCACTTGATCTATCATACCATATTCCATAATCACAAGTACCTTTCAAATATTTAAATATCTTTTTTATTTCTACATAATGATACTCTTTTCGATCATCTTCAAATCTTGCTATAATCCAAACTAAATTTTCTATATCTTGTCTGGTGTGAGTCAGATATTGCAATCCTCTAATCATAGATCTATACCTTTTGTGCTCAATGATAGGTGTCTCATCTTTACTAGATAACTTGTGACTAGTTATCATGGGTGTAACAATAGGTTTGAAACTCTCCAAATCAAATCTTTTCAACAAATCTTTCAAATACTTAGTTTATGAAATAAATATCCCATCTTTGTTCTACACAATTTGCAATCCTAGGAAAAACATCATTTCTCCTATCATGCTCATTTCAAATTCATTTTTCATCTCTTCAGCAAACTTATCACTTTCTTCATCATTTCCTCCAAATATTATGTCATCCAAAATTATTACAATCATAAATAGGCCATCATCAGTTTTCCTCAAATACAAATTACCATTTTTTGTACCTTTGATAAATCTAATCTTTGATAAATACCCATCCAACCTTGCGTACAAGTTCTAGGTGCATGCTTCAGACTGTAGTACTGTGTAATGCTTTCTTTAGCTTACATACAAAATCTTTATCTTCTATCAAAGGGAATCCATTAGGTTTCTCAATGTAGACTTCTTCTTCTAGTTCTCAGTTTAGAAAGGCTAACTTGACATCCATCTGATAAACCTTGAAATTCCTGCTTGTTGCATAAGCCAAGAACATATGTACTGCTTCCATTCTTTCCATGAGTGCATAGGTTTCTTCATAATCTATGGCTTCTTACTATGAGTAACCTTTCCAAACAAGTCTATCCTTATTTCTCATAAATTATCCTTGCTCATTCATCTTATTTCTAAATACCCATTTGGTTCCTATCACATTCTTGTCCTTAGGTCTAGGAACTAATTCCCATGTTTCATTCTTCATAATCTAATCTAGTTCTTCTTTCATAGCTTACATCCAGTGATCATCCTTACATGTCTCATCCATGCTCTTAGGTTCCACTTGAGAAATTAGACACAATTCCTCATTTACTTTGTTCCTTTTCATCGGACCTTTATTCTTTCTCCTAATTATATGCTCTAGAGGGTGATTCTTTGTCATGTTTATGTTAGAAGTAGGAATTGACATCTTAACTCTAATCTCTTCTCTAGGTTTAGATCTTTGTTCTTCTCTATGCTCAATAGATACTTCATTCTGTGAATCATTGTTAGTCTCAAAAAGAACTTCAACTTTCTATCTAAAAATTCTAGAATTTTCTTCTTCTTCATCAAAATTATAATCTACCATTTTCTCTTTAGTACCAAAATTTTCATCAATCCTTACATTTGTGCACTCAACTATTGTCTTGGTTCTATAGTTGAAATTGAAACATCTACATCCTTTTCTTTTCAATGAGTAACCAAGAAAGTAACCTTCATCACTTCTAAGATCAAACTTACCAATATCATCATCTCTCTTTATGTAACACTTACTTCTAAATATTCTAAAATACTTAACTAATGGTGAGTGACCAAACCATAACTCATAAGGTGTCTTTCTCATACCTTTTTTCATCTATACTCTATTCAAAGTATATATTGTAGTTTTAACTTCTTCTTTCCAAAATATCTTTGAGACATCATTCTCAAATAAATTGCTCTTGTTTCTTCTACTATTGATTTGTTCCTTCTTTCAGTAATCTCATTCTATTTAGGTGTCTTAGGTGAAGATAACTTTTATTTTGATTCCATTCTCTTCACAGAATATGTTGAACTCTCTAGAAGTGAACTATCCTTCTATATCTAATCTTAAACACTTATTTTCAGCTCTATTCTTGAATATCTTAAATTTCTCAAAATCTTTGGAATTATCTTTAAGAAATGCTACCCACATCATTCTAGTGAAATCATCAACAAAAATCATAAAGTAGCTTTCACCATTGAATCATCTGGTTCTTGCAAGACCACTTAGATTTGTATGAACAATCTCCAATTTCTCTTTAGTAGAGAACTTCTTGCTAGGAAAAGACACTTTCCTCTTCTTAGCCAAAATATATTCCTTGTAGACAACATTAGTAGGATTAATAATATTAGGCTGACCTCTCACTACAAATGTACTACTAACTTTCATAATATTATCAAAGTTTATATGATAGATCCTTCTATGCCATAACCAACTATTATCAACCTTTGCAGCTAGACATGTTATTTTAGTAGATTCAACTAAAATACATTACTTTTAGATCTAGCTCCAAAACCAATCAACTTACCTTCTTTGTTTTTGATAATGCAAGTCTTCTCTATGAATTGCAATAGATATCCATTATCTACCAACTATCCAACATTTAATAAAATTATGTTTCAAACCATCAACAAAGTAAGTAGTGTTAGTGTTAGTTTTATCATTAAGAATAATAGATCCAATCCATGTAATACAATAGGTTTGATTGTTACCAAATCTAACAATACCTCCATCGTGATTTTTGAACTTAACAAATTTGTTCATATCACTAGTCATGTGATGTGAACATCCACTATCAATTATCCAGTCTAATTTCTTCTCAGCTTGGGTAACTAGAGCTCTTTCTTCTCTAATCTCTCTATCAAGTTTATCTTCCTTAATAGCCACAAATCCTAATTTATCATCACTTTCACTTTGATCTTTTTCATTAGATTCTTCATCCTCATTAGCATATAGACAATTTCTATACTTATCTCTTATGGGCCTAAATTTTCTACTTTTTCTATCTTTTAGGACTTTTAGATGCAAAATGACCATATTCATCACAAGTACAACACTTAAATATTTTCTTACCATCTTTTTCTCTCCTTACAAAATGGGCTATTCCTTCTTCAATCTTCTTATCTTCTTCAAATCTTCTACTACTAGCAAAGTCTCATCTTGTGCTTGTACTTCTTGACAGATTATGTCAAATGTGCATAGCACTTAAGGTTGTCTCAACTCTGGCTAATTAAATAGACTGTTTCATTTCTCCTTAAATAGAATCTAATCTTCCAAGGAAAGTTTCCTTTGTGAAATCTTTGGTGCAAGGCATTACTAGCTGAATCATCTAGTTGTTTGCTAGATGTGTTCCTAAATGGTGGTGATAGACTTTTCAAGATCTTCCATATAACCTCATCATCATGTTTAGTTCTACCAAGACATTGAATACCTACAACAATTTATGATATTCTTTGTACATAATTTTTGATGGACTCATCTTCCATCATCTTAGCATCTTGAAATGCACAAATTTAACTTTGTAATTTCATTCTTTTTGCATGATCATCACCTTCAAAATTATATTCTAATTCTTTCTAAATTTCATGAGAAGTTTGAAATGTCTTTACCTGAAAGTATTCATTCTCTAGAACAGTTGATAGTAGGGCTTCCCTAGCTCTCATGTCACACATGATAGCTCTCTTCTCCCTCAGTGCATTCCTCTAGCTTTGATTCTTCAACAATTGTGTTCTTAGCTTTCATCAAAAGCCAATATTCTGGACCCATGCATAGTAGATGATTCTTTATATTTTCCTTCCAACTATCATAGTATTCACCATTGATCTCCCAAAGCTATTAAGCCTTATCTTCAAGGACTTGATGCTCTGGTACCAATTTTTAGAATATATACTCTAGTGATATAACTAAGAGGAGGGGTTGAATTAGTTATATAACTATAATTATGAACATTAACCTTAAACAAACCTAACCATGTGAGTAATATAAACTAAAACCATAGCAAGATACTCATGCACAATTAACACCAAATATGTTAACTAGTGAAATCCTTGATCAGAGGGAAAGCCGGATGTGTACTAATATAAATATTCCTTATTAGAAGATAGACCCTATTAGGAGTTTGTTACAATATTCGGTACATATGAATCCCTGTTAGGAGACTTTCAACCCTATTAGAAGATTCCAACCATAATAGGAGTTGTGGAAGATAGTTGGACCCACTGCCCAAATAGCTTCAAGGTTAAGATCAAAGAACCCACTATCCAAATGATCTTTGTATTAGTCCTTGTCGAATAATAAAACTATAATATACTTCTTCCTATTTCTCTCTCCTATCAACTAGATTGCTACTCCTTTAGATCTAATAACCAAATCTCATAATGTGCATCCAATGATCCCTTGGATCGCTTACATGCATTTAGTAAGCATTCTGCTCCTCGAGCTGGGCACTAATACTTCACATTCTACTTGATCCTCTCAATACAAGTCTGTATAAGAATAGGGAAAGGGTATGTGAAGGATCATGGTGTACCAAACTATGACCTTAAGTGGTAGTGAATAATCAGCAAATCAGGGTTATGTCAACTTGACACATAATTTTAAAGTGGTTATGTACTTTATATCAAAAAGTTGTAAGAAAATAATCTATAGGAAATTGAATGTAGTTTCTAAACTGCTAGGCCTTATTAGGAGAAAAAAATAATTGATTGGTCAAAAGTTTAAATTTTAATGCAGTACTACAAAAATTTTAAGGTGAAAATAAAAAGTAGGTGTGTGTCTGACCACCTTAATCAAAATAAAATGATAATATTTTTAAAATCTAATTATAGATATGAAAAGTAGACTCATGCCTAGATGTGACACATATTTTTTGGTATTTTTATTCCAAATAAATAATTAAATATGAATTTTCTACCAAAACGTTTTCAAAAAAAAAAAGTCTCGTGTCTAACCACCTTAACTAATAGAAAATTTTATACTAGGTGAAGCATAGAATGTGACACAACTTTTAGATTTAAAAAATGTTATACCATTTGAAAGTTATAGCTATTTTTCAATCATTATGTCAATCAACACTTTACAATAATCTTCAATAATAATTAACTAATAAATACTAATCAAACTCAGAAATTGACAGAAATTATATCGATGGAATCTCGAGAGCGATATTAAAAAACTCTTTTCGTTTCATTCAATTTCAATCAAAATAACATTGTTAGATAGCTACGCAAAGTCTGAGTCTCACTAAAACCCTCTTAAAACACGTCTTTTGGGTTGACTGGGTAGGCTTCATAAATACCTAGCCTAATCAGATATCTGATTTCAAATCAAATATTCGATATGGCTCGGTGAATTTTGGTGAAAATTTTGAAATCCCAAACCATTTTGGAGGCAAAACTATATTTAAGAGTTATAGCTTATGATTTATAAATTACTTTTGTTATATTACTATGTAAATATGTATTATAATATATACATATATATATATATATATATATAAAATAACGTAATGTAAAGATATAACATATAATATATTAATATATAATAATATATTATGTTATTCTTATTATAATCTATAAATCTAATTTATATTATTATTTTTACTAAATATAATAATGTAATATATATATTATATATATAAGTATGTTATTAATATATATATATATAATAACGTAATATATATTATAATGTAATATTTTTATTAAATATTATAATGTTTAATATATATATATATATATCTGTGTGTGTTATTAATATATATTATTATATTAATATGTATGTTATCAATATATATGTATATTATTAATATATATGAGTCAAAAAGGGGCATAGGTTGACCTATGACCCCCTTCGACCCATTACATAATGACATATGTCCCTAGGGGTCCTAGGACCCCTAGTGACATATTAGAATCGTTCTTATGGGTCGAAAGGGGTCATAGGTTGACCTATGACCCCCTTCGACACATTAGATGATGACATATGTCCCTAGGGGTCCTAGGACCCATAGAAAAATATTAGAATCATTCTTATGGGTCAAAGGGGGTCATAGATTGACCTATGACCCCCTTCGACCTATTAAATGACGACATATGTCCCTAGGGGTATAGGACCCCTAGGGACATATTAGAATCATTCTTATGGGTCAAGGGGGTCATAGGTTTACCTATAACCCCCTTTCACCCATTAAATTATGACATATGTCCCTAGGGGTCCTAGGAACCCTAGGGACATATAAGAATCGTTCATATGGGTCAAAGGGTGTCATAGGTTGACCTATGACCCCCTTCAACCCATTACATGATGACATATGTCTCTAGGGGTCCTAGAACCCCTAGGGACATATTAGAATCGTTCATATGGGTTGAAAGAGGTCATAGGTTCACTTATAATCCCCTTTGACCCATTACATAATGACATATGTCCCTAGGGGTCTTGACCCCTAGGGACATATTAGAATCATTCTTATGGGTCAAAGGGGGTCATATGTTGACCTATGACCCCCTTCGACATATTACATGAAAAAATATGTCCTTAGGGGTCATGGGACCCCTAGGGAAATATTAGAATCATTCATCTAGGTCAAAGGGGGTCACAAGTTGACCAATAACCCCCTTCGACCCATTACATGAAGACATATGTCCCTAGGGGTCTTAGGACCCCTAGGGACATATTAGAATCGTTCATATGTGTCAAAGGGGGTCATAGGGTGACCTATGACCTCCTTTGACATATTAAATGATGACATGTCCCTAGGGGTCCTAAGACCTAAAGGGACATATTAGAATTGTTCATATGGGTCACAGGGGGTCATAGTTTGACCTATGACCACCTTTGCCCCACTAAATAATGACATATGTCCCTAGGGATCCTAAGACCACTAGGGACATATTAGAATTGTTCATATGGGTTAAAAGGGGTCATATGTTGACCTATGACCCGCTTCAACCCATTACATGATGACATATGTCCTTAGGGGTCCTCAAAAACCTAGGGACATACTAGAAACATTCTTATGGGTCTAAAGGTGTCATAGGTTGACCTATGACCCCCTTCGACTCATTACATGATGACATATGTCCCTAGGGGTCCTAGGACTCCTAGGGACATATTAGAATGCTTCTTATGGGTCAAAGGGTGTCATAGGTTGACCTATGACCCCCTTCGACCTATTAAATGATGACATATGTCAAAAGGGGTCTTAGGACCCCTAGGGACATATTAGAATCGTTCTTATGGGTGAAAGGGGGTCATAGGTTGACCTATGACCCCCTTTGACCTTTTACATGACAACATATGTCCCTAGGGGTCCTAGGACCCATAAGGACATATTAGAGTTGTTCTTATGGGTCAAAGGGGGTCATAGGGTGACCTATGACCCCCTTTGACCCATTACATAATGAAATATGTCCCTAGAGCTCCTACAACACCTGAGGACATATTAGAAATTTTCTTATGGGTCATAGGGGGTCAGTGGGCACCCCTAGAGAAATAAGTCATCATGTAATGGGTCGAAGGGGGTCATAGGTCAACCTATGACCCCCTTTGATCGATAAGAATGATTCTAATATGTCCTTAGGGGTCATAGGACCCCTAGGGACACATGTCATCATTTAATGGGTTGAAGGGACCTATGACCCCCTTCAACCCATTAGAATGATTCTAATATGTTCCTAGGGGTCCTAGGACCTGTAGGGACATATATCATGATTTAATGGGTCAAAGAGGGTTATTGGTCAATCTATGACCCCCTTTGACCCATATGAACGATTCTAATATGTCCTTGAGGATCTTGAGAGCTCTAGGAACATATGTCATCATGTAATGGATCGAATGGAGTCAGAGGTCAACCTATGACCCCCTTTGGCCCATATGAATAATTTTAATATGTCCCTAGGCATCCTAGGACCCCTGGTGACATATGTTATCATGTAATGCATCGAAGGGGGTCATAGGTCAACCTATGACCCCCTTTGACCCATATGAACGATTCTAATATGTCACTAGGAGTCGTAGGACCCTTAGAGATATATGTTTTCATTTAATGGGTCAAAGGAGGTCATAGGTCAACTTATGACCCCTTTGGACCCATAAGAATTATTCTAATATGTCCCTAGAGATCTTAGGACCCCTAGGGACATATTTCATCATCTAATGGGTCAAAGAGGTTCATAGGTCCCCCTATAACCCCCTTTGACCCATAACAATGATTCTAATATGTCCCTAGGGGTCCTAGGAGCCTTAGAGACATATGTCATCATGTAATTGGTCGAAGGAGGTCATAGGTCAATCTATGAAACCCTTTGACTCATAAGAATGATTCTAATATGTCCCTAGGGGTTCTAGCATCTCTAGGGAGATATGTTGTCATTTAATGGATTGAAAGGGTTCATAGGTTGACCTATGACCCCCTTTGACCCATATAAATGATTTTAATATATCCGTAGGGGTCTTAAGAACCCTAGGGACATATGTCATCATGTAATGGGCCTCTTTGACCCATAAGAACGATTCTAATATGTCCTTACATGTCCTAAGACCCCTAAGGACATATGTCATCATTTAATGGGTCAAAGGGGGTCATAGGTCAACCTATGACTCTTTTTGACCCATAAGAATGATTCTAATATGTCCCTAGGTGTCTTAGGACCCATAGAGACATATGTCATCATTTAATGGGTCAAAGGGGCTCATTGGTCGACCTATGACCCCCTTTGACCCACATTTAGGATTCTAATATGTCCCTAGGGATCCTAGGACCCCTAGGGACATACGCCATCATGTAATGGGCCGAACGGGATCATAGGTCAACCTATGACCCCCTTTGACCCATATGAATGATTCTAATATGTCTCGAGGGATCCAAGGACCCTTAGGGACATATGTTGTCATGTAATAGGTCGAAGAGGATTGTAGGTCAACCTATAACACCCTTTGACCGATATCAACATTTCTAATATGTCCCTAGGGGTCCTAGGCCCCCTAGAGATATATGTCATCATTTAATGGGTCGAATGGGGTGATAGGTCAACCAATGACCCCCTTTGACCCATATGAAGCATTCTAATATGTCTCTAGGGGTCCTAGGACCCCTAGGGACATATGTTATCATTTAATGGGTTAGACGGGGTTATAGGTCAACCTATGACCCCCTTTGACCCATAAGAATGATTCTAATATGTCCCTAGGGGTCCTTGGACCCCTAGGTACATATGTCATCATTTAATGGGTCAAAGGGGTTCATAGGTCAACCTATGACACCTTTTGACCCATATGAAACATTCTAATATGTCTCTAGGGGTCCTAGGACCCCTATGGACATATATCATCATGTAATGTGTTGAAGTGGGTCATAAGTCAACCTATGACCCCCTTTGATCCATAAGAACGATTCTAATATGGCCATGTCATGATGTAATGGTTCGAATGGGGTCTAGGTCACCTTATGAGCCCTTTTGACCCATAAGAATAATTCTAATATGTCTTTAAGGGTCTTAGGACCCCTAGGGACATATGTCATCATTTAATGAGTCGAAGGGGGTCATAGGTTGACTTATGACCCCCTTTGATCCATATGAAGCATTCTAATATGTCTTTAGGGGTCCTAGGACCCCTAGGGACATATGTCATCATGTAATGTGTCGAAGAAGGTCATAGTTCACCCTATGGCCCCCTTCAAACCATATGAAAGATTCTAGTATGTCCCTAGGGGTCTTAGGATGCTCAGGGACATATGTCATCTGAGAATGTGTCAAAGGGGGTCATATGTCACCCTACGATCCCCTTCGACCCATATGAATAATTCTAATATGTCCCTAGGGGTTTTAGGACCTCTAAGGACATATGTCATTGTGGAATGTGTCGAAGGTGTTCATAGGTTACCCTATGACCCCCTTCAACCCATATGAATGATTTTAATATGTCCCTAGGGGTCCTAGGACCTCTATGAACATATGTCATCTTATAATATGTCGAAAGGGTTCATAGGTCATCATGTGATCCCCTTCGACCCATATAAACTATTCTAATATGTCCCTATGGGTCCTAGGATCCCTTAGGGACATATGTCGTCATGAAATGTGTTGTAAAGGGTCATAGGTCATCCTGTGAGCCCTATCGACCCATATAAATGACTCCAATAAAAATAATATAGTAAAAATAATAATTTTATATATATATATATATATATATATATAATATTTATAGATTATAATAATAATAACATAATATATTATTAAATATTAATAACATAAGTCATAATATTAATAATATATTATGGATTATAATTTACATATGATAATAATAATAATATATTATAGATTATAATTTATATATGATAATAATAATACTATGTATTAATAACATATATATAATATATTACGTTATTATATTTTATAAAAATATAGTAAAAATAATAAAAATATATTATAATAATATATATATTATATTTATAGATAATATTAATAATAATAACATAATATATTATTATATATTAATAGATTATATATTATATCTTGACGTTATTTTATTATTATTATTATATAATATAATATAATATAATATATAATAGTTATGTTATTATATAATATATAGATTATATATTATTTTATATATAATAGTTATGTTATTATATTATATATTTATAGATTATATATTATATCTTTACATATTTCATAACTCAAATTAGTTATATCACTTACAAATTCATTTTTCCCTCTTTTTTTTTTCCTTTTCCCTCCAATTTTTATGTCATTAGTATTGAATATCGGATCTCAAATCGAATATCCGATAAGGCTTGGGCCTTACTTTCCAGGTTTGGTATCTGGATAGGTGAAAAAAAGTCAGAGCGGATTTTGAAGTACATTTAGATGTGTTCAAACTCTATTTTTTTCACATCGCCACTTTTTGGCAACCATGATCCTACACATACTCGAAAACAACTTTCCTTTGTACCATATATTCATAATAATTCATTGAGTTAGCCTTGAATCTTTCCTAATTAATTAAAATAAGATAATTAATTAATTCACAATTACAACAACACTATTGGCTTATAGTATATACAAAACTTTACATGTGCAAAACCATGTCTTGCATACACACTGGCATCATCACATGAATATCCTCTATCATTATTATCTATGCATCACCTTCATTACATTTTAGATGAAAGATAGTGATAGATCATCAAAACTCTATTTTCTAATGTTTTGTTTATGCACTTCTTCTAGTAAAATAGGTGTAACTTTTGTATAACATAGAATCAGATTTAGTCCTTTGAACCACATCATTAGGAAAACCTTGGGAACATGTCCTCCAATATGCATCATCTAAAACTTCATTAGCTCCTATGCATAATAAGATTATTGACTACTATTCTTCTAGTCTTAATAGAGTTACTATTGTGTTGATATCAATGATAAATATAGTCATGAATGCAACATATCAATACTCTTCAAATTCTTAGGATACTCCCCCAATGTAGTATCATCAAAATTCATGCTAACACTTTTTCTATGAAAATCCTTAAATACATCTAACTTGGCTTTAAATCTTATCTTACCCACATCCTCTTCTTTCAACTTGTGAACCCATTTATTCTGTAAAGCCCTTTTACTTGTAGGAAACTTGCATAAATCCCATGTCTTATTTTTTAGAAAAGAAGTCATTTCTGCTTTCATAGTAGACTCCCACTAAATCTTGGTATCCACCTGCACAACTTCATTGTAACATTCAAGTTCACCAACATCAATAAGTAAAATAGAATACAAAGGAGAAAATCTTTTGGGAGGTCTACTTAGCCTTGTTGATCGTCTACCATTCACTGGTGTGTGATATTTGTTGTTCTAGCTGTTGCACATCAAGAGGAATTTCTAGAACATCATCTTTTCGATTTTCATCCAATGTGCTACATAATCATCTTCTTTCTTCTCATGTTGATGCAATAGATCTTTGTACAACACTTTCTCATTGAATATGACATCTTTGCTTCTTACAATTTTTTGATTTAAAAAATCCCAAAGCCTATAACCAAATTCATCAATTCCATATCCAACAAATACACATTTATTTGACTTAGCTTGGACATATTGGTTCTATTTTTAAAATCTATATGAGAAAATGCTTCACAACCAAAGGTTTTGAGAAAAGAATAACTCACTTTCTTATTAGTCCATGCTTCCTCTAGAATACCACAATCCAAAGGAGTAGAGGGACCCCTATTAATCAAATATACAATAGTGTTGACAACCTCCACCTACATTTTTAAGGGCAACCCTACATGTAACCTCATGCTCTTTGCATGATCCATTATAGTCATGTTCACGCATTCAGCTACTCCATTTTCCTGTGGAGTCCTTGGAATGGTTTTATATCTACAAATACCATTAGTGGAGAAATAGTCTTCAAATTAATGACTACAGTACTTACCACCATTATCAGATCTAAAATATTTTAATTTCTTACCAGTCTCATTTTCAACCACGCATTTCCATTTCTTAAAAGTTTGAAATACATCAGCTTTTTATCTAAGGAAATAAACCCATACTTTTCTAGTTGGATCATCAATAAATGTTACATAATAATGAGAACCACCAAGGGAGGATATGTAAGCTAGTCTCATACATTTTTATGTATAAGCTCTAATCTCTCACTTTTCTTTTCCTTCCCACTCTTCACAAAACTCACTCTCTTTTGTTTTCCATACACACAACTTTCACAAAAATCCATATTGACACATTTTAGTCCTAGTAAAACTTTCTTAGAGTGAAGTAATTTCATACATTTCTCACTCATGTGCCCAAGTCTATTGTACCATAGCATTGTATCAAAATTTACAACAACTATTTTTCTCCCTGCTCAACTACAACATCTATTCTTGAACATTCATTTTTCTCTAAAATAATCAAAGTGGAAGGAATAGTATGACTTGTACAAATATATAAGGTTCCTAATTTCACATCTTTCTCTACTATAAGGAAACCTTTTGAAACTTTCCAATTTTTATCATTAAAAGTAACTACACAACCCTCATCACCGAGTTGCCTTGCTAAAATTAAATTTTTACTCAGCCTTGGAAAATGTCTTACCTCATGTAGTAGCCAATGATTCCCATTCTACAACTTAATCTTAACTTTTCCCTTTCCAAAAATTTTATAGGGTTAATTATTCCCCAAATAAACAATCCCAAAATCCCCTCAGACATAATCAATGAAATAAACTCTATGAAGTGCAGCATGAAATGAAGCACTAGAATCTAAAACCCATGAATCATCAACACTTTCTAAAGATAGAAGCATAGAATCCTCTTCATATTTTTTACTTACCACATTCCCTCCTTGTTCCCTTCTATTTTATCTTCTTCATTGGCCTTTCGAGTCTAGCAATCTTTCTTCTTATGCCCCAGTTTCTCACAGTACCAACAATCTCTTTGTCCTCTAGATTGAGACCTCTTCCCCTATGACTTTCCTCTTGATTTTCCACAATTGCCAGAATTATTTCCTCTCTCAATCATTCTACCTCTGCTTTGTGCATTGAAAGAACTTCTTGGTGTAATCCACCTAAGGTTTTCCTACAAGCTTTCTCACTCAAAATAACACCAATCACATCGTCAAATTTTAGGGTATTAGATCCCGAAACAAAATTACTCATAGCCACTACCAAGCCATTCCAACTTTTAGGCAAAGAACACAAAATCAAGAGAGCCCTAATTTTTCATCAAAATTAATACCCATAGAAGATAACTAACTATTAATAATATTAAACTCATTTAAGTGATCTACAATAGATCCACCTTCTGCCATCTTCATATTAAATAAATGCTTCATGAGAAATACCTTATTTGAAATGGAGGGATTTTCATACAATTTTAGTAGGGTTTCCATCAAATCTTATGTTGTGTTTTCTTTCTTAATGTTAAATTTCATTGATGGTGCCAAGCACAAGTGAATAATTCTAAGTGTCTTCCTATCTAAAATATCCTAGTCCTCATTTGTCATAGTTCCTTGGTTGTTAGTTTTTCCTTCCAACGGTTTCCATAAATCCTTTTGAAAAAGATAGTCTTCCATTTTCATCTTCCATGACTAAGAGTTCTACCCATTAAACTTGTCAACCTTCAACTTACCCTCATCCAACATTGCTCCCACTCAACTATGAGACTTTCCTCTAGAGGATAACTATAAAACAACCTTGTTCTAATACCACTTGTAAGGATTAACCTCATATATAAATAACAGTTACATGCAAATATAAACAATGTCAAAAAAAAAAATCACACATAAGAGAACGCAAGACACTAAGATTTAGTGTGGTTCACCCAAACCCTTGGCTACATCCACCAAATAGAAATTCCAATATTGTTATGATCTGGTGATTACAACTTGATTACAAGCTATAATCCTTCCATCTCAATACTACCATAAGAAGCAATTTTCACATCACACCTAATGAAAATCCCTAACCCTAAGCTCTTTTATACTAGTATTTTTACTACTTTAGCTTTATAATTAATTATTAGATGTCGGCCCAAAATCTTGATTAAATATGAAGTATGTACAGTACTTCCCTAATCAGTTGCCACAAACCTACATAAAAAATGTAATATCTAACCCATTGACCCCAAATTTAATATTGGACATTTAATATTTTTCCCCAATATTAAATAATTTCATCAAATATTATCACAATGTTACACCTCATCAAGTCTATCCCATTGGAATCTTTACATATTGCATGTCCGTCTAGGTGCTCCTATGTGTGACATTACATAATAAAATAAAATAATACAATATAACAATATTATGCAATGTATGTAACACATCTAATCTTAACACCTTCTTCTAAAGGAGGGATAGGCATCAAGAGAGTCAAAGATATAAAAAGGGTCCTCATCACTCAAGTTAATTGAACTCTTCTAGAAGGGAAAAAAATATTAGAGAAGGATCATGAGAGCCAGATATATGAATTAATTTCCATCAAACACCTTCCTTGGGAGGAACAATATTAACGGATATTTTTCTCTTTGGAAATGCATGCTACTCCTATTGAGTTTTATATTGGTAATTAGTATCAAAATGTGCCTATTAACTGAGTTGTCATAGTGACCAAGATATGAAGGAGGTGAGGACAAAATACTAAAATTATATTGGAGTTTAAGTTCAAACTGAGTGATTATATATATACCAAGAAGAATCTACACAGAGCGTCGGTCTAATAGATGATTGTATTTATCGAGTGATAGAGAGATGACAATAAGGTTTCAACTTGCACAAAATTTGATGTGACATGATTATATTGAGCAAGGAAAATGGCTTATAGGAATTGAGGAAAATATTTGATAACATTTTCTTGAAGAATAGTAAGTGATTTTTGATGATTTCAAGGTAGCACAAACTAATAAAACTAAATATAAAAAAGGAATATATGAGTGGATGATTCTAAAACCATTGATCACAATCTAAGGACTTTTCCAAAAAGATCTAAAATCCTAATTAGGTAAATCTAAAAAATAGAGAGAGAATATTATAAAAGGAGCAATTTAGAATAGTTTTGAGTTCTTATTGTTGATGGTATGGTTGAGATTATTTTGTGAGCAACTAAATACTACTAAGGAATTGAAGCAACAATATAGAGTAGATGTTAGAGATCGAAGTTAAGTATAGAACAAATAGTTATTACAAATCTATCAAAAGAAGGTGATCATCATTGAGTAGAAGAGGGATCTAATTAATGAAATTAAGTTGCTACTATAGGTCATTTGTTTCTACACTCTAATAATCATAGTAGTCTTATAAATCCTTGAAAATCATGAACTTAATAGTCTTATATGTAAATATCTTAACTGAGTATGCACTTGATGAGTCGTGTGAAATCCTTGTAAAAGGTTTAACCTTGTAGATCTCATTGTATAATCCTAACTGAGTAAGTTATCATAAGTGATTGAACATTATAGCCCTAATAGGGAAACCTCTTATTGAAGTAGTAATGAATTTATGGGTAGCATCTCCACCATACTTTTCCCTCTAACCAAGGGTTTTTGTGATACCAAATACTTGCCTTATGTATTGTGTTTCATGATTTTATATGTTTTACATTGTGAATGCTAAATAAGTTATGTTAGTTTCATTTGCAAATTAATGTGATGAAAGATTAGTTATTGTCGAGTTACAATGGGTGAAGAAGGAAAGGACCCAATCTTTTTAGTGTGAAAAGATGTAGAGGATACTAATTTACCCCTTGACCCTCTTATAATTCTAGTTTTTTTTATTCCATCAATTAGTATCATATATTTCATCTCTTTTATGATGTTTTTATTTCTTGAGAATAAAGATCATAATCATGGAGAAGTACAAATTGGATAGGAACATTGAGAATTTAAATATTGGAATTATGGATGGCCATGAATCAAATCAGTGAATTGAAGAAAAACCTAAAGCTATCCTTGAAGAGGAGCAAGAAATTTTTTTAACAAAATAATGATAGAACCTACTCGGACTAAGTTATTAAAGAATTGTATAATAGAAATAATCTTGATGAAACTAATGTTGCAATTACTGATCTACATGAGAAGAATCATAGCCTTACTAAGAAAGTGAAAGTACAAAAAAGGGAATATGAAGCTAACTCTATAAGGTACTGTGAATTAGTAGAGCATAAGAGAAAAGATGTGGATGACAAGAGCATGACCATAGAGGGTAAGAGACAAATTACTAAAAGACTAGATGCACAAGATGAAGACATCTCAAGAAGGACACAAAATTGCTTTGATATGATAGACCAACTAATCAGTTCTAATCATGAAATTGATAGCAAGATAAAGAAAATATTGAACTAAGGAGTGAAAATGAAAGAATAAAGAGTGAAATGAAGTTTGAGAAAGATCTAATTGATAGATTAAATAGATCACAAGAATGTATCAAATCACGAGATGAGAAACTTGCAACACAAAGGTGACTAAGTGACACAATTGGCTTGTGTTATACTAAGAAAGGTGAATCATCAAAGAAAGCCGAGAAAATGTATATGAATTCAATCCAAAGAAAATGAAACCTACTTGTCATCATTGTGGAAAGCTTAGACACACAACAAATGTATGTAGAAGAAAAAATGGTGAGAGAAACATTACTCCCAAATTCAATAGTTATTATTTGTTAGAATTGTTTAGAATAACTAAGAGGGGGAGCGAATTAGTTACTCAAGGTCCATAAGTGCCATTTGAACAATCAAACATTAAACATTCATTGTTCTTCTTATCATGTTGTAGCTCGGTCTCTACTGAATATTGATAAAAAAAATTACTAGTAGTTCACTTTCCTAAGATAATAGACTTTTTTGAATGTAAGAACATGTAAATGTAAAACACCAAAAAAAATTCAATGCAAGTTTGACGCTAGGATTTAATGTGGAAAATCAATTTGGGAAAAACCACCTGCAACATGTCACCATTTTTTCATTCTTTTGAAATGAGCTCTATTAGGAGCCAACCATATTAAAGGTTACAACACACACTATTAAATGTGACCATTTTAGAGGATTTAATCACCCTATTAGGAGTGGCCTTGTCAGAGAACTTTGATCATTCCATAAGAATGTCACCTTGCTAAAGGATTTACATAGACTATTAAGTCCTTCAAATGAATATTAGATCAACCTCTATTAAAATTATTTCAATACACAATTCTTACAATTATTAGAAAGAAAACAATAGGGTTTTGATCTGTATAATCACAACTTGCTTTAAAATTTCAAATCTTTTTTTTGTTCATATGTTGATTCACTAATAAGTCCCTTTGTCAATTATTTCTGTGATTCTCTTGTAAACCCTTCAAGAAATCATCATCCTTCTCATCAAACTAAAGTCCACTACATTATTCAACCTATCAACTTCAACAAACTTATTCCATCATTCTTGAAACATTTTCACATGTGCATATAGTCTTGTACTAGATCACTCCTGATCTCCTTCTATGAATAGATTATGTGCTCTAACTATATGGCTTCACATGAATTCATACACTCACACAATTGTAAATTCACCCTTGTGTGCCTTTGTTCCACCTTTTTCCTTGTGCATACACCTAAATTTTGGCTCTACACCTCCCTAAAAGGTAATTCTAGCTTTATCATTTTCTATTATCACCATAGATATTAGGATTTATGATCTGGTTCATCAGTTTCATTGTATCTATCCACCTTCTTGATCATCCTCTATACAAATCTCTAGAATCCATCTATTAGGTCTTTACCTAATCCTTGTTTGAATTAAATGATCTAACTCATCAATCTTACCTTCAACATAGTTTACATATCCTAAGAAATGAAATAAGTCAATTGGAAATCATGATTCCTCAAAATAAATTCAAAATATTGTTACTTGGAAATCTAAATTCTATCATCACTTAATCGCTCGGTCACAATAGAACTTATTGGCTCAACATCAACTAGCTTTCTCAGTCAACACTAGATTTTCTCAGCTTGCACTATAACAATGCTTTTGTAGAATTGGATCTCTTAATTAATGGACAATTTATATAGTGAATATATTTGTAGGAGGAATAATGCATGATGGTCATTGAAAATCATGAATACTTGAATGAAGAATGTCTTAATTTCTTATTTGAAAACTCCTTGAATGCATTTTTAGAGCACAAGCATGGATAGCTTAAATTTATTATGGAATATTTTGTAGGTAAAAGTAAAAACCTATGTCAAACTTTTATAAAGGAAAAGGTTGATAGTATGTAGATTGTTCAACTTTAATGACATAAAAGTGACATTTGTGTTTAGAATTTGAAGATGATGTAAACTGATGCAATATGTACAATTGGATAAATTTTATGCTAATATTTTTTTTTTTTAAATGAGAAATACTCTATGCATTTTTTTGGTTTCTGAAGTGAACATTTATTTTCTTAAAATAAGGGGTGTACTTCATGTCCAACAATTATATGCAAGTAATCTCTTTTTTCTCTCATTTAGAAATATGTAATAAATACCATTTATAAATAGTGTAGAAAATAAAATATTGCTTTTGACCTATATTTTCTTTGTTATAAGTACTTAAAGTCAAACTTATCATAAACCTATAGTTTCCATGAAAATTCCCTTATCAAATATACACCCTTTTGTAGAAAAAATAATATTTTTGAAGATGACTCTTATCTACTAGCGGTGCATATAAATTTTAAACCTTTTTATATAACTCTTTTTTTTCCTATTTGGAAGTAGCATCTTCTCGAATGTTAAAATACCTACTTGAAATATTTCTAAATTATAACATATTAAAACTAATAAAACACTATAAGATATATATATATATATATATATATATATATATATATATATATATATTGGTAACAGGTCGATGCCATGAAGTAGATTTGAGCCAAAGACCTCTCAAATAAGAGGCTCACAATTTACCATTGTGTTGTAGGTTTTTGCCTTAAAAAAAAATTATATGATGTTGATCTTCACTTCAAGATCTAATAAAAAAGTATTTCTAATTTTTTTAAGAAGGTTAGGTTCTAATGGAGAAATGAAATTTGGCAAAAATAAGTTTGTATGTCCTCCACTATGACACAGATCTATACTTTTACACATGTAGTAAGCCTCCAATTTCTTTGGGATAACACATGGGAAATGGATAGCCTCATCCCTAACCACCCAGGTAATAGATGACCTCATCACTTAAACCAAATAATAGATGACCTCATTTTTTTCCTAGAGATGTTGGGCATCAAAATAGCCTCCTAGCCAATGAAATATTGTGGGAAAAGGGGAAAGAGGTGGTATATGTGGTGGGAATAGTTAAAAATTCATCTAAAATGTGATTTATGTATTTGGGATAATAAGTGGAAGGTTACATATATAGGATGGTGTGGACATAGAATTTTAAGAAATATTGGAAGAAGAAAGGACCTTCATTTAAGTAAATAAATGAAAGAGAAAAGACCTAATATATAAAATTACACTAAGGAGAGATAGAAGGTCTCAAATAAAAGTTCTTCCATTTTACAATGATACACTATTTTCATTTACATTTTACAACCATGTGTATATGTTCCTTATTTTACTTGTATCACACTCAAGTCATATGAAAGTGATTAAATTGGTTCTATAGTGCTAGAGAATTCGATTGTAGGATAGAAAGGCTTTTCCATTACATGCAGCAATTCTAGAAGATTACGAATGAAAACTGAGGATATTTATACAAATTTTATAATTTATTATCTATTAAAATCCTAAGGTAACCTACTGTCTACATTTATCAGTAATTTTTTTCTATTGAAGCTCATCTCATAAATGAATATGTAATTGATGTGTTTCATGTCATGTTGAGATATTGCTAGTTATTATGCATTTAGTGGTTGCATTTCATCAATGGGTATTTTGACTGTTAAATGTATGTTGATGAATATATATTAAATGTAATAACTCCACCTACTAATACTATTGGAGCATAGCTTTTCTTTTGTATAGTGTCATTATGGAGTGCAATTTTTTGAAATTGGTTAACTGTAATTCCCTAATGCCTTTTGTTCATTGAATAATTATGTGTAATGTTTTGTGTGAGTAGGGTAATAATAATTGGATATTTCAAGCATCATTAATCTGTAGTAATTTTTTGTAAGATTTTTGGAGTTTATTGATTATGTTAAAACCTGATACAAATTTGAACCAATTGGTTTAACTAGAGAAGTTGAATAGAACTTCGATGACACATGAGGAAAGTTTCAATTAGAGTACTCTATGCTTATTTTGCAAGATTTATTTATGGTTTTTTATATAAAAATATTAAATTACATTCTTTTACCATTCTTTTACATTTAAACCATAATTCGAGAAACACCCAAATTTAAGTAATTGGAAAAGCTAAATCTAGATCATGTCATCCTAAATTATGATCAAGCCTTGTTGTTTCTTATGTTTAGAATGTCAATAATAGTGATATCTTTTAAGGCCTAAGATATTAACATAGATATTTGAAAACACTGTTAATATATTATTAATTCTAATAATTTTTAAAACAAAATAGAAATCAATGAAATAAAAAATTAGAGCACATACCATCAAGTAAAATATCAAACTAGTTATGTTCATATTTGTAGAAATGTATAAATAAAATGCACCTTGAATTTACATTAAAATTATATAGTTACAAAACATCATATCCAATTAGTCCAAATTTTGATGAGTGCAAGCATTCCCCTTTATAATGGGGAATGACATGGAGTAAAATAATTCTTGTCCAAATGGATTTACTCTTCTAGATTGCAGAAAAGCTTTAGTGAGAGCTATCATGGTATTATTTTATTATTCTTTATGCGGAATCTTATAACATTCAAGAAATCATATTGTTTGTTCCATTATTATCAAACTCAATGAATTAAAGTTGAGATACAATATCAAATATTTGTGAAATAAATATTGAAATTGGAATGATACTTAACAAAGCATGAAATATAAATGCTTGAAGTTGAGTTCAGGGAAGCTCAATAAGACATGTCTTAATACAATTACCCTAGCCTCTTTTCACTTCTCTAGATTTTAAATAAAAGAGGACCACTTCAACTATTTAAATGTGTATCGTATTAAATATATTTCAAGAATTATGAAAAAGTTTAATCTTTGACTAGACTATTGTGCAGATTAGGTACCCAAATTTTTAAGAATTACACAAAAGTGAATTCTTTGACTAGACTACTAGGAAGATTAGATGGCCTTTTAGGAAAACTAGTGGCCTAGATGAACTCCATATTTTTCTACATTTAAATTCAACTTCTTGACCATTTTTTGATAGTTGTAGTACACATTATAATACATTGGTAATTATGTTTTCTAGGTCACAATTGTGAAAATTCCTATTGCAGTTAGTGATTATTAATATCCTATCCTAAATGATTAATTGACTGCTAAAAATTAGCTAGATCAAAAAATAACACAACTACAACTCCACCAATAAAATACATAAAGAAATATCCAACACAATTGCACAATATTTTTGGACAAGTTGTCCATGAAAAAACCCCAAAGGGAAAACTAGTTCTATAAATGAGGAATTATAATATACTTCAGAAAATCAAGAGATACAAAATTCCTTGCCTCTTATTGGTAGAACTCTAACAACCTCCCAATTCCTCCTAATGATATTCCCCAATGTAACCTTACCAAAATTGTAAGACTATTTTCTATCATTAAAAATTCATTTTCTACCACTACAAATACTTCTCCAAGTTGTGTTCTCCAAATCCCCCCTGACCACCTTTTATACCACTATTGTTGGAAAGCTAATGGTCAAGATTGATTATAATCAAAGGTCGAGATTAAAAAAACTTGACGACTGTAACCAAGCTAGTTTATAGTTGCTTCTAAAAGTATTTAATTATTTAATAAATAATTATCTGTACTCTAACAAATTTTTCAATAAAAAAATTACTTGCTAAATATTAGCTTGTGAACAAATAGCTTTCCAAATGACACTTACTATTGCTCCCTTGTAGCAAGGAAGTTGTTTTGCATGACACCCAACTTATCTCTGAACAAGATGAATTTTGTCTTCCCTTATTCCTCAGTCATAACATCTTCTACTTGCTCTTTTGTATGTATGTGTTGTAGTTAAAAAACCTCCTATTGTACACAATATTTGATGAAGTGATATCTAATGTATCTATATGTTTAGGCCTATCATGAAATACTAGATTCTCATACAAGTTGATGCAACTCTTAGTGACATAGTGCATCATAGTAGACTCAACATTCTGACCAAATAAGGCCACTAAAACATTGTGAATTCATATAGCTTCACATGTCTTCATGCTAGCTATTATGTATTCTTCTTATGCTAGACTCAGAGCCATAGATTTCTACTTCTTGCTAAACCAAGATACAGCTCATGGTCCAAAATTTAAACAACACCCTAAACTAATCCTTTTGTCTATTTGTATTGCCTTCCCAATTAGTGTCAGTATAGCCAATCAATCTAATACCTTTGCCTCAAACATATTTGATCCCATAGTCAATTGTACCATAGAAGTAATGCAATACATACTTAGCCACTATCAAATCCATTCTCTTTGGTTCAACCATGAACTGACTAAGAGAGTTTACAATAAATTCTATATCTGACCTAGTGTTGCCCAAATACATAAGCAAACCAATCAACTACAAATATAAGGTTGGATCTACATCCTTTTCCCTAGATGTATCTACCTTCATCTGATTCATAATCATGGGTGGAGACAGGGCTTTGTAATCCTCCATTGTGAATCTCTTCAAGATTTCAATGCAATATTTCCCTTTACCAAGGAAAATCTCTTCATCTATTTGCCACACCTCCATGCCTACAATGTAGTGCATAAGTTCAAAATCCTTCATCTCAAACTCTTCTAGAAGGTCCCTCTTAAAATCCTCTATGAGCCCAAGTGAACCTATAATAAATAGGTCATCCACATAAAGAACAAGAATGACAACCTCACCCCCAACCACTGAGTAGCAAAGGTTTGTATCCATTGCACTCTTCACAAAGCCAATTTCCTAGAAGTATGTATCAATGCACTCGTACTATGCTCTAGAAGCATCCTTGAGTCTTTGCAAGTGTTTTTTCAATCTACACATGTGGGTCTCTTTGCAATGTACTAAAAATCCTTCTAATTGTTCTATGTATACCTCCTTCAATTCACCATTAAGGAATGTTTTCTTGAAATCTATTTGATGGATCTTCCATCCCATCTATGCTACAAATAAGATCAAAACTCATATAGAATTCTACCTAGCCACTAGAGAAAATGTATCATCATAGTCTATTCTCTCCTTCTGAGAGAACCCCTTTGCCATGTACCTTGCCTTGTATTTCATGATGCTACCTTTTGCACCATGCTTTATCTTATAGATCTTGTGTGATCCAACTACTTGTCTATATATTTATCTAGTTACTACCTCCCAAACATCATTCTACATTATTGAGGAATATTCCTTAACCATAGAATCTTGCTATACTTGATGTTCTACAGCCTCCTAATAGTTGGAAGGCTCAATATATACCAAGTAACTAACTAATGCCACATAGTCATTTAACTTGATTGGTTTTCTTTGTTGTCCAATACTCTTCTTAGGAGCTCCCACAAAATCCTAAGTATCCCTTTGTGTATCTTGAAACTCACAGTTCCTACTGCCAACTTTAGAGAATGAAATATCAATCTCTATGTCTGCTTGATGCATTTTGTATTGTACCAATTGCTCCATATTCAATGAATCATCACCACCAGCCTACACTTGTACTAGTAATTGCACTTGAATTTTTTTCCATTAATAAGGCCTTCGAGCTTATATTGGTTGCTCACTCTAATAATCTACTAGAAAATCTAGACCTTCTATTTTTCTTTTCTTCCATCAACTTTACATGACATCTAACAATAATACTTCTAGTACTGGGGATAAAAATCCTATATTCCTTTGAGGTTTCAATATACCCAACAATGTACCCTCTCTCTAATCTAATCTAATTTCATACATGTATTATTTGGAATATGACAATATGAAAAACTCCCAAATATATTGAAGTGACCAACATTTGGATTCTTCCTTGTGAAAGCTTCCTCTAGTGTCATCTTCCCTAGCACCTTGAGCATAAACCTATTCTAAATGTAAGATATTATACTACACTCCTCTACCCATAAGTAGTGGGGCATGTCCTTGTCATTGAGCATAGCTCTTGCTACCTCTAATATAGAATGGTTCTTCCTCTCAACAATTTCATTCTACTGTAGATAGGAAGGAACAAACCACTTTCTCTTGATTCCTTCCTTGGTACAAAAATCCTAGAAAACATTTCCTTTGTACTTCGCTCCATTGTTTGACTAAAGAACCTTTATCCTCCTTCCTACCAAATTCTCCATAAGAGCCTTCAACTCTTGGAAGCAACTAAAAACCTCATCTTTGGTCTTCAAGAAGTATATCCAAGTCTTCTTGGAATAATCATCAATAAAAGTAACGTAGTACTCATATTCTCTAAGAGATTTTGTCAATGTTGATCCACTTACATATAAATGTACTAGATCAAGAACACCCTCAAATTTGGTGTCGCTCCTTGGAAAATATTCTTTCACAAATTTCTCCCATGCATATCCTTTACATAGAGAATCATGCTCTATGATCACCTCTAGATAACCTGTCACTATATCCCAAAGTAATTTAAGTGCTCCATGTGAATATGGCCCATCCTCCTATGCCATATCTCTTCAAGATCTGTAGGATTATTGTTTCTTATGAGTCCCTTATGAGTATCAAACTATAACCTATAAAGGTGACCACTCCTAACTCCAATAGTTATGGGTGAATTTCAATCATTTTTCTTGATGAAGACATGTGCCCCTCTAAAGAATACATTATACCCCTTATCCTAAAGGAAAGATACAGAATTTTTTTTTATACCTAATCCTAGCACATGCAAAACATCATGAAGTGGAACTATCTTTCCATCCTCCCTCTGAAACTAAACACTCACTTTCCTGACTAAGTTGAGTTTGGAAAAGTTTCCCATAGAGATTTGTATATTGGGGTTATCCTCCTTATAACTAGAGAAGAACTCTCTAACTCCTATCATATGAGATGATGCCCCACTATCTATATACCAAACACAATGTGTGATTGAGCTAACCATACAAGCTATGAGTGTAAACTCATCCTCCATTCTACTAGAGAGTTCTTCTACATTTATTGAAGATGCCACTTGCTTCTTTTCCTTCTTCCTTTCTAGGAAATCACTAAAATAGTGACCATACTGATGACAACCAAAGCATTTGATATTAGATAGGTCCTTCTCCTTCTTCTCACTTTGTGAATTTGATCATTTTGTAGACCCCTCTTTTCTTTTCCTTTCATTTCCTAGACAATGTTTTCCTATTCTACCTCACTTTTATGACTCTTGTTGACCCCATTGACAAGACTTGGTTAATATCCTCTTGAGCGAAATCACCCCATGGTCAATCCCAACTTGGTAAGGTGTCTTGTCTTCTACCAACTTAAACAAAGTCACTCCACTACTTAATAAACCAATTTAGGGCTATTCGTAATAGCTCATCATCACTCAAGCTATCTCCAAAAACTGATAACACATCCTTGAAAAGTCTAATCCTAGTGAGTTAACTTGTGACATCTTCTCTCTAGTTCATTCTAGTATTCTTCAACTTCTTATTGAGAATCATCCTCATGTTTTTGGTTACATTCTAGTACAAATTCAAAATGGTGTCCCACATTTTCTTTGCTCTATCTAGCTCTAAGATATGTGGAATAACATGATCCTTGAAACCATCAAGGATTATCCTCCTCACTTTTGCATTGTCCTTCTTGTATGTTACAAGTTGTGTTGCATCTATAGGTACATCTACAACACTGGTAACATAATCCTTGATATCATTATCTTCCAACAATAAAGAAAGTATGGCCTTCTAGATGCCAAAATTTGAGGAATCACTCAATTTGTCCTAATCTATCAAACTAGATAAAGTCATCTCAAGGGATTAAAACATTAATAAATCTAACTTAGATATCAAACAAGGCTTAATAAAGCCTTAATTTCATTCCTAGGGAAAAAAAATTCTACCCTCAAGATTTCTCTAATACCACATGAAAATTCCTATTGTAGTCATTGATTATTAATCTCCTATCTTAAATGATAGTGTAACTATTAAAAATTAATTCACAACAAATTTCAAAAATAAGACAACTACAACTTAACCAACAAAATATAGAAAGAAATAAGCAACACAATGACACAATATTTTTGGACAAGTCGTCCATGGAAACACCCCTAAGGGAAGACTAGTTCTACAGATAAGGAATTATATTATACTTCATCAAATAAGAATATAAAAAACTCCTTGCCTCTTACTGGAAAAACTCCCATAATGTAATGCCCCGCCAAGAGATCTAAAGAATTAACCTAAAGTTTCACTAAGTTTGGTAGCAATTTTTTTTTTAAAAATGAAATTAAAACCATTCACAACATAGTAGTGAAAGCAATAACATTATTCAACTGAAAGTAAACATGAACATACAAACATAACAGGTTACATTCTTAAGGATTCCTTAATGTTGAATTACATCTAAATTAACTATTAATGAATCCATCTAGTGCTACATCCACATAAAATAATAATGAAAATTCCAACATTCATAAATTACATTTCTGAATGCTCAATCATCCACTACACATGTCACAGGGTATGAAAGGCTTAAAATAATATACATGTGCGTAAATAAACTACATCATCATACAAACTCTAATCCATAATGCAATAACATAAATGAAACCACAAACCATACATGATACATCATCATAGAAGATATAAACATCCATCATAAAAGATATCCATATATCACAAACATAACTAACTAAGTGCACAGTTCCTCCCAACCATAGATAGCATCATTAGACCATCATGGATCCTAGCCATCCCTCCATGCATAACATTCCAAATCACCGAAGAGATCATCAATATTAACATAGTAGGAATGTCACTCCTAAATCATACTACATCATATGCAGAAAGTAATCTAACATGCAAAGTAAAGCATAAGATAACATCATCTAGCATATGCAATACATCAATGTAAGGATAAATGTCCACCATCATAATCCATGAAGATAGATGCCAACAAAGAATGCATCAGCCATGATGTCTCAGATGGATCTCAAATGATAAGAGTGAAAAAGCACTACCATCCGACCGCATGGAACCCAAATGGTCCACTCCCACTGCATTGAGGAGATAATCTCAAGTCCCAAATAGGTTATCAAAACCACATAGCATAAATACTCTCTAAGTCTAGGAATTCTAAAAGTATACTAACTCAAAGGTTCCAACACAAAACTGACATCTAATTCTCAGAGGCACAACAAAGACATGTAGGAAACCTACTCTATAAGCAGACAAGTGTCATCACATATATCATGTAGAAGTTACCCTGGCAATTAGCTTAGGACTCCATGGGTCCCTATTGATCCTTATGTAGCCACTAGTATCCTCTCATACAGACGAGGCATCCTATGGAATGCAAGATCACAACCAAGCATTCTCTCTACTCCCATCCTAGTCTGTACTAGCACTCGAGGCATGGGTGAGAACAAAACAATTATCTTCTTAGGTTCATTTAATCCCCATTTAGTGTAAATGTTTTCACTTATTAAAACAATTTATAATGAGTTACCTTGGTAACCACTTAGGGCCCCGGCCCCCATTGCAAGCCACTTCCTGACACTACAAGTAGATAACCTACCCTAAGCCCATGGAATCATAAATCACAAAATCACCATAGTCCTATACAAGCGACTGGAAAGAAATAAAAGAATAATCCATAAAAAGAGCATCAAATCTCCATGAGCACAGGAAAAGCATCCATAGATAATCATGACCACAACAGTTCTCTATTGGCAACTAAAGGTATCACTGATAATCAAAAGTGTCTATTGGTTCTCAATAACCAAAATATATTTCAAAATCATACTGATCGAAGACTCCAAAATGGTTGAGTCAAAACATGTCACAACATGACATCATCAAGAAATAAATCAACATTTTAGTCCCACATGGCAACTAGAAATTAATCCAAGGATAATTGATCGATGATGCAAAAATGATTAAGTCAAGTGTCTCAGATACATATAACTCAGCTTCACTCAAGAAGACCGATGAGCAATAACAATCAGTAAATACAAACATCTCATAGAGCATGCCATCACATTACCATGGTTGGGTTTATAAAGATCAAATTCAAATAACATGAACATGTCATCACACTCATAACCCTTGAGCCTCTAGTAGACGTCCTATAACTAGTCAACACTAGTCAACCCAAAAATCCAAAACAAATAACATAGAGAAAACACAATGCAAACACATGTTTTTGGTTTGCTAAATTTACATAGTCAAATAGTGTATGGAGGTTTCAGTTTCTGTTGCAAGTATACTTCAAGTATATAAGATCAATCATTTGACCTACAAGTCAACCCATTTGTTCCCTCGATAACATTATCCTTCCATTATTCAAAACTACATTCTGAGAATAACTGAAGGATAAATATTTACTCATTAAATCATTTGACACTTAATAAAATCATTCACTTTATTTTGCTAAGATCAATGTTACTAATTGAATAACTCTTCCTTATCATTAATTCAGCTTTTCAACATAATCAAAGGATCATTATTTGTTTAAATTATAAGAAAGTTAGTTACTAGTCTTTGAATAAGAAGATTATAACTTTATTAAAAGGATCAATTAAATTAATCAATTAACATAGGTACACAATCCATGACTTTTATCACTCTAATAATACTTAATTAAATATTACTAAAATTTAAGCCTCTTGATTAAATCATTACTAACAACCATTAAAAATACCTAAGGTCATTATTCAAGTCATTAAAATAAGACTTATCAATTTCGATGTAAATACTTTACAACTTCATTAAAAGAATTGATATTAGCGTATGAATTAAAACTTTATTACATAACTTAATTATTAATTAAATTTAATTAACTCTAATTAATTAATTTAATTAATAATTACATAATCATACCAACAAGCCAACGAATATCAGTTGATTAATAACTAACTATAATTTGTAAGTTAAAAGTCAACTATAATCACTTTTGTTAGAATAGATCAATTCTCTAAAATGGTCTAAAAACAAGTTATTTATTCAACTCATTAGATTATTTAGGTATTTCTAATACAATGATAATTTATAACAATTCTACAATTTTCATTTAACTAAGTACTAACTTAAGGCCAACTTTAATTAATGAATATCCACTAACCACTCATATTAATATCCCAAAAATTTATAAAACATCCTCATAATAATCTATCCTATAGATATCTCGTTTAAAAATTGAGTCAATTAAAGTTTAACCCCTTCTGAAATTTAAGATCAAACTTTGTATGATTAGCTAAGGGTAAATATTTGAATTACTTAAAAATCAACATTATAAAATGAGTTCATTTCCATTAATCGCTCCCCCTTTATTTTCGATCTCCAATAAAAAAACTTACCCATTGAATTCCAATAATCAATTAACAATAATGATTGCATAATTCAAAACTTTGATTTATAATATATATTCTATTGATTAACCTTAATTAAATATTACTAAGACAAATAAAATCACTTAATTACTATAACTAATGATCCCTCAACGAATTTTATTCCGAATTCATTGAGACACATTAACATTATAAATGAATTAATTTCCTTCAATTATCAACTAATCTTAATTAAGTTAGATTTAATTAAATTAGTTAATAATTTACTATGCATTTACACTATCAATAAAAACTTGATAAATATTATTAATATATTCTAAAATATCAATATATAACTTTATCAGCAATTATTATTAATAAAATGATAATTTTAAACCTCATAACAATTAATATAACATTTAATAATTATAAATTATTAATACGTAATATTAATAATTATTAATAATATTTAATATTTAATATTAAAATTTATTAATATTAAATAATGAAAATCGATTTCATATATATATCATAAAACATTTGTTATAACATATAACAAAAAATTTTAAAACAAAACTCATATTATATATGTGTACCACTGGCGGTATGCAGATCTCTACGGTCGAAGGGCCTGCGATGTTAGTGGGTATAGAGTACCCCTGCCATCGCAGTACCTATGACAGCAGTGGGTATAGGGGTGCGGGTTTCGTCCCCTCCCAATTTAAATTACTTTATTATATATATATATATATATTTTTAATTCTTTTAAATCATTTTTCCCATTTGCGAAATCAGATTTTAATAATATTACTTTTCAACTATGATTTAATGAGCGTTTTAACAAACATATATATATGTATATGTATATATACAAGTGTGTGTGTATGTGTGTGTGTGTGTGTACGCAGATTTGCATAATTTGAAAAGAGAACATATACATAGTTCTTAAACAAACAAGGCTTTCTAATTCTTAAGAATTTTCTTTTCAAATAATTGTTCTCTAAATTTACCCATTATTATTTCTAATAGGTTTGACTATAAATTTTGAAACCCTTTTTAGATCTATTTCTTGATTCAATTCCAATTCGATCCCAAACCCAATTTAGAACTAATTTCTTTCTTAAATTGAAACTAGAGTTTTCTATTGTTTTCTTCTCAACCAATTAAAATTAACATACATATCTAGATTTAAAGATTAAATATTCATTCATGGAGTATATTCAGACAAATATAACAAACATAATGAAGACAGGAAGAGAAAGAGTGTTAATTCCCTTCTCTTCAGAATCCGCATAGCAAGCTTCTTCCTTCTCCCATGATTTTGATCCTCCAACCATGCTCCAAACGCTCTCCCTAAGCTTCTAAGAGTGCCTCATTATAAAGAACTCTCAGGAAGCACCTAGAATATCCCTAGAAACAACCAGAAGGTGTTGACAACTAAGCATGGGTCTTTTCCAACCTTCTAGATGAGTCATAAGGTTGTAGACACCATGTGCTTAATTTGTGCACTAACTCCTGTGTTGTTGACAACACGTGCATAATTAGAGTGCAAACTCTTGTGTTGTCTACATGACAACTCCCAAGAATTTGCAAACTCTTATATGAATGAATAATAAAATAATGCACATTAATTAATTTAATATTCACTTTACTCTTTTCAATTTTATTTATTAATTTTTAAAACTTATGCACTCACTTTAATAACTCCACTTGTTTTATCTTAATATATGTATATTTTAATCACATGCACACATCATGCAACCTATAATCTTTTAATAATTTTAATATCTTTTCCACTTTTAAATTCATTTATTTTCGAAACTTAATTGCTAAAATATTTATTAACTTAAATGAATATCATCACATTCCAACTTTAAAATTATAACTTTTATCTTCAAATTTAATTATTTTATTTAATTAATTTCCTAATTAATTAAATGAAATAAATATTAAAATATCATATTAATTTTGCATTAAATTAAACCATTAGTTAAATTTTTTAATTAGGCTTAATTAATAGAAAATACACCAAAGACTCATAAAATAAAATACGAAAAACTCATTATAGAAAAACACATTCAAAATCAAACCAAAAGGGTTAATATCACGAATTACGTCATCTGACACATTCAGAGGGTACTCAACTCAGATACTTGTCCTAATTTTCAATTAGAACAAATGGTTTAAAGGGTTGGGATTTGGACTTGAGAAATTATCTCCCCTCTCTTACCATTGAGATAATGCGATGGGGTACGCTCATCGTGGAAATTCAGGGAATTCAATACCCGGTACCTGCAACCTACATTAAAACCATGCATGTACAGACACAATATATAGTAAGCTAAACAGGAAATGGTAGGAAGTGGTGCATTGTGTAGATCCTGACTAATAGGTGACTACGACTCCCTTCCTTAACCACATCAGAAACGCCATACATAAGAACAAACACACACACCATACACATGCAAGTATGGGGTAAGTATCCATAATAAAACACATGTGATAATAAACCATCTAACTAATCATCATCAATAACTAGAAATAATGTAATAATCATCATGCATATATGAAATGTAAATTCTAAGTAATCTCATCACATATCAACTGAATTCATAGCACAATATCTGATAGTCTCAAAACAATGTTGCTAACCATCAACATAAAACTAGCCCTAAAAGAGTTCGACAATGATAACAAAAATGTGACCTAGGGGTAGGCACTACACATAACCTCCCAATTTCTCTAATTAATATTCATTGTTTCTATCCCCAACGCTATCACTACACCCTTGCTAAAATTGGTAGACTATTTTCTATCACTAGAAATCCATTCGATAACACTAAAAATGATTCTCCAACCTGTGTTCTCCAAATACCCTCCTAACTCCCTTTTATACTACTCCTATTGGAAAATCAATGACCAAGATTGATTCTCAGTTGATGGTCAAGATTAAAATAACTTAATAACCCTAACCAAATTGGTTTCTAGTTGCTTCTAAAAGGAGTCAATTATTGAATAAATAATTGTCCCTACTCTAACAATTTTTTTAGTAAAAAAATTACTTGCTAAATATTAAGATGTGGATGAACAATTGTCAAAGCTGCACCAACTAACAATAATTATCCTTGAATTCATTTTCATTGAGGTGTTGGAATTCTCCAACTAAAGATAAACATTGAGTGTAAGATTCCTAACACACCCAACAAACAATCATTTGAATTCTTTGAAACATTATTTTAACTAAACAGTTGGAATGGGTAGAGGAAAGTAGCAAGTAGAGGCTAAAGAGCATCATGTGCAAGATGCATTGGAAGGCCAAGATAAAAGAAAATTGGACCATTTGTGAAGAGGGGGAAAGGGAAATTTTAAGTGGTTGTTGATATAGCTAATGCCAACCCAAATTCCATTGCTCTCCATAGTCCACTCTTATTTCAAACCCAAAGCTTTACCCTCATCTAAGAAATTGGCTCTCACATAGGCATCCTTGCCACTAAAAACTTCACCTTTTCTTTCTCCAATTCAAATGCCAAGAAACAAGTACACAAGAAAATGAAACTCATAACACTATATTTTTTCAACTAGTGAAACCGTAGCTAAGGGTAAACCCTAGTGGGGATGGTACCCACAAGATAATGCACTAATCTAGAAAAATACTATGTAAGGGGTGTTTACCTTGTTAGAAGTCTATTACATACATTTAATAAATGTGATTGTTAATGGACTAGACCTTTTAGAGGCCTTATCCCTATAAGGATTTGCAATATAATTAAGCTCATTGCTCATACAATAATATACAATCTATACAAGAGTTATAAATACTATACCAAAATTTAAAATACTAATATCTTAAATATCTGATTAAGTCTTTGTGCATATCACATAAGATCATGTCCATACCCTAAATTATTGCATCTAAACATAAATACATCAATATACCATCATCCATAAAAAAATCATAACATATAATTGTGGAACAGATTTATTTCACATATCCAAAATGCCTTCTTATATACCTATCTAATTAATTTGCCCAATTGGCCTTCATAATGAAACATAATTTTGAAATTAAAAGTAACCAAAAATGGTGGTTGATCAAAAGTAACAAAATGATTCAGAATAACTACAAGTAAGAATTAACACATTTTAACCTACCCCCCTTCTTAATTTCAAAAACCCCAACATTAGTGTGTCCCAACATCTAGCTTAAACATTAAAAAGATACAAGTATTTTTATGCATAATATATACATAAAACATAATAAAAGAGAGTCTAAGGAAGCACCATGAAGAGAGGCCAGAGGGTCAAGTGCCAAGATAACCATCACAACCAAAATTAATAATTGAAACACATTGAAATGTGTTATACAATTACCTAAAACATATTATCAAAAAAATTTGACTAAGGTTGATGTAAAGGCTCAATAAATTTGAAGGAGAATTCATCTATTTTTTGATTTTTTGTCCACTCTTGATCATGATTTTTTTTTACTCATGTTTACCCTCAATAGAATTAGATGTGGAGAGAGACATCAAATGGGTCACAACTCGAGGGAATGAGAAAGGCTCTAAAAGATTTGGAAAAGTAAGACTAAATAGAAGACAAACTCCACATGAATAATCCCACAAGGATAAGATGCTTAATTGAAAAAATTAGAGAAAATATAGCTCCCATGAGAGGGTTTACCCTAAAAAAAAGAATAATTTTACCCCTAATTTTTTATTTAATGATGAAAATTTTGTGATAGGGTCTTAGAGGTCTAAAGAACATGGTAAAGGAATACATGATCAAATGTATTATTCAAGAGTTTAAGGTGGACATATTTCTCATCCAAAATATTTTGATGTATAAGAAATATTTTGAATGCATGGCTAACAAAATTTGCCAATGTGTGCACTAGGAGGTGGTTGCTTCCATTTGTACATGTGGATTCCTAGAGATTATCTCAAATAAGAGTAAATTCTTAGGTACTCTTCTACACTTTACCCCTAACTATGTTATAATTTTCTTCCATGATATTATCTCTTGATGCAGGAGCATCCAGAGGTATAAGGGCAATCCTATGTCACCCAAAAAAATGTACTTAGACTTAGTTTCTATTTCATGTGTTTTCATTTTTGGACACCCATTTGGGTCAAATAAAGGTTCCAACTCTCACAGTTCCACTATCAGTGAGCTAGTAAATCCTGAAAAAATAGGAGTATGTAATTGGGCCATCATTTTAGTAAACTAAAAGGTGTGAATTGGCTAGATGAATGTAATTGTTATTTAGAGCATTCCAAAAAAAGAATCAAGTCAAAAGGCCCCACGGTTTGAAAGTTATTGCAATTTTTTGGGTTTTGGAGACCTCCTAAGAATGCTTCAAAGTTAGGTTAGGGGCATTAAATGACCTCAAAAAGGGCCAAAAAATGGGGGACAAGTGAAGCTGGTCCATAGAGCTATAGAGCACTTTGAGAGCTTTTCGGAAATGTAAACGGTTCATCAATTGGACCTACGGTTCAAAAGTAATGCCTCTCGAAAGTTTGGTTACCATTTTTGGATTCTTCTAGATTTGTGCCAACTTCTAACACAACTTCTGGAGCCTTCTATTTTGTCGATGGATGCTTACTAGCACTTTCTAGAATGTATTCCTAGTCCTTAACCCTCTGGAGTCTATTTAAAGAGATTCCTGGCATTGCAAAAGGCAATCGAGAGTGGATTTTGAGAGGAGGTACTGAAAGGAGAAATTATCTCTACATTTATGCTATTGTAAGCCCTTAGGGCATGTTTTGAAGTTTATTTTCTCTATACTGAATATACTAGCTTATTTTTTAGTTAATACAATTTCCCTTTTTCTATTGTGTCCATTCTATTCTTGGGTTGTGTCCCCATCAAGTGGTACCAGAGCGGGTTTTCCTAAGTGTGTAGACAGAGCACTGACTGTGAGGCAGTTTGCACCAGGACTGTTTGGTTGTGGGTTCGAGTTAGAAGATGCCTCCATGAAGAGAGTGTGGCAAAAAGGCTAGAGCTATTAATCCTGAGGAGGTTAAAAACCTCCAAAGGCAGGTACAGGCATTGCAAGAGGAGCTCCGTAGAGGAGCAAATATTTTTGTAGGTGACGACAATAAGGATGACAATGAAGAAGAATAAATTGGACCAGACGGGGAATTTGATGGGGAAGTTCTGAATCATGTAGAGGAAAGGCTTTTTAGGGCCATTACTAAGTTTGGGAAAAGACCTACAATTGAAGCGGGTGTATTTTTAGGAAATCTAAAACCAGATGAGTTGATCGATTGGATCGATGAACTGGAAGAATACTTTGAGTATGAGGATATCAGGGACCCAGATAGGGTTAAGTTTGCAAAGGCCAAACTGAAAGGCCATGCCAAAATCTAGTGGTAAGAGGTTCAATTGGAAAGAAAAAGAAGAGGAAAGGAGAAGATCACAAGATGGGATCGCATGGTGGACAAATTGAAGAAGCAGTTCATTACTATGGACTACGAGCTTGATTTGTTTAAGAAGATGCATGGGCTAAAGCAAGTAGGAAGATCAATCCAAGGATATATAGAGGAATTTTACTGACTCTTGATTACAGTGGGGCATGCAGAAGCAAATAAGGAGAAGATTGCTCGTTATATCAGTGTGTTATGACCTAGCATCCAGGAGGAATTAAGTCTAGTAAGAATGACCAGCGTTGAAGAGGAATATCAGTTTTCCCTACGAGTTGAAGAGAAGCTGAATAAAAGGTTTGAAGGAAGACAAAGAGGGTGCGGTCAAGGAGGAAGGGGAAGTAGTAGATCATCTGGAGGCTGCAATGAAACCCAGAAGAAAAATGAAGATGTGGGTACTAGCAGGAACCAGAGGAATGAGGGTTTCAACCGCTCCCATGATCAAGACTTTGGAAATCAGAGAGGAAGAGGTAGAGGATGTGGAAAAGGAAGAGGAGGCTTCTGTGGTACCTATTTCCATTGCAATGAAGAAGGTCATCATGCCTTTGAATGCCCTCAATGACAAGGAAGGACAAATAGGAGAGTTGAGGGCCAAGCTAGGGTTGCTCATGTGGATGAGGATGCACAATCATCACATTCAGAGGATGCAGAAAGAGGAGAGACCTTGGTAAATGAAAGAGTCCTACTAAGTGGTGAGATTGAACCAGGACAACGGAGGAGTTTGTTTCATACCAGATGCAAGTGTGAGGATAAATGTTGTGATGTGATCATTGATGGTGGTAGCACTGATAACTTGGTATCAGAAGAGATGGTCTCTAAGCTGAAGCTCAAGAGGGAGAAACATCCCCAGCCCTATCGGATTGCTTGGGTAAAAGATGATTATAAGGTCCTAGTAAGTGAACAATGTTTAGTAAAATTCAAAATTGGGAGTTACCATGATGAAGTTCTCTATGATGTTATTCCGATGGATGTTTTCCATCTATTGTTGGGTAGACCATGGCAGTTTGATAGACATGCAGTACATGATGGACATGCAAACACATACTGTCTGACAAAGGATGGAGTTCGCCACAAATTGAAGCCCATGAAAAGGAAGGTGAAAAGGTATGTAGCAATGCTAGGTTTTTCCTTGTTGATGGAAGGAAGTTTTTAGATGGCGTGAAATATCAACATATGTGCTATGCTTTGATTCCTAGGAAAAATAAAGAAGGTAGTAGTGAAATGCCACTTGAAGTTTCAGATTTACTAGGGGAGTTTGGAGATATTATCTCTGATAATGTTCCAAATGTATTGCCACCAGTAAGGAAAATCAGTCATCAGATAGATCTGATTCCAGGAGCTAGTTTGCCTAACAAGGCTGCTCATAGGATGACTCCTACTAAAATAGAGGAGCTAAATAGATAGGTTCAGGAGTTGTTGAGGAAGGGCTTGATTTGAGAGAGCCTGAGTCCATGTGTAGTACCTATAGTACTCGCACTAAAGAAGGATGGAGAGTAGAGGATGTGTACAGATTCTCAAGCTATAAAATGGATAACCATCAAGTACCGATTTCTTTTGCCAAGGATGGATGATCTTATGGATTGCTTAAGTGGAGCTCAGTAATTCACAAAGATAGATCTCAAGAGTGGCTATCATTAGATACAGATTTGAGAAGGAGATGAGTGGAAAATAGCCTTCAAGACCAAGGAGGGTCTTTATGAGTGGTTAGTCATGCCCTTTGGATTGACGAACGCTCCAAGCACCTTCATGCAGATCATGAATGAGGTACTTAAGAAGTTCTTGGGAAAAAATTTTATTGTCTATTTGGATGATATTTTAATTTTCAGCAAGACTTTGGAAGAAAATTTACTGCATATTCGTAGTGTCCTAGAAAGGCTAAGGGAAGAGAAACTGTTAATTAATCTGAAGAAGTGTATCTTTGCAAAAAGGGAGTTAGTCTATTTGGGGTTTGTTATATCACCCGAAGGTCTCAAAATGCATCTAGAGAAGGTAAAAGCCATCTTGGAATGGCCTACTCCAAGGTCTGCTACTGAGGTAAGATCATTTCATGGTCTGGTTAGTTTTTACAGGAAGTTTATTAAGAATTTTAGTGGCATATGTGCACCCCTAACTGATACAATAAGAGGGGATAGAAAAGAGTTCAAATGGACTGCAGCAGCTACGAGAAGTTTTGAATTGCTAAAGAAGAAGGTAATAGAACACCCTATGTTGGCACTTCCAAATTTTAGAAAGGTTTTCCAGGTGGATTGTGATGCCAGTGGTAGTGCTATTGGGGCTGTATTAAGCCAAGAAGGTAAGCCTATTGCATATTTTAGTGAAAAATTGAATGATGCAAAGAAGAAGTATTCTGTTTATGATCAAGAGTTCTATACAATAGTTCAGGCCTTAAAGAAATGGAGGCATTATTTATTTCCAAAGGAATTTGTTTTGTATACTAATCATCAGGCATTACGGTACCTAAATAGCCAAGGTAAATTGAATCAGAGGCATATGAAGTGGGTAGAGTTCTTCCAGAGTTATACATTTTTGTTGAAGCATAGAAGTGGAAAATCTAACAGGGTTGCAGATGCACTAAGTAGGAGACAGTTGTTTCTTACAGTAATGTAGGTTGAAGTAGTTGGGTTCGATGAACTCAAGAATTTGTACCCCGAGGATCCTGATTTTGCTGAAGCATGGAAAGTTTTTAAAGAACCTGTTGCTGTAGATAGAACCAAGTGGTTAGACTATTTGATTCAGGATGGCATGTTGTTCAAGGGTAGTCAATTGTGCATTCCAAGGAGTTCCATGAGGTAAAATCTGATTAAGGAGAAACATAGTGGAGGGATGGCAGGACATTGTGGTCGAGATAAGACCATTGCCATTCTTAGAGAACATTATTTTTGGCCTCAAATTTCACAGGATGTGAAAAATTTTGTATAGAGTTGTCAGGTTTGTCAAGTTGCCAAGGGGTTTAGTCACAATACTGGCCTATATCAGCCATTGCCTGTTCCATTAAGGCCATGGGAGGACATAAGTATGGATTTTGTTCTTGGATTTTCAAGGACACAAACGGGTAATGACTCCGTATTCGTGGTGGTTGATAGGTTCCCCAAAATGGCACATTTCATTCCATGCCACAAAACTCTTGATGCTATCCATATTGCAGACTTGTTTTTCAAAGAGGTGGTAAGACTACATGGTCTTCCAAGGAGTATAGTTTCTGATAGTGATACTAAATTTGTGGGGTATTTCTAGAGGACATTGTGGAAAAAGTTTAGAACATACTTAAAATTCATTTCCACGCATCGCCCACAATCTGACGGCCAAACAAAAGTGGTAAACAGAAGTCTTGACAATTTGCTGAGATGTTTAGTTGGAGATAAGCCCAAGGGATGGGATTTGATTCTACCACAAGCAGAGTTTGCTTACAATAACTCTATAAATAGGAGTACTGGAAAATCACCATTCCAAATTGTATATGGGAATAGCCCAAGGACTACACCAAAATTGAGGAAGATAGAGCAAGGGGATAGGACAAGTGTTGAAGCGAAAGAATTTTCTAAACATATCAAGCATCTACATGAGGAGGTTCAAGAACACATTACCAAGATGAATCAAGAGTATAAAGCTAGGGCTGATCAAAGGAGAAGACATAAGGAATTCCAAGTAGGGGATCTAGTCATGGTGCACTTACGAAAAGAAAGATTTCCAACCAGTACTTACAACAAGCTGAAAATGAAGAAATTTGGCCCCTGCAAAATTTTGAAGAAACATGACTCAGGAAATGCATAGGAGGTGGAGCTGCCAGATGGTATTCACATTTCTCCCATTCTCAACATTGTAGGTTTAATAGAGTATCATGATGATGGTGCAGATGAGGAGCTGGTGTTAGAGCCATGTCTGATTCCTGCTTCTAAGAAGGAGGAGATAGAAGACATTCTAGATCATCATGTGGGTAGGAGTACTAGAAACAAGCAATATGAAGAGTATTTGGTCAAATGGAAAGGATGACCGATCGAGGACTCAACTTGGATTTTAGCAGTAGAGGTTTCCCATTTGGGATTTCCTCTACCATTCATAAAGTGACAGGGTCACTTTTCAATCTACCCTAGGTGTCTAATGCAGGAGCATCCAGAGGTATAAGGGCAATCTTGTGTCACCCAAAAAAATGTACTTAGACTTAGCTTCTGTTTCATGTGTTTTCATTTTTGGACACCCATTTGGGTCAAATAAAGGTTCCAACTCTCACAGTTCCACTATCAGTGAGCTAGTAAATCTCAAAAAAAATAGGAGTATGTAATTGGCCCATCATTTTGGTAAACTAGAAGGTGTGAATTGGCCAGATGAATGTAATTGTGATTTAGAGCATTCCAGAAAAGGAATCAGGTCAAAAGGCCCCACGGTTTGAAAGTTATTGCAGTTTTTCAAGTTTTGGAGACCTCCTAAGAATGCTTTAAAGATAGGTTAGGGGAATTAAATGACCTTGAAAAGAGCTAAAAAAATGGGGGATGAGTGAATCTGGTCCATAGGTCTATAGAGCGCTTTGAGAGCTTTTCAAAAATGTAAACGGTTCGTCAATCGGAGCTACGGTTCAAAAGTTATGCCTCCCAGAAGTTCGGTTGCCATTTCTGGATTCTTCTAGATTTGCGCCGACTTCCAATGTAGCTTCTAGAGCCTTCTATTTGGTCGGTGGATGCCTACTAGCACTTTCTAGAATGTATTCCTAGTCCTTAACCTCCAGGGTCTATTTAAGGAGATTCCTGGCATTGTAAAAGGTAGTTCGGAGTGGAGTTTGAGAGGAGGTACTGAAAGGAGAAATTATCTCCACATTTATGCTCTTTTAAGCCCTTAGGGCATGTTTTAGAGTTTATTTTCTCTATACTGAATGTACTAGCTTATTTTTCAGTTAATACAATTTCCCTTTTTCTGTTGTGTCCATTCTGTTCTTGGGTTGTGTCCCCATCATCTCTAGTAGGTCAGGAATATTCTCAATGTTTATGCTCTAGAAATTAGAGGTTATAGAAAATGGATTAAGGACTCTCTATCCACCTACATTGGTAATAAAAAATATACTAAATGGATGGTAGAATGGGATTTCAACTCTCCACTCTACCCTTCTAAAAATAAGAGGAAATCATTTGAAACAAAATTCAAGAGTTCATTGGCTAAAGGAACTTGATAGAAATAAAACGTTCTTCCACCAATTTCCCTTAAAGTGAAAAGGTTTAAATTGAATAGGCTCCCTCACTCTAACAAATAGTACTATTGGTAATGAGGAATAAGAAATAAATACATAAGTTATTAATTAATTTTAGGGGAAATATGGAGGAAAACTCTATTCTAGTGCCTAAAGTCATATTCAAAGACTTCAAATTTTCTACTTTTTTATTTGGAGTCTTGGAATCCCTTGGCCTAGATGGGTTCCAACCAAGTTTCTTCCAAGAATATTGGACCATTGTTTGAAAAGATATCTTCAAAAATATTTGTCACTTCTTTAAAATTGGCACCATGGTTGATAACTTCAACTATACTATAGTAATCTCATCCCTAAAATAGAAGACCCCAAAAATATGAATAAATTTGGATCCATAAGTTTATGCAATATGATGTACAAAACTATCTCTAAAGTTATGGCTAACAAGATGAAAAATTTTCCTGACAAACCAATTTCTTGTAATCAAAAAGATTTTGCTGGAGGAAGAAATATTATGGATTCTTTAATTACCACTCATGAATTGATCATTTTAATGGATTCTAACACTAAGTCTACTATGGCTCTAAAGGTTAACATTTTCAAATCTTATGACAAGTTCAAGTGGAGTTACTTGGAAGAAGTTATCATCAAATATACTTATAAGGGAAATTCCTTAAAATGAAAATGAAATGTATCATGAATACTAGATAACTTTTTCTAGTTAATTGGAATCCCTTTCATTTCTTCTCCATAGGTACTATCTTTAGACATGGTGACCCTCTCTCCCTATACCTCTTTATTATGGATTTTGAGGCCTACAAGAAATATTTATATAAATTAAGAACTTTTTATTAAATAAAAGGGGTCAAAGGGGCTTCAAGACTACCTTCTTCTACCACCCAAAATTTGTGGATGATTTCAAGGTAGCACAAACTAATAAAACAAAAGATAAAAATGAAGGAATGGATGGTTCTAAAACCATTGATCACAGTCAAGGAACTATTCCAAAAGGATCTAAAACCATAATTATGTTAATATCTAAAATAGAAAAAGAGTACTATAAAAGTAGAAATTAAAAATAGTTTGGAGTTCTTATTGTTGATGGTATAGTTGAGGTTATTTTGTGAAGAATTGAATATTGCTAAGTAAGGAATTGAAGCAACAATATAGAATAGAGGTTAGAGATCAGAGTTAAGGACTAAATAAAGAGTTATTGTAAATTATCACAAGAAGGTGATAACGATTGAGCAGAAGAGGGATCTAATGAAGAAAAGTAAGTTGCTACTATAGGTCATTTGTTGCTACCCTCTAATCATTGTAGTAGTTTTCCAAATTCTTGAAAATTGTGGACTTAATGGTCTTATATGTAAATATCTTAACCAAGTACACACTTGATGAGTGTTGTAAACTCCTTGTAAAAGGTTGATCCTTGCAGATCTCACTATATACTCATAACTAAGTCATCAGAAGTGACTAAACATTATAGCACTAACAAGGAAACCTCTTATTGTAGTAGTGATGGATTTGTGAGTACCATCCCCACTGGACTTTTCACTCTTGCCAATGGTTTCTTGATACCAAATACTTGTCTTATGTGTTATGTTTCATGATTTTATATGTTTTACATTGTGAATGATAAATAATTTATGTTAGTTTCATTTACAAAGTAATGTGATGAAAGATCAATTATTACTGAGTTACAGTAGGTGAAGAAGGAAATGATTAAATAAAAATTAGTGTGAAGAGTTTTAGAGAATATTGATTCACAAACCTATGCCCCTCTTTGAATTCTATATATTTTGTATTCCATCCATTTGTATCATAGTTTTTTTTCTCTTGTTGTAGTTTTTATTACTTGGGAGTCAAGATTTGAGTCATTGAGAAGTATAGATTAGATAGGAGCATTGAGAATCATATATTGGAATTGTGGATGGCCATGAATCAAATTAGTGAATTGAAGAAAACCCTAAAGCTATCCTTGAACTAGAGAAAGGAAAATTCTTAGCAAACTAATGAGATAACCTACAAGGATTAAGTTATTGAAGAATTGCCTAATAGAAATAATCTTGATGAAATTATTATTGCAATTTCTGATCTACATGAGATGTATCATAGCCTTATTAAGAAAGTGAAAGTACTAAAAAGGGAACATGATGCTAACTCTATAAGGTACTATAAATTAGTGGAGAATAAGAAAAAATATGTGGATGGCAAGAATATTATCGTAGAGAATAAGATATTTATTACTATAAGATTGGATGCAAAAGATGAAGAGATCTCAAGAATGAAACAAAATCACTTTGATATGATAGACCAACTACTAGGTCATAATCATGAAATTGGTAGGAATATGGAAGAAATTGTTGAACTAAGGACTAAAATTGAAAGAATGAAGAGTGAACTAAAGTTTGAGAAAGATCTAATTTATAGATTGAACTAATCACAAGAATGTATCAAATCACTAGATGAGCAACTCAGAACACAAAGGTGACTAAGAGACACATCTAACTTGGGTTATACTAAGAAAGGTGAATTATCAAAGAAAGTTGAGAAATGAATATGAAAACCAATCCAAAGAAAAGAAACCTAGTTGTTATCATTGTGGAAAGCTTGGACACGCAAGAAATGCATGTAAAAGAAAAAATGGTAAGAGAAATGTTACTCCCAAATTCAATGGTTATTATTATTATAATTATAAGTATGTACATCAACTATTTGAGTGAAGATCTATGTTTATCCAAATATATAAGAGGTATACATTAAATGGTTACTGCTATACTCGCAAAAAATTTGGACACAAGTCTTAAGATTGCAGATCATACATAAACTCTAATTGGAAACCAAGGAAGAAGGGTAATGCTATTAATTGGGATTGGGACACATGGTATTCATGTACTAAATGTGGGAAGTATGGTCATATTAATACAAATTTAATGATATTATATTTTGGAGGAAGATCTAGTAGCTAGAGAAATACTGCTATGGCATGTTATAATTGTTACAAGGTTAGTCATCTAAGCAAGAATTGTGGAAACTAATTTTTAGCACCCAATGACAAAAATTCTAAAAGTAAAGGAAGAGCGGGTGTAGATGGAATTCATGAATAGATGCAAAAGAAGTGGGTAAGGAAGATAGAAGAAACTAATACATCAAGTGTAATAAATAGGGATACCTCATCCAATTGATTAGGTAAAACCTCCACCTCTAACTAAATCACATGAGGAGGTAATGAATTGCATTATCATTGATAATTTTATCCTATATCATTTTGTAGGGTAAAGTGGAATGAAATCCATATTTGCATAATAAATGATGCACAAGGGCATTACACTAAGTTGAAAAAACTTACAAATTAGACAATATTACCAAGTGGTTCATTAACTAAGTGCTAGAAGTGGCAACCAAGAAAGTAATTTAGATTATTAAATATTATAGAACATGGAGCATGATGCATTAATATCCCCTAATGGCCAAAAAAATTAATTTTATTGTGTATATATGGGGTTTTCAGTTTTTATTGTTTCACCCTACAATATTTGAAGACCAAAAGAGAGAGTTTGAGGGATTTGTGCCAATAATCACTTAAAGAATACTTTTAGTGTGAATATGTGAGTGAATTAATTCACCTAGAAGGTTAGAAATACCTGAGTGAGAAAGTCAAGTTCTTGTTGGAACCCTACTTAGCAAAAGTGTCTTCTAGCTCCACAAGTGTGAAAAGACTTGAACTAAGGATAAGGTAAACCCTGTTAAACTATTCTAAAATGAAGCATTTGAAGAGCCGAAGGATAAATTTTAATTGGAATGTGTCACACAAAAGGAAAAAGGTAGGTGTCCTATCTTGTATAACAGCTAGCATTTCACTTGTAAATGATGTACAAGAATTTCATCATTGAAAATTTTAGGAAGGTAAAGATCTTAAATTGGATGAAATTTATGATGAGATATAAATTGATGGAAAGTTGAAAGATGAGTTCAAGCATTTGGAATCAACAAGAATTTTTCATGCCCTACATTTTCCATAAAATTCCAAAACAATTTGGATTAATTTTTCATTGAGAAAAGTGCATATTGATGTGCATGTGGTTAGATGAACCTATTAAGATAACCAAGTATTTTACTCATATATTTATGGGAAACCTTGCCACAAACAAGGTTAAAACCATCAAGATGGATCCCAAGAATGAAATTGAAGAAAATACTAAGGCCTGATGAGATGGAAGAGGTTTAAAAGTGGATACTATTTCAAATTTGGAGATTAAATTCAGTGTGTATGTGGGGGCATATAAGATATTTAAATCTAGTAGGAACAAGAGTGTTCCATATATGGTTGTTGATTTAGGTTATAAGATTGTTAAGAAAGGTTAGAGGTATGATATCACCCAGTTATAGCTCAAGCAAGTGGTAGATAATATGAAAACAATTCATGTTAGAAAGTCAAATGCATGAAAGTTTGGCTCACTCTTGGTATGCATTTTATTTTATATCAAAAATCATGTTTCTAGTATAGGCAGAGTAAATTGGAAAACTAAAACTCCAATAATATACCAAATCAATGAGTATAATCAAACACTAGGTAATAATTTTGGTAGAATTATGAATGAATATTTTTAGAAATTCATAAGAAAGGATGAACCAGAGATACAAGATACCCCAAGCCATAGTAAATAAGAACCATGATGATTTTTTTTCTTATTTGATACAAAAAACACTATTGTAAAAGTAGTTAAACCTAGAATTGCATGGTTGGAGCCAATGGACTATGAAGTCAACATTGATCAAGCTACTAAGTTAGTTGAAGCTTTGATTGATAAACATGTTAACCCTATAGAACTTGAGTTTGGAACATATAAAATAGGGAAAAAGAAAATTACTATGAATATTGTTATGCCAAAATTGGAAAGAAAAGAAAAGAAAATCATGAAGAAGTTAGAAACTGCATGTGGTGGAGAAGATAAAAATAAACCACTGATGATCACTGAAGGGAAAGGTGAAGAAGAATTTCAAGAGGAAGGAAAAGGAAAAGCATTAGTTATTTCCAAGCCACACTCATCAAAATGTAGTAATATGCATGTTGTAGCTACCCCTAAAAGCCCCAAGGCTACAAGGTCCAAAACCTAATTAGAATAAGAAGATACATCATTAAAGAAGGGTATTGCCAAAATCACAAAGTCTGTAGCATCCTAACTAAAAATAATTTAAAAGAGAAAGAAGGTTACAAATTAATTGGGAAAATAGGCTAAGTCATCCACCAAAAGGAGAAGAAATATAATAGTCAAAGATGATGATGATGGTTGAAGAAGATAGTGACAGAGTCAAATGAGTAAGGAAAATCTAAATCTCATATTCCTGCAAAATAAAAAGCATCCTAGAAGTGATAACCAAGACAATAAAGAATGGTAAAGGATTCAGTGACTGGACAAATATTACAAATATGACTTAGTGAGTGAAGACGACAAGAAAAAGGTCAAGGAAGGACTAATAGTCATGATGACAAGAGTTAAGTATGTGCCCTTGGAAATTAGAAATCTGATCCCTAATGATTTTTAGCAAAGGACTCATATTAGATGGAAATGTTATTTAAGAATTGATAAAGAAATAAGGAGTAGATCTCTAGCTAACTTAATGCCATATTTTCATTTAAAATATCTACTTGAATCTCTAGATAAGCACAAGAGAAAATTTCTAAGAAAGTGTCGAGCTCTTTTTATTTTATCTAGACAGTTACATCTAGTGGATGAAGACTTTGATATTATATAGAAACACGTTTATAACATTAAGGGTCCAACATAAACCATTGGTGTTGCTGGCACTACAACTAAACTTACTATTGAACTTGATAGTAAAGAAGATGACTAGCAAACTACATAAGATATTGGTGATTATGTTCATGTATGGTTTCTAACATTATTGGAAAGAAAGATAATGTTACAATTGAAGCTATTCCAAAGATGATCATGTTGAACAATTGAAGAAGGATGAAGGTTTCATAGTGACTACAGAGTCAAACACAAAGGGAACAACACTTGATCAATCTTGTCATGCCCAAACTATGAGGGAAAAAAAAACACATAATTTTTTTTTAAATTAATAATTAAAATGCTCTAAGTTTTAATATGATCTCTTGCAAGAGAAGTGAAGGTTCACTACAATACATCTTAAGTTTAAAAAACTAGAGGATGATTACATTGCTAAGATTTTGAAGCTTTCGTTATTAGATTGATATCGATCATAAGATACGTTATTTTATTAACTTACTACAATATAAAAAAATTATTTAAATAACAATGTAAATGTATTCGAGTTTAGATTAATTGAAAATATTTAATCAAAAACAACTATAAATCTCTTAGACAATTATTGATTGACAATCTAACCGATATTGTAAAGTCACTTTTAAGAAAAACAATTAACTAAAATTAGAACTGAATTTATATGTCTAAAATTTATTAACTTAAAACATTTTGACTATCTTAACATAAAAATTAACTATCTAATCTTACTAAATTTAAATTTCCTTTACTAATAACTAACTAAATCTAATGCCTACTAACTAATTATAAATCAATAATACATTTAAACTAGTTAACAATCATATTAGTATAGAACTAAAGTTGCACAATTTAAATGATGATAGAACCCATAATTTAATATTAATTTAGCATGATACTTAATTCATAACAAAATTTAAACTTATCCTTTTAATTCTAATAAAATCACCATTCAAACACCAATTCAATTAACACTAAATTAAAACTATAATTGCAACTAAACTATAGTAAAATACATATATATATTAAAAAAATACTAACTAATTTAAAATCTAAACTATATTACATTTAATATAAATTTGATACTAAACTAACTTAAATTTATAACTACATGCTAAATTTAAAATAACTTACAATTTAAATAAATTAAACTAACTAACAAAATTATTAACTAACAACATAAAAAAATTACAAAACATAATATAAACCACTAACTAAAAACAATTTACTAAATTACACTAATTAAACTAGCTTAAAATTTAAAATTAACTAACACTATTCCCTAACACCTATACTAACTATCACCTAACTCTATTAACTACCCATATCCTACCTACTAACCTAGCTCCACATACCCACACCCACAATCTTGGGCAGCCTTCCAATAGGCTATGCGTTGTCCCAAGGGAATTCTATGCTGCCCAAGGCAGCTCTTCCTTGTAAGATGTGCTCAGTCACAATCATGGCAAGGGGGAGAATGAATTGTGGAGTATAACGTTGGGATCCACTAACATTTCAAGCATACAAATCCATTAATTTATCAAGGACCCACATACCCCCAAAAGAGCTCAGCACGTGATCCAAGACCTGCACTTGTCTTGTCTTCCTCCCGAGAAGATGCATGCGTAGCAAGACAATGGGGGTATAAGGAATAAAAAACTAGGTGATAATATATATATGAAGGGGGAAAAACTTTAATGTATCCCTATCAAATCAAATTACCTCAAAATACTTCTGCCAACATTACTGACATGGTAGTCTGCATGGGTATGCGCTACACTCCAAGTCAACCCATGAAGGCTTGTCAAATCGCCTAGGGTGGAGGAGGTAAAATAGGAGTTAGTGCATAAAGTTTTCTAGGTAAGAGTATAAGTTATGTTTTTAAGTTATGTAGATACTCTTCTAGGATATCTATTAAGTTGCTCATAACAAATTTAGATATTATTTAAATTTAGAAATATATTTCATTTTATTTTCTAAACAAAATCAAAAGGAATATTCTCTGTCTCAGCAAAGGAATAAATTATTCCTCCCATACAATTTCCAGCATCCTGTAGGTGGGTGTTCTAAAAATTTTCTTGTTCTCTTTTTTTTTTTTGTGAATGAATTTTCTCTTTGGGGTGGTATGTAAAGTTAAATTAATCTTCTTTAAGTTGGATCAAAATTTGAAAAGCTAACATATTGCTAATATTACCCCAAAATTTAATTCCTAAAGTTTCTTATGGCTTGCAAAACTAATAGTGCATATCTTGAATCTATTAGATGATTAAGGTAGCATTCCATACAATTTCTATCCCATCTAAAATAGATTAATCCAAGGACTAAATTTGTCATTCAATTCACACCTAAACTCATGTAGGAGCATTCACAAATCATACTTTGAGCAATATCCTTCCATCATTTATACAAGGGAGTAGAATTTTCTTTTCCTTTTACCATAATATAAATCAACCTTTAAAATCTTATATTAACCCAAACTTCATATTAACTAAACTCTTACAACAAATACTAACCTTCAAACAAAAATCCTCTAACATCATTACTCAACCATCATTTTATTGACAAACCTGATTCAAAGGCTCAGCCGGGAAAGAACTAGGAAGAAAACTCGGCTTCGTTGCCATTACAACAAAGTTTTGAATTACAATTATATAGGATTTCCAATCCCAAAATTACAACAATTTAATTGAATTTTCTTCGTGACCCTCATCAAGGGATTCATAACAAATTCTGCAACACATTTCTACAAACCGTGGAGGAAACAAA